>VZRX01016325.1:0-176954 GCA_013398075.1 Notiomystis cincta
CAGGCTGTGCCAAATCAACACAGTGCATAACTATATGTAGTGTCTTTGGCTGTAGGGAGGACTGTTGAATATGTACATGGCATTGGGCAGAAGATTCCAGCAGTCTCTACAACACATCATTCAGGATCTCCATTTATGAAAGTTGGCATTTAAATCTAGTAGAGAAAATTCTCTCCTTTCCCCTCAGACTGACACTATAATGAGTCACAGCAGTAGTTTCATATTTGTTTGTTCTTACAGGTTCCTTTGCTAAGGCAATGTTCTTACCGTCAAATTGTTTATTCCTTTCTAGCGTCGTGTTCCTGTATGTAGATGTAGAGAAGAAGCCACCTTCAACCCACAGTGAGCACCTGCTGAAATTTGGTTTTGGAATGACTCTGGAAGCATGGAGATGGGTACTTTGTAAGTAAATATTTTCTGAGTGTCCCTTCTAATCTACCCAGTGGGGATTGAAGGAACCTGTTATAGAAAACTGATGATAAAGTCCAAATGAGGTCACTGTCAGCTTCACTGTAGATTTCAAACAAAGGGAAATTACTGAAAAGCATTTATTTAATGTATCTTCTTTGAGACCAAAGGTACCAATTAATGAGGAAGTATTGCAAGTTAAGAGTTCTTCTTGCTGTCAGTAACTGTCATACAAGATACATTAGTTCTTTTACAGGCACTCTGCCACAGGAATTTTATGCCTCCCATAAATTTAAGAATGAATTATTATGAGAGAATCACACAAGGGCTCCTACTAAATAATACGTGCTACAGTTAAGATAATAATTTCTTTCATGACTTGGTGAAAATAATGACAAGTAAATGGTTGTCTTGTTGGTAGCAATGCAAATGTATCTCAAATGAGTCTGGAGACAGAGAGCTTTTGATCTAGCATCCAGCTCTGTGTCACCACTTTACTTGCTGTCTTGATCCTGAATTCATCCCAACCTGAAATTGGTTTACTTGTAAAATATTTTAGGATATACTAGTTTTACTTTGCTTAATTGTGTTTTCCTGATCAGGTGAATTTAATAGCTGCTGTCATTAATTTCTGAGGTTGGAAATTAAATATATCTATATATGAGTGCAAATGTCAGTTGATGGGACTGTCTTATCCTTCACCTTTATTTTTGCTTTTGTGAAAATGATAAAAGCTTTGGTCAGAAACTGCTAGAAGCAAGTTCATCAAATAAGAGGTGAAACCCCCACAAATTCTTTTACATTTGTTTGTGTCACTTTTGCATAATTTTAGATTTAAAAACATCTTGTTTTAGTTACTACTCTATTAAGAAATGGAAAATATATGGATTTTCATGTCCCATAGGCTTTTATTGTGAGGTGATAGTGTCATGGAAATCAGCAGAACCTTTTCCATTTTTTGCATTCTTCTGAATGCAAACACCATGTTGAACAAATAGATCATTCTAAAAGCATTTGTCAAAGAAAGCAACAACAAGACAGACAAGTCTTAGCAAGAATAGTTTTGCATCTTGACTGAGCAGAGGTAACTCAATTGGAAATGTATCCTCTAACTGAAGCAGCACAGATCTTTTGACAAGGAAATCTCAAGGTTCACCTTGTATCACCCAGGGCTGGATTTGAGATTCTCAAATGCCTCTTTTGGTCAAAAGTGGTGGGGAAGATAGCAAGTTTCCAAGAGAGCAAAAAAGCAGAGGAATGGTTCTGTAGGCATGATTAGAGGTACATGAGCTCTTCCTGGAGTGAGCTTAGCCTTAAGTAGGACAGCCAGTCCCACCAGCACTGGTGACTGCTTGGTGTCAGTAGTTATGGTATGTTCTCTATTTGTAAGCATCTGCTAAAGCTGGAGTTGTCTCAGGGTTCTGCTATTACTGGTTTTGCTGGATAGATCTAGACAGCATTCTCCCAATTGTAATTTTGTTGCTGTGAGAGAGGAGGAAGGAACCTAGGCTGCAGATCGTGCAGGATTATTGATTTCAAATACAGTGTCCACAGCCTTTGACAAACTCCTGAATTTAGGATTATTTCCTCTACCTGAAGTTTCTTGTCAGCTTTAATCAGTCTTGAAACAATTTTAAAGAATATTTCTTAGGCTATTCTTGAACCTAGGATGTAGAAGAAAAGAATTTTTAAAAATTCCTCAAACAACCCCTAAATCCCTATTTGCTTTTACAGTGCATTTTTTTTTCATTTATTTACAACAAAAGTATAGAAGCCAGTATTAAACTAAAGCTATACCATCTCCCATGGTACTGGGACTGCTTTCCTAGGCTGGATATGTACCTACAAGCAGGGATGCCTTAGGTGTCATCACAGCAGTGACAGTAGTATAGACTCTGCTCTCAATTTTGCCTTAGCAGCAGCTCTGCCTGCACAGCATCTTCCTGCCAGGAGTGCTTCCCCCAAGTGTTATGGAGATGGCACCTCACATGGGATGTGAGTAATTGATTTTGTCAAGGAAGAGGAGAGGTGCCTGCACCTTTTGGCAGACAGCCCTTCTCTTCAGGTCTTTGTGGAGGCAGTGGGAGATGAGGAATACTGGAATTCTTTTTATAACTGAACAGGCGTTCTAGTGGTCATAATAGCTTTAATTTTAATTTTCTCCACTAACATATGTTTTGAGTAAATATGTTCTGGTAACATGTTGAAGCTACAACTTCAGTTGAAGACACAGTTACAGGAAGAGGAGTGAACAGGTCTTTACACCAGGGAGATCTGTAGTTATAGAAAGGCATCTACCATTTGAATCCCAGACCAGTACCATGCTTGCTATTGAACTTAGCTGCAGAAAGAGCCATCTTTGTTAGCAAGGTTACTCCTGCATGTAATTTATTGCTTCCCTTCTCCTGGCCTTTCATAAGGCCTTTAGGAAGCAGCTAGGGCAAATATTTAAAAATGCTTAATTTTCCTCCTTGCTTCTCCTTTTTTACTGTTTTCTTCTTACTTTTGTGGGGCAAGGCTCCTATCAAAACATTTAGAGACTTCCCTGACTGACAGTCTTCATACTTACCATGACTGAATTCTGTTACATTAGGTGTTCCATACAGACATTGCAATGATCGATAGCATAAAAATAAGACGTTGCTACAATTCCCACTGAAGAAAGATTAACTGCCTCTATAGACTTGAAAGAGCAGGAGGAGATGAATGGAGAAAATAAAACAGGCCAGTTTCCCTCAAAATGCATAGAAATATACAAAGGGCATCTCTTATGCCAATTTCTCTGTCGTATGTCTGAGAGAAAGGTTAGAAGTAGGTGTGTTAGGAGTGCACAAATCTGTTTTCTGTGAACACTGGTTTGGCCTCTTGCTGTGAGTGGGTGTTTATGCTGATCCCAGGGGGTGGTTTCATGACAAAAGGATGGATGTTTTTTTGTGCTGTTGCTCAATTCTGAGTGCCCTTGGCAAGTAGGGAGATTAATGAGTTGAATGCAACAAGAATATATCAGGAGGGTATTTGTTCTTTGGAAAGGTTAAGAATCTCAAATGAGAACGCTTTGACTGTGGGTGTGTCAAGACATATGCAGGATGCAAAGATGGGGAGGATCAATGAATCCACAAAATTAGAATCAGATGAAAGGGATCAGGAGGTGTTTGTCAGCTCAAACACCTTGCCTTTGGCTCTGGTCTGAGCTGTGCTGTAGGTATGCCTGTGCCTTGTCAGGTGCCTTGCTGGTCCTGACCTTGTCTTGCTAACTTGACATCTTGGCTTGCCCTGCTGACCTGCCTCTGGTGATCCCTGTGGCCATTACAGCCCTGCTCTGCTGCTCTTGCTTGGCACAGTGGGACTGTGCCCTTGTTGAGGATCCAAGTCCTGGCACTGTGTGAATTCAGGTTCTGTGTCTTCTGTGGACTTGCGAGAGCTTCTGTTGGGTTCCATGTAGCTTGACTGAGAGAAGGATGCAAAACATGAGCTTTGTGTCCCATCTATGTGGCCCTGGGACATCTGAGGGTGCAAGTGGAAATTTGCTGTCTTGTACAGTTGCTTTCCTAGGAATTGCCTGCAGCAAAGGTTGGGAGACCTGCTCATCCTGTCCTGTAACCTGTGAAGAGTGGAAAGGAGGTGGAGGAGTAGTGAACATCTGTCTTAATGCAGCTGTACTACCCTGGTCTGGGTAGCACTTACCTGGGAAATGCCCTGGCTTTGTGTGAGGATGTCCTCATTAAAAGTGACCTTAGCAATGATAATGCTGCCATTTGCTAAAATCTGTTATTTTCCCCTGCAAAGCCTGAGTGCATAAATGCTGGCAGTTTTGTGTTTGAGCTTGCTAATGACCTACAGAAGATTTGTTCTGTCTGCCCTTGCACTTCTTAATCCTCAGTTTATTGAAAGTCCTACAGCTAATTACAGTCAAACAGCTGCTGTTCTTTTTCAGGAACATGCATGTTAGAGATATGAGCACTTTGAATTATTAAACATAGCATGATGTACCACTTAAGTGCTCGTGTGAACTTTTACTCTCTGCCTGATGCCTGTAACTGAGCAAACACAATATCATATATTCTGAACCTCCCAAGAACAAGTGTGAAACTTACCCCTGTACTTTGGAAACAAAGTCACAGAATCATAAAATGGTTGAGAAGTCCTTTGCTGGTTTTCTCTGATGTCCCCAGGAACAAAGCTGGATTTTACAGTTACCTCGTGTATTTTTCACCACAGAGTCTCTATGTCTGCTGAGTGAAATTCACTGTGTTGACAATGGCTGTTAGGTTTGGTCTCCATGACTGAATACATGCCCATTGTGCCGGCAATGGTGCAGGAAATAACATAGTGGTATTTATGGTACCTGACTTGACACTGTGTTGAGCTGACCTGTGGCTTCTAGGACCTAGTCTGACTTTTGAAAGCTCTCTTGGGTATCTGCACAGTGCTGTGTGCAGTCTGGAATTAAGAATTACTTTGTCAGGAAAACAGGTGGTATCTACATCTACAGGAATTTGCATACCTAGCTGGCAGCATGGAGAATGTTTCCATTTTATCTCCATTCAGACCAAAGGAAGGTAGAATTTCACCACAGAACAGCGTGTTTGTGAGTGCATACCATGCTCTACCTTGAACACCTGGTAGGAGTGCTGAGAAAGGAACTGGTTACAGAAGATGTAATGTGGAAGAGACAATGGAGTAGGGAAGGGTGGAGAGAGCATGTGGGCCTTGTAGCTTTGATAGTTTTAAAGTACGTCTTTTGAGTAAAGCTCATTTTATACAGTAAAGTGTGATTTATGACTAAGTTTAGATCACACTAATTAGGGTAGAGTCCATGGCAAGACAATGTTTCCCATTATTTATGAGCAAACATGCATTGTTCTGTAAGATCCTGATTGTTAAAAGACAAAATATTATTGTAGGACTATTTGGTATTTCCACAGTATTTAAACCTGCATTCTCAAGATGCAGCTGTATTCAATCATAACCTGAAAAGCAGTAAGGCTTGTGAGTTTGAAAATCAAACAAAGAAATATCTAGAACTGAACACCAATCCCACAGCATTAATTCTATTACAATTCAAATACATTGAAATGAAGACCTTGTCACCAATTGTTTCTTGCAAGTAATTCCTTGTGGTCATGCAGTTTCTTTACAGATGCTTTTAAAATCAGAATCATTAGACACAGTGCTGTGTGTTAATGGCAACTAGTCTCCTACTACCTCTAAGAGTTCATCATCTACCATTGACATTAATTATTCTGTTTTGGCTCATTGACTTGGAAAATCACTAAAGAATTTCTTTGTTACAAAATGCCATATTCGAAGAATGTGTTTGATGGAAATGCATGTCTACTCATCATCTTCATCTCAGTATTGAGAGCTTGTCTTCTACCTCAGAATGATTCACTGTAAGAACTGTAGAGAACAGGAGTTTTTGCAAATGGCTTTCAAAGGAAAATAAAATTGGAACATGTCTTCTTGTCACTCATACTTGGTTATCTCACAGTAGAGGGCAGAAGTGAATTCTTTCCAATTTGCAGTTTTCAAGCTTGTAAATTGAAAAAATCCTGATTTGCCCTTTCTAGCTTAAGAAGGATTGATGACAAAAGGTCACATTTCCAAAATTAATATGTTATGTATTACCCCTTATAGTATCACTATTTTCAGGTTTTATATTGGCCCACTGCCATAGTTTTTGAGCACCTTGTAATCATCAAGGTAGTTCTGCTTTCTCTAAACCCTTGTGAAAGAGGGAAGTCTTATTATCTTTTGTTTATTACTAGGAAACTAATTTGCAACAAGTCTCTTGGTATGTGATTGCATAAGATGTTGACAAGTCTGTCAAGTTACCGAGCAAGTGGTTGGACTCCAGGTTGTGTCGTTGTAGTGTCTTGTACAAGGTGGGACTCCACAGCTGTTCCTAAGGATGAGGGGGTGGGTTTGACTTCTACTTCTGTGTGTACTCTCTAATTTATTGCTGTAAAATTTTTGACATACTAACATGCATTTGAATGTTTTATAAGCTTCCTGGCTTAAGAGGCGCTGACAAACAAGGAAACAGCAAAGAGCAGCAGTAAATCAGTTCTTGGCAACAAACATGAGCAGAAATTCTAGAGAGCAGCAGGTAGAGAGTGTGGGAATACTTCTCTCTGTGGGTCATGAATTTGGGCTGCACGGTGTTAACTAGACACCTGCTTTGCTCTGAAGACCAAAAATAAACCTTTTGACTTGTATAATTTTTTAATGCTGGGGTAGCAATAGATATTTTTTAGTGATTGCACTATCACAACCTACAATTAAAATCTTTCTGTGGGATTCATCCCTACACAGTGACCATCTCAGAAATAAACTCACTTGGGAATACAGTTCACACCAGGAAGAAGAATCTGACATATGAGTTAGCTAAGTGACAATGATGGGTCTTTGATATAATCAGACAAGTATCTTAAAGGTATGAACATCAAGCAGGAAATAATTATTCAGGATGGGAGGAGAGGCAAAATAAGGAAATGTAAGGTTCTAAAAATGGTCTCCCAAAGTAGATGGGGGAGACACATTAGAAACAAGAGCAAGAAAATTTTGGTAAAAGTATTTTAAAATGGGACACATGTAACAAAGTGAATGATGATTTTTGGCTCCAGCAGTTGCAGCTTGTGAGAGTCAGGGAGCTTGGGGTGGTATCTGGGTGGTATTCTGGTAGAATAACTGAACAGGTTCAGCTCAGGCATGCACTGTGTGCTGAAAGATGTAAAACAGACAGCTTGACAAGATGAAGAAAATTATCTAGAAGAAAAGACAGTGGAGCAGAGGAATGAATAAGAAACGAGTAGAAGGAAATGTGACTGTGCAGGATTTTGAGAGATGGTCTAGGTTAAGAAGTGTGTGTGCTAAAAAGGAAGGGGTGGGGAGATGTTGCAGCAGGAAAAAGGCAGCACCTAGAGACATTTAGGGAAGTCACAACAGAGACAATATTTTGGTGGAGCAAATTTCAGTGCAGGTGTTTCCTTTCAATTGAAAAAAAAAGTGGCTCTTTGGAGAGATTTGACACCTGTGGCAGAGATCAGGAGAAAACAAGAAAGATTTGCTTCCTTAGGCAAAGGAGGACACAATACTTGTGGCAATACCTAGTATCAGACTGTGCCTGAACTGAGGGTCGAGAAGTTCTTTTTTTGGGAAATTGAAACTTTCCTTATAACTGCAGTCTTCAGTTTTCTTTGGCTATTCAACATACATATCTTTTTGGAAAAAGTTAGTGACATTTCCTGTTGACATCAGGTAATGTTGAGGACTGTGGATTTGCATGAGTTGCTCTTTATTTTTGAGGTGTTTAAAGACTGCCTCTGTGTTTTGAAGCCTCCTAAACTCCTCACCCATTGGTGAGCTACCATGTGTAGTGTTCCCACAGGAGGAAAGTATGTGACCGATGTAATTTGAAAGCCCATTTCTCTTTATCTTCACCTCAGATCTGAGTGGGAGCAGACTCAGGCTCAATAGCTCTTCAGTTTGTGAGGGGAACCATATAATAGAATTAACAAATCATCTTCCTAGTTTAAAAAACCCCAAACAACCCCACAACCTACTTGGTTAATAAAACTATCAATGATGAAATAATCATAGATCTGTTGCATTGTCTGAGGCTAAAAACGTGTTTGTCTCCCTGCTTAATATATTTTACTCTTTTGCTTAAGCATCCATTTACGGTATTTCTCCACTGCAGAAACACAACCCAACACTTCTGCTGACTGGACAGAGGGTCAGATCAATGCAGGACAAATTCCTGTTAATGAGATTTTGATTCTTTGACATTTCCGATCAATGTATGCTTGAAACATGTGGAAGGAGTCTGGTCTTACTGGTGCAGTTCTCAATTGTTTCTTAAGTAGGCAGTCAGAGATATGTCTCATGTGAGTTTGATTTTGTATTAATGGAGGTCATAAACTTGTGTTTCTCTGTGCTAATATCTCCTTAATACAACATTCTGTACTTCAGTGAGAGCTTGCTTTTGTTTGTGTTACTACCTTTCTAGAAAGAACTACTAGACAACATTAATGTCTCTTAATTAGTAACTTTTCCTAATTTACTTCCTTGACAGTAACTGTTTGAAAAATGAACTATTCTTGCATGTATGTAATGCACATAGTGCAAGCAGAATTCTTATCAAACACTGCAGATGCACAACCAGGGAAGGTGGACACCAATTCATGTTTTGCCAACATTTTGTTTCTGGCAGATTGCACTTTCCTGTCACTCACCTAACTCCACCAAAGCAGCAACTCAGAGGTGAAGCCTCTCATTTCTTGGGGAAATGAGGTAGCTGTTTGGATCTTAAAATACTTGTTGTCCTATCTGGACTGTCAGGAACAGGAACTTGTGGCAATAATGGTCTGTGTCTGCTCAGTTAAATGATGTCCTATCTCAGAGGGCACAGGAATACCCTGAGGTGTGGAACTGGAACATGAACATACAGATTATTGGCAGGTTAGAAGTATTTGCTATTACCTCTCTTTGATAATATATATTCTGTACTGTTAGACACATTTTGAGACACCTCACTTATAAAAACAGTAGGTGCCTGTTCTCAGGAAAGCTTCTTTGGATCCAGAGTGTGTGAAGTTATGTAGACTTACAAGAGCAAGGGTAGGGTTAGGTAGGGTAGGGTTAGCACCTGCATAGAGGCTTAAGTCTCAGTCCTGGGAACTAAGAGTCTAAATGGTTACACTGGAATTACCTGCCTTGGACTGCCTGTGTTCTGCCTCAGATCTCATCCTGGCAATCTGCAGCTGTGGGAACTAAGATTGCTGCTGCATCTTCCCTGTTAAACAGGTTGTTTTGAGTTGTTTGTTGTAGTTGCTACAGTCCTTTTGTCCAGGCTTTGTCACGTGCCTGGCCCTGAAAGGCTTAGGCTTGAAAGTTTTAGTTTAGAATAAAGTGTAACTCAAGGCCTGATATGGTAACTTTCAGTTTGTTTGAAAGGAATTTATTGGAGGCCAGTGCTTTTAGAAAACCAGGATTTGAAAATTTCATCAGCTAGATCTGTTCCAACAAAAAGTCATTTAGATGTAAGGAGAGAGGTGCTTCAGATGCTCCCACTGTGGTCTCACACTGAATTTTCTTGATACTGGGGACCCTCTGCATAAAAGAGCAAAAGAGCCAAATTCTAGAGCTCCCCTCCAGCTGGACAGAGCTGGGTCAGGCAGCCATAAAGCAACAGTCAGAATAGTCACATAAATTGTGATGAATCAGAACTTCCCTTTCTGGAGAGGAAAAATAAAATCTAAATCTACTGAAATTGAAACATAATAAAATAAAATGCCTCTAATACAGGGTAATCATGTGCATTTGCCTTATAAATCATGCTTTATAGGATCTTAAATGTACTTTCAATTTCTGTCCCTTTATTTTTTACAGTCTTGGAAAACTGATGTGTTAAATTTGACTTTGAGAATAATGTAATTCAGCCAGCATAGCTCTACTCCCAGACAGAACCATGTTTTTTATTCAAATGAAAATATTCAATAAACTCCTTTTGTGCTGGATTGGCTATTCTTTGGTATAAATAAGTTCCCAGTACAATTAATAGCTAACCAAAAGAGAACAATACTTTTTCAAGATCTTGGTGGAGGAAATGAGTCTCAGAGAATGCTGTGAATTGCTCTGGTAGTATCTTTTTAGAAATGTAATACCGAGCTGCAATTGTAGTCAATTATCAGCTTTTGTCTACTATGCTTTAATCCTTATAGCAATTTTTTCCTTTGCTAGTATGCATTCCCCCAAAAAAGAAATGGAACAAGATGCCTAAATTGCTGACTGTCTTGTGTGCACTATTGATTGGGCTCATTGATGCTGTGTTATCTAAGACTAAATTGGCATCAATTTTTCCCCTGAAGCCTGAAGATTTTGTGTTCTATTTAATTGTTAGAGGAAGGTCAGCACAGACTGTACCTTCTGGCTTTTAATTTTAGATGGAAATGTCCTAAATGAATAGAAAACTGCATGTCAGCAAAATGTTCTCTTGCTGAAAGCAATGTAGGCTTCTCATGTTTTGCGTTTGTGATGACATAAGCTTTGACCTTGGCCTGTATCCTTTTGAAAGAAGAGTAATATTTGTTCCCTTCAGCCTAATAGCAGCACTGTTGGTAGGAACTGTGCTCTTGTGTAAACAACAGCTCCTGCCCTGCTGGAATTCGTAACAGGGAGGGAGAAGGACTTTTTTTATCTATTGAAGTGCTCTTTATAATTTCCCAGTGTAAGGATCCCGACTTCTGTCTTTATACAGTCAAAACAGAGGTAGAAGAGACAGGCATGATTAAGGCTTAACGTGGTAAATGAGTATCTTCGCCCATTTGGCTGGACTTGTGGCCAGTCTGGCAGATGGAAAGCTGAATTTGTGGGTAGTACCATTCCTGCAGCCTAAAAGACTTTGAGTTTATCCTTTCTCTTGTTTTCCAGCTATGGCAGCCAGGAAACATTGTTCCTCTGTGATATCTGTCTTTAATAATAAGGAGAGTCCTGATTATTTCTCCCTGAATACTCATTGAGGACTGAGAAATGGGAGGAAACATGGATTAAAAACTCTGACTTGTAAGTAACCAGTAGGATGGAGCTGTCAGCATAGCCTGTGGTTTCCTGAAAGAAGGGTGTCCATCCCAGAGAGATCCATCTCTGTGACAGGCAGGGAGGAATTCTGTGCTGGTTCAGGGTAAGAAGAGATTATTTTAAGCATCTAATTTTTGAAATTATTTCAGGGTATTTTTATTCAATGCTGTGGTTGAATGCATGGGGATAAAAGTTTATTCTTCCTCTACCTGAGCTCACCAAAAATATGTGGAAAAAACCCTCTCAACACCTCAAACCCATTTCCCTCAGGGTTTTGGCTCATATTTTCATTTTGAGACAGAGATTTGTAGAAGAATAGCTGCCCATCTGTTGGGGAGGTAAGAGGTGAAACATATCTGGTCTTCTGATCATCTTGCCAACCCACACCCCCCTCTCCTCACAAATTCTGTACATCCTGAGAAGAAACTAATTCAGTTTCCTCTTGCAGCCCAACAAGGACAGGAAGAAAATGTAACAACTGGAAAAGTTCTCAGCATAGTAAAGAATAGTTGGAGGATGAAAGAGGCCTGAGGGTATCCCTGTGACTTTGAATGATGTTGGGAAGTTTTACTGGTCTCTTTTTGCAGAAGTCTGTGTAAGCAGTTTACAGTTGGTTGAATTTAGAGGTTTCCCTGATTTGATCAGAGATTTCACTTCAATTTTTCCCAGTGGCTCAGGGACACTCTCAGGTAATTGCATTTGGGAGATTTTTCATGTCTACAGTTTGACCATCTGCCTTTGCCAATAAAACATGTGCAGCTGTTCAGATGCTGCAAAGAAACACACAGAACACACTAGGCAAAATGCTAGAAGCTCTTTCTGTCTTATTTTCCCTTAAGCCTGCAGCCAAGGAGAGCTGTGGAGCAGATGTAAGCCCAAAAGTGTGTGTGTGCTTTTGTACACAGAATTGAAAGCTGAATTTCAGTCTTTGAGTATGAACTAGCTTTGAGAAATACAAGGCACATATGCAGTGTTTGTGGGAGTTGGTATCAAATCCAGGGGTAAAATCTCTAAACAGGAAGATTAATGAAGACTTTACACAGACTGTTTGAGCAGCAAGATGATGTGGCAGAGTTTATGGTTTCTACAATTGGTTAGCTTAGAATATCCAGGTAGACTTTGGGACATCTCTCCCATCAGTTCCTTTGCTTGTCATTGAGAAGAACAAGCAAGCCTGGAAAGTGTGTGATTATCAGGTCTGGCCTTGAGTGAAGGTGAAGGAAAATCCACCGCTCCAATTCTGCATCCTCCCAAAGGGAGCCAGGTCCCTTTTCATCTTCCTTCCTGTCCCTTTCTTGTTCTGGGCTTTCTGTCACAACATGTACTTTTGGTCTCACAGCAGGAGGAGATAGAGAAAGAACTAGAAGAAGAACTGAGTTCCAGTTTTCATTCAAAGCTCCCTGATACAGTCCCAGTTTTTCAGCTAATGAGATGTAAGAATTGCTGCAAGTCCATCTGTCAAGCTGCATAAATGCTTTGCTGCGTATCTCCTTGGTGGCTTAAAACGTTGGGTCAGAGAGAGTGCAAAGGCAATCTTTGGTTATTAAGTGCCTTGATGGTTACTAGGTGGAAAAAACTTTTATTTATATTGGAAAAAATATTTTCCGAGAGTGCAACCAGGAAAGATCAGCTGAGTTTAAGTTTGGGGTTTTTTTAATGGACCATGATTTGAGACAACACTGAGACCAAGTTGAATTCAACACTTAGCAAGTTGAATTTAGGACTTAAGTGATTTCATATTGTGTTTTTCATAATACCTTCCTCATCCCCTCTCTACCTCAATATCCTTTTTCACCTTCAAGCTCACCTATGTAGGAACTTGGTGCTGGGGCACAGGAGGCAGAGGGAAGCTGAGGGCTACAGGTCACAGGCATTGGTGGGCTCAGAATACCCCTTCCTCTGTCCTGGCAGTTGAGGTCATTCAGGTGGTACATCACAGAGCCAGGAACACGAGAGTTCTGTCTAGAAACCACATTTGGGTAGCCTTGCTCCATCTGATCTCCCTTTGTTTGCAGGAGAGGCTGATCCTGCAATGTTTGTGCTTTGGATGCTGCAGAGGCTGGAAAATAGCACATACTGAAGGGGAGGTCAGTGAAGGAAGCAGATAATATGTTTGTGTAATAAATCCTGGTCCTTTTTCCTTTCATTTTCCTGGCATGGCCATTTCCAGAGGGACCCATAACCATGAGGGGTGCCTGCGTGTGCCGCAGCTCTGCTGCAGAGCTTGGGAGTTACGAAAATCTGAAAGGTGGCAGTGAGGTTTTACTGCAGAGCTGTGCTGAAACAGTTCCCATGGGCATTCCTTTGCAGGGATGGGGGCTTTCAGGAAAAACCTAGAGAAAAAAATGTTTCAGTTCTTTAAGAAAGGGGGAGTAACCTTAAATGTTTAGGGAGCAGAGATTTGCTTTTTCCAGATCTAGGCTTCCTTAATGCATAACAAGAGTTACTTTTGGTTTATATAGAGCTAATTTTGGAGGACACGTTTCTCTAGTGATTGCTAATGTTTTGTTAATGTTTTGTTGTGATGTGTTAGAGCAAATGGAGTTATTTTCTCCTGGGAATAGAAATAAAAAGCAGCATTTTTCAAATAACCCAGTTCAGTGGGATAAGGGAGAACTGTTACCATGAGCAGGAGCCTCTCACTGAAGCTGCACACTGGGAGATTTGTGGCTTTATTCTTTCTTGCAATTTCTTCTGTGCCAGACCTAGAGCAATGTGCTCCCTCTCTTTCTGCACAACTGGGATAGCCATACCCACTTTCCTGCAGGACAAGACAAAGCTTGAACTCTCTGGGTCAGCTCCTGCTCACTCTGTGTCCCATCCAACCTGCCAGGTCAGAGCTCCCTGCACTGGATTTTTGTCTCACTCATTTGGCACATCCTAGACCAGACGCATGAATTTATTGCTCTACTGTGTTGAGGTTTGACATAAGGAATGGCCCTTCTCTTCCTACTTTTTCTTTTTGAAGGCCATGTTTAGGAGAGTTGGATTTTTTTTCCCCTTCCTGTAGCTCCTTAAATGCTAAGGGCTCCTGTAGAATTATTAGTGTTCTCTGTCTTGGAGGTTTTGGGAAGTGAGATTTTTTAACACATGGGAAGATCAGACCTTCAGAGGGACGGCTGTGATGTGTTATGTGAAACACTTTGATTTCTTTTCTTGCAGAGCACATTATGGGTAATATTGCCCTGAACTGTTCTCCTTCTACCCACCTGCTGTCTCATTTCCTTACACTGAGAAAATATCTGGGTAAGAATTGACTCAGAAAATAGTTCACAGTGATGTAATTCTCTAAGATTTTTTTAAAGGCAGGAAAAAAATATTTAAGTAATATAGCAGTTGTTTTTGGACACATCAAACCTGCATGTGTAGCTGTTTTCTCACTGGTACAGGTAGATCTGTCCTTGTCATGCTTTTCTGAGCTCTCTGAGGAACCCTGGTCACAGATGTTAGGATGTACTGTAGTGATTTATTGTGTAGAATGAAGTGGGGGAGAGCAGTAAAGGTTGTTGGCTCTCTAAGCACTGTTGGACTGTTGTATTTCTGCAGTGTAGTTCCCTCATCTGCATATTCAGCATTCAGTACTCCGGCTTACTTTGCAGTTTTTGTTGAGATTTTGTTGGCCTGCTAAAGGAAGCTTTGGACCAGTGTTGTAGTAGAGTATCTGCTTATGAAGCCACTGAAAACTTTTAAATCATCTCTCTACTCTGTATTGTAAATTCATATTACCCAAGGTAAGCATCTTGTTTTAGTACAGTATGTCTCTCAATTTTCAGAACAAAACCCATATGTAACTCTGTTCCTTTCAGTAGATCCCTGTAATAACAAACTGCTGGTATTTCCTCTATGCATTAATTTTTATCTCAAAAGCCAATAAACTTGTTTGCACACTTAATAATCTAAAGAAAAACTGATTTTCTGCTCTGTTGTATTTCCTTTCATTAGGTATTTCAAACAGGATGTAATATTGGTACTGTTCCTAGATGCTTCATACCTAATTATTGCCTCAAAAGCAATTTATGTGGCAGTAATATTAAATTGAGCATTCTGTGGGGTTTTTTTGTTTATTTTCTTTTTTTTAGCATGTGTTATCATAGTTTTGTGATATAGAAAAAAGTGGAACCCCTTTTTAAAAGTGGAATCCCTTTGAGGGACTTTCATTTTCTACAAACTCAACTGAAGTCATTGGTTGTCTTTATGTTGTCATGTGTCATCATAGTAGTTTGAGGACTGGCAATGTGTTAATTTCCTAATTAACACAGATTATTCCAAAGAGTGGGATTGTATTAAAACTGCAAACCATCCATGGGAATGAAACAGAGGACAAGCCATGGAGTTCAGACACAGAAAACACCGTATAACAACACAAATCTAGCAAAGAGTAAAATTAAACCCACTGTGGCATTCTCCCAGTGACACAGAGATGTGGTAGAGCCAGCAATGAGCTGTCTTGTCTGGGGACCCAGGGTGACCAGGCAGCCCCCAGTCACTGGGCCCTGGCACTGACTGAGGTGTGCTGCTGGTGACCCTTTGTCCTGTTTGCTGCTGCTGACTGAAGCCAGAATGCTCTGTTTGATTTAAGAATAATTTACAATGATGTATTCCAGTTGAGGCATTCATATCCTGTAGTGCATTTTCCCATTAAATTCAGAACACGCATTTTATGGAGTATAGAACCCATTAAAACCAGGGAATTGTCAGTAATGAAACAGTGCTTTTCACACAAAATACTAAAATAGGCTTTTGATGCATATAAATTCATATAAAGTCTTCGTTGCTCCAACTGAGCCTTATAAATGCAAACTATGAAGCATTTCTTGCTTGTGTCAGGTAAAGTACCATCTAAACATGTTTGGACATCAGAAGTGTTGATTTTTTGCTTTCTGTTGTAAATCTGTTCCTTGACAACCTGGTAAAATACAAAATACCAGACATGAAATGTAGTTAATGTTCATTGGCAACATTTTAACATATTTTGTTGACACAACTGAATTAACTTCTGTGGAAAACAAAAAAGCCTTCAAGTGAATTTAAATTATTACTTGTCATAGAATATGTGTATTAAATAGCCTAATGGCACTTTCAGTAAAATCTATACTACCCCCCATCCAGTGGGTTGATTGCAATGATAATTAAGCAAGAGAAGAAAAAATGGATAGTATTGTCTGTTTGACACCTGGGCAAAGAAAAAAGATAAAAGACTGATTTCATCTAGTTGCAACTTTGTAGTTGCTGCTTCACAACACTATGTTATCAATGCAGAGATTATCTGAAAATGTTAAATAATCCATTCCTGTTTATCCTTTTATAAACACACAAGCAATGACAATTATTTCTTTAAATAAAAAAGAAAAAATAAGGTGGTATAATACACCATTAAAAGAGGCTAGTAACTGCTATAGCCCAGTTAAAAGCACTACTTTTCTGATCAATGATAATTGTCCTTTTTGTTCTTGAGACATCATTACTTGGACAGAAATGTGTGCTAGGATTATATTGCAGAAAGCTCTTCTGGTACTGAAATACAGTTTTCCATGAAGGAAATAGGTGGGTGAATTGAGGTGGCCAGTTTTACCCCCAGTGATCTTCTGTTTTGTAGCCTCTGTGGCTGATTTCTGTCCCATGTACTCAGGGGACAGGTGAGGACCAGCTGCAGGTCAGGCAGGGCAGTCTGGGCACCTTGACCAGTTTCAGAACCAGTTGTTTATGTGCTGTGAATTTGATTACTTTGTGTAGTTGGGACAGACTTTTGTTGCTAAGAGCTTGCTTTTCCTAAGTGTGTGTATAGCAACCCAAAAGGCCAGTGCAGACCATCCCTAGCCCAGCCAACCCCTGAGTTACACTGTCCTGGAGCCTTGGGTGTGTATTGCTTGTGCATTTTGCTCATACACTGGCAAACTGAGTAAATAGCCCAGAAGTTGCAATTTAAGGTGCAAAAACTCTGTAGGGTTTCTCAGACTGCTTTGAGGCTTCTCAGCAGAGAGGGAAAACCATGTTTTCCTACCTTAGCCTGAGTGTTGGAAGCAGGAGTGGGGCAGGGAACAGTGAGGGGAGAGGTCTGGAAGTCTGGGTCGCTGATTTAGGTCCCTAAATCTGGGGTACTGGAGGGAATCAGGAGGCTGGAACTGCTCTCCAGCCCTTGGAGCAACCTGCACTTGTCCACTTCATTTAGACCAGGAGCTGTCCTTAATAAGTAGGTGGGAACAATCTTGTCCCCCGTTAAAGTTTCATCTCAGTTGCTACTCACTGTGTGACTTTAACCCAGGCAGCTTCTGCAAAGATGCTCATCTTCCTCCCTGTGCTGTTTTTTAGCACCAGGCATAGAACCATGGTTATCTGGGTTTTTTCTAATGTGTGAACCCAGATATGTAGGGTTGTTGCCAGAGCAAGGAAAAAAGTAGTCTAAATGGTGATAGAAATGTTCTACCTTTCTCAACTGGATTACCTGAAGATATGAAAGAGATTTCTCTCTAAGTTCCTTTAATATAAGAGATGTTATCTCCCCATGGCTTGCATTCAAATCTTAAGTCATGTAACATTACAAATGAAAATTATTCTTTTCATCCTTCCCATTTCTGAGCATGTGAATACTTCAGCCCAGTTAAGGCTGCTTCAGATATTTTTCTCTTTCCTAATGGTGTTAGTAGTGCACTTCAACAAACAAAGTTTCCCAGTGTTGCTGCATAGGAATTTATGCAGATTACTTTTAGGATCCTCTTGCTGCTTTCATGCCTTTATATGAAATAGCTCACAAAGGAAACTCGGTGTGAAGTGTCCATAGGCAGCCTGTGGAGCTGAGGCTCACAAATCTGCAGGGAAATGTTCTGTTATTCCCAATTAGCATAAGCAATCTCATAGCTGATGTAGAGTAACACAAGGATTCAGATAACAATCACATTCACAGATGCTGTTTCTTGAAAAACAAGTTGCAAAGGACTCTTGAAGATGCTAACCTTACACTGTGCTTGCCTGTAATGTGGTTTTGAAACTGGAGCAGAGAGAATAGCAGAATGACCTATTAAAATTCAGCTGTACAATTGGCAGGAAAGGTAGTGTGAGCTGACTTCCACAGCTACAGCCTTTTGTTCTTGTCCTTCTTTGTATTTTGCTTAATTAAAGAGCACAAATCTAACCTGAAAATGTCTTTTTGAGTACTGCATACTTCTCTGTCCTAGGCTTATGTGCAGTACTGTTAAGATCTATCTTTTTGCAGATGGCTGTTTTAGCTAATAAATATAAGTAAGGCAGGTAGGTATGTGTGTTTGAAATTTCAGATGGGGCTGGGCAGGATTGGCATAGGCTGCTAGGGAAATAGGCAGGAAGGATTAAACAACATGCTCAGATCACTTTCAGGCTTTTCGTCAGGGCCCTGTTTATTGCTTCAAACAACAAAACCACCCTCACAAAGCAGGACAAAATAAATTGTCTTTCTGCAGCCAATACAGCTGCCAGCTTCCTCACTTGCCTGCCTGGGGCTGATTTCAGGAGTCACCCTGCCCTGCTGACCCTGCAAGTGAGTCCCTTATAAAGCAGGGAAGACCTGGATGTGTGGCAGAACAGATGCTGGGTTTTAAGATGCATACCATGAACATGTACAATTACATGTAAATAATCCCTAATTATGAAGCTCTGGTTGAGAAATATTCAGGAGGAGTTACTGTGGCTTCTTCCTTGGCCAAGAAAAGGCATTTCCAGCCATTTAATGAATGACAACTCTGCTCCTAACTTAGGAAGTAAATTATGTCCCTGATGTAAGGCCATATTGGTGCCTCTTTGAATTTTCTTTCCCAGGCTAAAGTTGGTTCTGTTGTAAATCTGCTACTTTCTGTAGATGAATAATATGAATTTGGTTAGTGAATGTTATCATGTCCATGTCCCTTTAACAAGTATAACAGTGTGTAACTAGGCCTGCAACAATTAATTACTTGGATTCTCTTAGTAATGAATTACCTGAGGATATTAATAGCCTGTTCAGGAGTCAACATTATTTTTAAAAAAATGTTTGCAGAAATATTCCCAGTGTAAAGTGTGTTATCATAATGCTGCATTTCAAGAACAAATGCTAATACAATTTTTCTGCTGAAATAATTTAATTGTAGTTCTGCTAGTTCACAGAAACAACACATTTACACCAAGTAAATATCCCAAAGTTTTCCATAATGAAATTGTAGAAGTTAGAGGTGAAAACGATGTACTTATTCCTGCAGCCTCATTCCTTTCTCTTGCAGGATTGGTTCTTCTAAAAATACATGCTGGTTTTTCTTACTGCAGAGGAGTTTTCCTATGTATTTTGCACACAGTGCATTAGAATCTGACACTACTTAAATCAGATGTTTTCCTTTTATTGAGCGATGATTTCTTTAGTAGATAATCAGCAAAAATGTTAAGCATAACAAGCAAAGAATTTTGAATTCTCCTTACTCTGGCTTAGATGTGCAGTGGGCTGGAGGAATGTGTCTTCCCCGTGGAAATTCTGCTGGGCATGGAAATGCAGGAGCATGTCCTGTCTGTGTGTGTGCTGCTGCCTCAACACCCATGGCAATAAGTTGAACATCTGACAAGTAAAATCTGCTGTTGATACCAATATTTAGGAAAAATAATAATTAATTAATATTCAACAATCACATTTTCTAAGAGAAAAGGGAATCTAGTATTTTTCCTATTATTACTACTACAGATGTCTATTGTAGCTGTGATGATGAGGAAGATCTGAGCCTAACCCAAGGGGTTGTTTAATGACTTACAGAGGCCCAGACGAGCAGAAAAGTGGAAGGGAGGGTATAGGAGACTAGAAGCTAAGAGATAAACAGTGGGGATGAAACTGTAATTAATTGTGTCTTTTAATAAAGGCCAAGCTGCCAGAGAGGCTGGGGCAGGTGGTGGTGAAGCCCTTCCTGGGGAGCTGCCCCATGTGAGGGGTAAGCCCACGTCAGGGGCTCAGGGAGGGCTGGAGCCAGGCAGCAGGATTGCAGCTGCACATCACGGGTCTGTGGGTGCTTTGTACCTTGGCCAAGGAAAACCTGGACACTGCTCTTGTGTATTTCTTCCTCATTTGCTGCACAGCCCCCAAAGTGGTTTTGTTTTGTTCTGTAAGTGCTAAACCTGATTGCAATGCATGAAATGCTGCCTGCTCTCACGCTGTTGGCTCCCAAATATAGACAGCACCTCTGACTGTGCCTTGCTGGGTCTTCATATGAGGTCATCCACTTACTCTAAAGGTCAAATGGAAGTTCTTCTGGGTCATTCAAGCATTTACTTGTTGGTTTGAATGTGTTTGCCTGGACTTGATAAAAATAACACCAATTAGTGTGATCTTATCAAATTTTGGGAGGAGGTTAATGCTAATGCAAGCTATTTGTATGGCTTCGCATTGAAGAGTTTCAATTTGCAGCATGAATAGTTCAATTTCTATTTAGGGTGCAATTCCAGAGGAAGTATAATTACAGTTAAGGGGTGTTACAGAACTGGTGAAGCTTTAGGTTAGGAAAACACAGGAGATATTTTGTGAAAACATTTTAGGGTTATGCCTTGCTAAATACAGAGGAGGTATAACTAAGTGAAAAACAACTTACTGCTAAGTTCTGCATGTCACCTTTAAAAGTACGAATGAATAAATAATGCTACTCCTGACTTTCTTAACTTTATTTTTTTAAATATCATCCTCTGTTAGAGCCAGTATGTATGTGTTTATGTGATTTTCTAAACATGCAAAATATAGTTAGTGGCACCTAAAACAGAATTTAAGTCTGTCATGCTTGAGCTATTTTTGTTAATGAGAAGATTATTCAGTACCATCTCAAAGCATACATAAATCTACTTATGTATGAGTAGAACTGGCAGAACTTCTTCATTGAAGTGGGTACAACTGATATTCATTTAATATGGACAAAATTTGAAGATGCTCATTTTTCTTTCCCATTTGTTTTCTCTTGCACAGTATGAATACTGTACCATCCCCTGTACACACCTGTTCAATCATGCTGCTCTTTGAATCCACCCCTTTACACCAACCTCTGCTTTTAGCAAAATATTGAGATGCAATCAAAACTGTCAGACTGCTCAGTGTCTGAAGCAAGCTGCTGATTACTGTTGCCACTGTTAGCTGAATTACACTATTAAAGGCTTTTATGAAGTATTTGCATTGCTTGCTGATACAAATATCAAATCATGGCTACGCCACAGTGAAAAAGGAAATAATGCTCATTTTGTGACACATTTCTTCCAAGACAAGACAGCAACAACAATTTGTGGAAAACATCTCTATACAGAGCACATTTCAGAGTGTCTTTTGGTTTCTTAATTGCTAAACTGTTCAAACAGCAGCCCTCTCTAGTTCTTCCAGCTCATCATACCACTCTCCACAATGAAGGCAGAGTTGATGAGGCTAAACCATCAGCCGTAGTTTCATGGGCTTGTATGTGGCTTCAAGGCCTGTCTGTCCTGACGTGCTTCAGCCTCTTGTTGAATTGGGGCCAGTAAGAAAAATGAAGCAACTGGGTTATAGCTGTAGAGAAAACACATCAGCCAAGTATCTGGGAAGTCATTCATGAGAAGCAACACTTCATGGCGCTGTAAATGTGCATCTGTTTGGTGTCTGCTGAGTGTCAGATACTGCTGTTTCTCAGAGGCCAGGTATTCCTCTGTGGAGCCTGAGAGGTCTGAGGTGGTCCAGGGTTATTGCAGAGTGATGACTGTGATGAGCTTACTGTTCTGAAGTGCTTTATGGCACTGGATGAAGCTGAGTGGAAGGCAATGCATGGAGAAATTTCAGCCTCTGCAGATAATCCTTGTGTCCTAACAGTTAGTGCAAATGGTGTTTGTGACAAGAAGGACCAAGAAGTGGTTCAATCCTGCATGAATGCTCAAGTAAAATCCTCATACTGCTTGCTCAGCAAAGGCAGTCTTTAGAGGGAGTGATTCCAGAGAAATCACACAAAGGAAAAGGCCTTGGTTTGGTTTATAGAGCAATGACACACTCAAGCTCTCCATGCTTTCAGCTGTAGCTGAAAACATCATGTAAATGAAAACAATAATGGCCAGGCAGCTTGTGTACTGCTGAGGCACATCTGCTTACTTCCTCGCTTGCTCTGATGGTGTTGTATTGTTTCTTGCGTTCCTTTGTATCAGTTCTGGTACAAACACAAGGGGAAATATCTCATTGTTTAACAAGAGGCACTCACTGCAAGCTGATGGCAAAGCCTTCAGCAGGCAGGCACTCTGCAAAGCCCAGAAAGGCACTGCTGCAAGTTCATCTATGGCAGCAGGGAGTGCCACAGCAGTATGGCCCAAGTGTTCTGCGTTTATGTTTCATTGCTCCAAGGACTCTCTCAGCTAAGAGAATTTGCCCTGTATTCAGTCAGTTTGATTCACCTGGGATAAATGAATAGGGGACAATGCTTGGTGCCTCTCTGACAGGCAATGTTGAGTGGCTTCCAGAACACAGGTGCTGGCAAGGAAACTCTAATGGCTGAAGCTGCTGATTTTCCTGCCTTGATTGTTACTGCTCCTGGGCTGGTTTTGATGCAGAAGCCTCTTTGCCCTCTCTGCCAATCTTTTGCCTTCCCCCTTTTGTTTCCTAGCTGGCCTCATTTCTATTGCGGCTGATACACCTCATCTCTCCCATGGGACATGCTGGTGGTGGGGGGGGCAGCTGGCTCTGAGGAGATGGGCTTGGATTGGGATGTGTGAACTGAGCCTGCTTCAAAATAGCTTCATGTGGGAAAAGACACCAGAGATGTGGTTGGATGGGCTTCCCAGCACAGCTCACCCACAGTGTTCCCTCCTTATTTGTCGCTTAAGTATCCCCTGGATTTTGTGCCTTCTGGAGGGGGGCAGTGTCCACCAGCATGTCCAGTCTGCCCACTGGGCACTGGGACAGAGGTGATGGTGGCCATTTTAGCAATGACAGAAGCAATTTGGTTGGTGACCTTTTGTTTTATGTCTGTAAATGCGTGATGTTATTTGTGTCTGGGCATGGGCTGCTCTTTTCTGGAGTGACAACATGTGTGAAGAGTAACATGTAAAGTGGAGCTTTAAGAAACAGCAAACCCCATAATTCTGGGAGTGACCTGCTGTGCCCCTTAGCACCTTTCTAAAAACCATCTCTGTGTTATAGTAATACACTTGGGAGAAAAATCTGCCTTGTTTTCTGTGCTTTATTGTTTGTGAATGTTGTTCTGAAATACTTACTGGTGCATTTCTACTATTTAATAACCATTTAATGAGATAGGGTAAAGATTTTACATTTTGGCTTTTGCTTTCAATCTAACAGACACTGTTTGGTGTGGTAATGGCTCAGGTAAACAGTTTTCAGTGTCATGTGACTGAAACTCTAGTGAGTATGTCTGCTTTTGGCCAGCCAAAATCTGAGCTTATAGACACTTGCAGAAGTTGCTTTTGTATTTCTCACTTTAATTTGTGCCTGTTATAAATGTGTGACTGTCAAGCAACTCTGTTGTCAGAAAGGATAAACAGATATCTGGAGTAATTGAATATCCAATTCTTTCAGCAAGCTTTTTGACAAAATGATTTATCCTATACTTTAATACTACCTCTTTTCATTCTCTCTACTTTTTTTTTTTCCTGATAAATATTTGTAATAGAGTAGAAAAAATTTCAAACTGGAGGCAAGTTGTAACTTTTATGTTCAAATAAGAGCTGAAGAAATGACCAAAAAAATCAACTGATGTGGAGGCAAATATAATGAGACTATGGAATAAAATAGTGACAGTTTCCTCTCCAAGGATAGTCCTTAATGGAATGGTGTTTTCGTGTGAAATGTGTTGGAGTGCCAAGCTCACTTGAGGAAGAATCTCTATGTCCCAACCTGGAGCAAATGGCACAGAACTCATATCCCAAGTTCTGCTTTAGGGTCTGCACAAGTCACAACACTGGTGTGTGTGTGTGTAGCTTTACCTCTACCTGTTTCCTTACCCATCTCACCTTTTTGGGATAATTAAAACTCAATGGAAAGTTATTCCAAAAAGATTCTATGAAAATTGCATAGACTTAAATTGGCCAAATATTGAGTAATTCCACTCCAGTCAGTTTGCACCAGCACATTCCTTTCTGCCAGCTTCAATTAATCTGTTCCTGAAATTTTTGACAGCATGTGAATGTCTCTGCTGCTTTCTGTCTCTCCGCTTAGCACATGAGAGGGTGATGGACTAAAGACTCTTGTCATCCCCTTCTGATGTGGTTTGGCAACAGATGGCAACAGGTCTTTGAGGAGAACCGTGTTGTTGCTCCTCCAAGCACCAATATCATGTTTCAGTGCCGTCTGGGAGGGGTGTGTGACGTGAACCTGAACTGTCTTCCAGCCTCAAACATTCTTTTATCAATTAGCAGAGCTACTGATGGATGTGACACAGCCTTGGGAGTGTGTTTTTGTGTCCTGCAGTATTATCTGCTGTGCATAGTGATGATCTGCTCTATGTAGAAAGTTCAGGCATATGTTAGTCAAATTTACAGTAAATTTTTTTTCTATTGGGTACACTGGCTTTTGTTTATTCTAGGAAGGCTAGAATACAAACCCTGATGCTTCTAGGAAGCACAATTATGCACAGTATAAACAAGGTAAACAGTACAAGTAGAAGCCAACAAAGCCAAAACTTCATTCAGGTGAAATTTTCCAGGGAGTGTTTTCAGTTCAGTGCCATCTAAGTGCTGATTGGTAACCAGCTGATGTGCTGGGAAGTTCTGGTTAGTTAATGTGATCAGTATTTCAGTGTGACACACAGCATCTGTGCTGCTAGATGGAGAAAGAGCTGACACTGGGACTGGCCAGGACATGCCAAGCATATTGGGGGATCATTTTCCCTGCCACTGAGCTAGCAGTGTTTGCCATTCTTGCTGCAGCACCTGTCCTGAACCTCAGGATGAATAACTTATGGGTGATTTTGTGGAAGGAGAGCCTGGGGAGTGCACAGAACTAGATTGAGGGTTAGCAACTGGGGTCACATTCCTGTAAGTAGGCAGGAGGGATGAAATGGCAAGGAGCAGTTGCCATGTTAAAATAAAAGGCTCAGGGAGTGCTGAGATGAAAGGTGTACTGAAGCTTAGGTAAAAGCAGGTGCCAGGACTGTTATGTCAGTATTTGCTAAGTGCAATTCTGGCTTATGCACTCAGCTGGGTCAAACTGGTGTGCAAACCCCAGTGCATCAAGAGGGGCCATCCTGGTTGTGAAAACAATCCCATCAGTGCCCAGGGTCACATTTTAACATGGATATACATCCTCAGTTTGGTATTGGTATGCTTTTTTTGTTCATCCCTCTTTTTTCCTTTTTGTTTGCTGTCTTATAAACAATACCCCACTGAGAGCAACAGTTTTGATCTCCATCATCCTCATCCTGAAGGAACATTCATCAGTCTTAGAGTCATGTCTGGTCCTACCCTTTACAGCTCTTGGATATCTTCAGGAGCAGTGATGGAAACTATGCTCTAGTATTTTGGCCATCTTTGTTCTTCTGTTCACCATATGCTGGGACAGATTTATAAAGGATTCTATCTGCATAATCACCAACCTGGTTTATGGCATCAGCTGTTCCAGTTGGCAGCACCAGGTGCTTTCCCCAGTCTTCCTGCTTTTTTTCGTTTTAGCTTTGATCAATGCCCACAAAACAAATGATCCTCCTATGGCCACCTAAATGGCTGCCACTTTCCTCTCACCATATGGCTCATCCCTCAGTGCCTCAGCCACAGTTCTGGCACTGGCTGAGCCCACAAGCTTTTCTGCCTTTCTTTTCTCACAGATACAGTGCTGTTTGCCCTGTCTGGGAGTATGGATGCAGCAACTTCTGACAAGGCAAAGTTATCTCAGCACTGTGTCCTTCCCTTAGACATCTGTGAATTCCTCATTTTTTCATAAATAATTTTATCAGTTCATACATGTCTCTTCTGTGAAATAGACTAGGACTTAGCCAGAACTAGCTGGAAAATATAGTCTTATTACTTAAATCAACATTTTTATCTCTGGGAGACATCTTTGACAACCTGTTGGGTGTCCCTTACTAGAAAGAAGCTTTTATTCATGTCAGAGTGCTGTCTCTATTAGGGTTTGCAATATTAGTCCCAGCTGAATTTGTATTAAAGACCTTCTTGTGTTTCAGGATTGGTTTTGTGTTTTTTCTTTGTTTAGAACAGCCATTTGAGACCTACTGTGTTATTTACCATAGAGATAATATACAGTGATACATTTTAAAATGCTTTTTAATGTGTTTTCTGGCAAACTGTCTGTTGCTGTGTTAGGTGTGAAATCATCTAAAAGGGGACAAGCGATTTGGCATTTGTGCAAGCTTGTTGATTCTAACTAACATTTGCATTAGATTAGAACAGTGAATGCTGTCTCCAGTGAAGAAATGCTTTGCATTTTCTCAATGGTATTTTAAAATGGAATATTGCTAGTTTGAATGAGTCAGCTGAAATTACAGAAAATGTTTCCTTTAAAATAACATCTGAATAGAAGCAGCTGTCATATCACACAGAACCTGAAACAAAGCATTGCACAAAACTTGGTTGACATGTAATAACCTTTCTATTAGATTCTATAATGTTTTAATTTCTTCCCTGGGATATCTTTTGTGCACTAGGAATAGTGTATTTGCATGTGAATGGAAAAAGCTAAATTTTATTCCCAGGTTCATGCAACTATGATAGAGGAACTTCTTAATTTTTATTTCTAGAATCATTTTATCAGACTAAAACTTCTCTCATTTTTATCAGTGTGTTTGTCAGCTGAAGTTCTGAGCTCATCTAAATATTGTATGAGGTTTAGTGAACAGTGAAAATAATCTTTATAAGACCTGTCTCACTAGTGGATTAATCAATACAATAGTTTCTCTTATAGGAAGTTATTGGTAGTCAACTTAGTTTATGCTCATCTTTCTGTTTACTTTTGGAACTCCTCTCTGCAGTTCCATTAATTCTGGTTCATTTTAATTCAGTGAAAATGCCCTGAAAATGTAGGATAGACATATTTAATTTTGTTTGGAAAACAAACAAGAAAAAACCTTAACCTAGAAATAATATTCTCTATTGGAATATTTTGATGTTATGACATAATATGAAATATAATTTTTGGAAGGGCAATCAAAATGAAATCTTGAGTGTGTTTGAAATCAAAATGATCTGGAGGCACAGCAAATAGAAGACATTTTATTTATTGCAGTGAAGTTTCACAAAGAAGAAAGATAAGGGTGACTTGGTAAACAACTAGCTTTTAGATAGCAGATAAAACTGTAAAATGAAAGCATAGACTGATGGACAGAAAATGTTATATGTCTATTCTCTGAGTTATATTATCCATTTCACAAAGTGAAGCAGCAGACTGACTTTTTCACCTCTCCTGTGGCTACATAAAATGGCAGCCATTGTATTTAGTCAAATTGTCATTTTAGATTAAATATTTCCAGGAACTCAGCACAGAAATACAATCAACACACTGAAAGCCTTTCCTGAAAGTGGAGAAAAGGATAATGGTAAAAAATGAGTGAAATACTCAGAGCAACCTTTCTTTTATAATATTTAGGGCTGGCACAAAATGTAGATGAAGAGGATCATAATCTCCTGCTGCTCTTGCTGAAGGACTCATTTTGCTTAAAAAGAGGCTATGTCTGGGTCTTAAAAACTTGCTAACAGTTTGCTGCACTGAAGGCAATTTGCCTCTAATATTAAAGTGGAACTCTTTGCTTTCCCACAACCCTTCCCTAATGTGGTGAGGATTTCCAAATTCAAAACTGAGGGTAAAACACAACCTAAAGGAAGAGGATGGAGTGCAGAATAGCAGTTGTGGCCAGCTCATTACTGGGGGCTCGTGGTCATTAAACAAGCTCAGAAAAATATACTTTGAAGTCTATATGGATCTCTAGTACTAAAGCAATAGGGCTTTGCTGAGGTTTATTAAGTGGTCAGGGTGAGCTGCGTGCTTTTGAACTTAGAGTGCACATTAGAACAATTTGTTTGGGCTTAAAAGGATGAAGGAAGTATAAAAAATCTGAGAAATAATGTGGGAGTGTATTGAGACTGTCCCTTGGTTTTGACTTACTCCATTGCACCTGCATGTTGTAGAGGGTATAATCACCAGGTAACCTGATGGAGTGCATTGATTCAAGTTACAGTCAATACTGAAAAAAACCCATGAATTAAAGATGGAGGGGAAACCTTCCATTATAAAGACTGGAAACTGTTTCATTTGCCCTCTAGGTGTACTTTTATTTAAATAAATAAAACAAGTAATGTAGCAGGAACTGTATCAAGATCAGTAAAAGCTCTCCAACAATTTTTTTGTCATAAATCTCAAAGATTTTGAACTAATATTTTGTATGTATATTAACCCCCAATACTCATCTGTGCCTTTGCAGTAGCTCTAAATGCCCTCTTTGTCACCAGCTGTCTGAAATAGAGGGAGAAATATCCCCAAATGGAGATGCCTAACACAAAGACTGGGAGTACATTCTGTGCAGGACACAATTTAAATCAGTGGTGTTCCTGTTGGTGTTAACACGTTGGATGAGCCTTTCCAGACACAGGGAATCCTCATCCACCACCAACCAGGCAGAAAGAGATGCCAGGAAAAGGAAGGGTAGCATAGGTCAGCTCCAATGAGGGAAGGAAAATGAACATTTGAATACCAGCCCTTGGCCCTCAGTGCCTGACAGCACAACTGGTTTTAGAGAGACAGGAGAACTGCAGCACTGGTACAACTCCTCGTAGTAGGGCATAAAATGGGAGAGCCTGGCTGTGGCACCTCTAAATCCCATCCAATTGTAAGCTTTATTTAATGCCTGCTGTCATGACTGTGCTTTGTCTTTACCTGGAGACTTGCTGCCCTTCAGTGTTTGAGAAACTCTCTCCAAAAATCAAGTAATGCCTGCCTTGCTTTTTTTAACTCCTTGGCTCAGGTTCTCAATACTCACGCAGAGTATTTTGGTAATTCTTATCCAAATAAAACTCCCCTTCTCTGTCTAATAATCTACCTTCCTGCCCTTTCACTTCACTACACAAACATTATAGATCTAGGAGACTTTAAAGCTCTTACATTACTCCCCTTACACTCTTGAACTTGCCTAGAGGATTGATTTTTTTAAATATTCTTCCCAGTCCATGACCTCCCCTGACAGCATCAACCCAAGGCACATTGCTTTCTGTTGAGTTATAACACTCCAGACTTGAGCATGTTTCTCATGTTTCTGCTGCTGAGGCTGTTAAAGAAATGTGTAGTTTGTGCCTGGTGCACCAAAATTGATGCATTTCAATATGAAACTGGGGGCTTGCACTAAACAGAGAAATTTTGTATCTCATTTGGTTTAAATATTTATTTTAAATTTCTTTTAAAAAATAGAGAATAATTAGCGTGTTATTGTTGTAGGACAATAGCTTTGTTTGTTCAATAACTGTTTGATCTAAAACATTCTTAACAATTAAAAACAAGACAGCAGCTTTCATTTTTCACACACCTTCTAGGCAGATGGATCCTCAAGCCCACGGCAAAACTATGCAGTGTACAAAAGAATTGTTTTATCTTTGCTGACTTTTTGTTGCCTCGGGGACATGATGTAGCAGTTGTTTCAACTGAGTATGTGTTAAGCATTGCCATGCTGTAGGGAGGTTTTATCTGGAATTTTCCTGGGATGTGTGCTGATGGTGGTTTTTTCATTTGTGTAAAAGGTCTCAATACTACAAGAAGCAGATTGATCTTGTCTCAACCCTCACTTGGGAGGAGAGCTTCCTGCTCCACCTTCTGCTCATGGAATTTTCTTAGCTGGCAATATATGTTAGCATATATCCAAAATATCCATTGTTCTCCTTCCCTCATTCCATTTTCAGCCTGGCATGTGGGTGGATATGTGTAGGTGCTAATCTGTAGCTGTAAAGACAACATATTATGGACAGCAGAATAGTCTATTATAAAGTAACAAAAATCTTTTCAGTTCACAATGCCATTTTTCATTGATGTAAAAGTTATCTACAACTAAGAAAAATAACTACAGAGAATTTGTAGTTTTGCAATGTGTGGGAAAGGTTATGCTCAGACACAAATGCAAAATAAGTTTATTTTACAGTTAAACAAATAATATTTAAAGTAACCAAAAGCAGTATTAAATCACTTGTGTTAAGTTTTTAACAGAAAAAAAATTGAAGTGTGTACAAATAAAGGGGAATTTGTGCTGAAGTGCCATTTACTAAAGGGACGCTGTTGTTGGCTGCCATATCCTATTGTTATATGAAAGAAAACATCCTTCATAAAAAATGCAATCTCTCCATGGGTATTGTGATTCAGAATCAGAAATTTATGAAGGAGGAGATACAAGGAGACAAGAGAACTTCATAGTTTAGAGGGAGACACTTGAACACCTGGTCCATACCCAAGATAGTCATGGGTATTTGTGCATCTAAAAAGTAATAAAACTTCCATATTGAACAACATTAACCACCCTAAAATAATTCTATTTTCTAGCTGTCTCCTCACTTCTGAAAAGTTAAGGACACTGCACCTTGATAATTTTATTTTCCATTTGTTTTTTATTTCCATATGTTTCAGATACTTCCACTCAAGGGCTTAAAGAAACTGAGCCGGAAATTTTTCTGTGCAAATGAATAACTTGTAGGCACTGTTGGTGCCCCTTCACCGACCTCAGCAGTGATCGTGTGGGCACATTTGCTGGTCAAGTAACAAGTGTTGTAATTCATGTACTTTGTGAATTAATTCAGCTTCAATAAGCAGAAATTGCTAAATGGTGTCAAATTATTTTGATTTTATGAATCAAGAGCTTTTTCCCCTAGAGATGTGACTGGCTAACAAGCTATCTGGTCTTTCTAAAGGAAAGAAAAAAAAGGAAAAACTGGCAGGGCGTAGAAGATTTTTGCATTCACAAAATTAACTATCGTTGTCTAAATTTTACATTAGAGCCACAAGGTGGTAAGCATGTTTAAAATCTCTATCATATCATACATACAGTGAATTTTACAAAATATATTGTTAGCTTTATGCTTGCCATTATACTGAGTTGTTGCTTACACACCAGATAAATCAGTCTTTCTATAATAAGGATTTCCAAAAGCAGCCCTGAGTTTAATATGTTTGTACCATACAAATGGCTGGTTTAGGTCTAGAATTTGTAGTACTTACATGGCTTGAGATAACAAGCACTTGTATAGTCTTCAGTTACAAAGCAATAGATTATGTAGCTGTAGCAGCTTGCAGGTGTGTATGCTACTTATTTTAGTTAATAAATTCTCACCACTACTTTTTCCTATAAAAGATTGTTGGTTATAGCCAGAATTTTATAGTTAGGTGCACATATTTTTATAATGGATTCCATTACAGAGAACAACTTGCCAGGGTGCCCTGCAAATCCTGCAGATTTGATCAGTGCTCTCCAGCAGTGTCACCATCAGAACAGTTTATCAGAAAAGGGAATGGGGCAGTTGCTCATGAGCTTCTCAGCTTTTCAGCTCATTTCTATTTATTTACTTGCTCCAAGACTCTGAAATTTTTTCAGTACTTCATTTGTTGGCTCCTTCCCTCCTGCTTCTTCTTTTGACCCCTTTCTTCTACATAGACTTTTACAGAGAGATTAGAGTATCTCAAAGATGCGCTTTTATGAACTGATTTTTATTATCATCTATCAAAACTGGAGCATCTTGCACAACAAACTCCCCCAAAAGATACTCTGGGCAATGTTTCTTATAGAGAAAAATAGAAGGAAGGTGAAGGTACTGATGATTCAAACCATTAAACACTTTCTGGGTTGGATGTTGTGCTTTAGGGATAGCAATTCTCTAAGTTTTCAGTAAAGTATGGGACAGGAATATGGCTTTCTGTAAGTTCTATAAAACCCGACTGTTACAAACAGTCATAGAGCTCTCCCTTTAAGTGGATAGTTGTCTAAGAAGAAATGAGCCCTAGGTAGAACAGTCCATTAATTTAATTAGCTTATCACAAAAACCTGCCAGTCCCAATATGGCAGAGGTAAAACTCAGTGAAATGACTGTGTTTTTGCACAGTGGCTGCTCAGGAGCTCCCAAGAGGCTGCCTGCACCTCCTGAGCCACACTGCAGAACCTTCCTGTCTTTTCATTCTGTTTCCCTTGGCATTAAATTTTGAGACTTGCTAAATTCAAGTGAGGACATAGCTTATTCAGCTGTCTCACCACCACATGTATTTATTGTTCCTTTTGTTTTCCTCCCTTTTTACCCATTTTTAAGACTTTTTGAATGATAAATGAGTGCTTTAATTAGCTATTCAGCAAAGGTAAGAACTTCTTGAGCTCTACTGGCTACTGAAATTCTTTCTTGTAGTACATGTACTTTTAGCCTGAACATGATTTATGTACCATAGAATAGTTACTAAAAAAACCTCCTGTTTCATGAGAGAGGAAATGTTCTTTTTATTTCAATAAGAAACATTTTTCCTATGTGTTTCGCAAAATGTAACTAATTTCTTTTACACTTTCATTGATTGGATTTTGCAATTCAAAGCATCTTCTACCAGTACACTTGTATGTATTAAAGCAAAACAATTTGTCTGAAATGAGATGCTTCACGCTCAATTATATCTAAATTTCTCATCTACAACTCTTGATTTCAATCTCGGGTGTCTGTGCAGCCATTGAGGCTGAAACAATGTAGGAAGGAAATGCTGTTATTTTCAATTTGTAGCAATTATACTCAGAGTGCGGCAGATGTGGTGGTATTGAGTTTCTGCACGTGGTACAGGCAGGCAGCTTGTAGAAAGGATGGCTGATTTCTCTTATACCTGTGGCTGTCTTCCTGAGGACTGCTGGACATGATGTCTGAAAACAAACTCCCTCTGAGCACAGCAGTACTCTAATGTGCTGTTAAATCTTCCAAGCTTAGGACAGCACTTAAGCACTATCAGAAATAGGATTCAATCTATGTTTATCATAAAAGATATGGCCCTGATTTGAGAAAATCTTCCCACATAAGTAGATGCTTAAACACTGCTCTAATATGAGCTCCTTGAAGTCAGTGGTATTATGTGTACACGTCCTTTTAGGCAGATTAGCAAGAAACTGAGAGTATTAATGCAGCCTGGATGCAGGTACTCCCACTAAGTCTGACATACTCAAGAAGAGTAAAATACCATGTCTTGATTTAATTATTAGAGGAAGTCTGGAATTGTCTACCACAGTCCTGCCTGGAACTGAATAGACACACACTGGAGCTGGAATCCTCAGAATAGTGTTGGGAAGCTGTAAGTGTATGCTGCTTGGCTGAACTGCAAATTGTGAAGCCACTGCTGGCATTATCATTGTAATTGATACTCTGGTAGGACCTGGAGGGCTTGGTAAAGTTCTAGAGCTGGTTATGGAGACTTTTTCCCAAAATATGAGAAAATGTTATTTTGTCCAAATGTAATTTAGTGTATGATATTTGTCAGTGGCCTTGGAGAAGGCTGTGGAAAGTACAGCCCTCTGTGCTTAGTGCTATAGGCCTGCAGAGCTGTGCCCCATGCTGTTCTCTCTCTGAAAACTGGCCTACAAAGTAGAACAGCTTTGAGAGAAGGAACAGAAAGCAGATGTCACCATCATATGCTACAGCCACACAGTGGGAAGGTGGGCTTGGAAAATAAAGATGATGGGGACATTCTTCAAAGCATAAAATCAAGGTCAAAATGACAAGGCTGACTGCAGTTTAGGACTTCTTTAGGTCCCATCTTCCAATAAAAGATGTTTTCTGGAAGGCAGGTGGGTATGTCTGACTTGGCATCAAGAGATGGAACTGAAACCTGTTCACCATGTCCTGGCTGAGTGCTGTGTTCCTGTGGAGAGGGGACAGGGAGGCTCTGAATTTCCCTGCCACCTTTTGTGACCCTTCCTACCTCCTTTTGTGAGCCTGAACCCCGCCCTGGGAGAGCTGACAAGCTCAGGCTATGCCTTTAGCAGAATGCTAGCCTCTGTTTGACAGTCTGCTCAACTCCATGCTCAGGGAATAACTCTTGTCTGCTTTGAAGCAGTGCTAGTCAAAAAGAGATTCTACAGCCAATTACTTCCTGCTCCCGGGAGCACAGAGAGAGCAGCAGTGCTTGAGACAATACAGGGTACTGAGCTGCCTTGATCTCCTCACTCCTCAGGGGCATCCGGACCTAGGGCAACGTCCCCTGAAAGGTCAGGAACATTCCTTTCTTTTGTGCAGGGTTTCTTCAGGCACCTGGAGTCTTGCCTGACTGATTTTGCTGCAAGTCACCTTAACCATGTACCAAGAGACTGCTTGATTTATAACACTTTATTTCTTTGTTCCTGTGGCATCCTCTTCTACTCTTGTCCCTTCTCATGAGTTCTTTGGCCAGGTGGCTGTTGTTTTAGATGCCATCCCACACAGAACACAGATTTTAAGCAGAAAACATATTTGCCTATGATGAGAGATGATCCAGGTGTGTGTCTGTTACAACAGAGAGACCTAAAGCTGTTCCCTTGGTGTTGATCCTGTCCTATCACCCTTTTGAAGAGTGGTTCAGAATAAGAAATGGAAAGGGTGAGCTGTGCCATCAATATGGAGCTTGCAGACTGACTCAGGCTGTACAGGTAGTTTATATGTTGTACACCAATTCCCAAGGCACAATCAATTTTTTTTAGTCTTCTGAGTGCTCATTATGTAGGCAACTGTGAGCATCTATGAATCATTTTGAGATTACAATTCTTTTTGAGTATGAACATAATGTAATATGGGCTGTTGAATTAAGCATTGCAGATTGTAAAGGTAGCTATGGGCCAGATTTAATTCATACATTTAATGGACAAAAAAAGTTTCAAAGAAGCAAACTCCTGCTGATGAGGTAATGCTGAGTATAATTAAGCTGCATTCTGTTAAAGGAAACTGTCAGCAAAATAAAATGCCAGGTAAGGTGAAGAATACAAAAAGTGCAATGCACTTCTAAACTGAAAACCTGCCAGTTTACCTGCAGCTTGTTTGTTCCTCAATCATTCTGAAGTCAGATGAGTGAAGGAATTAAGCTTGGAAAGAAATACAAGTACATTATTCCCTTTCATTTTGGGATGCTCAGGCTTGTATCTATTTGCAAAGCTGGAGCTTCAACTCCATGCAGTGTGAAAAGAGATTGTGCTATTTAATCCCTGTAAAAGCAGAGACGAGCCATGTATTAAATTGCATTACAGAAGTACTAATAGAGAGTTTTCAGTTTCTTTAGTCATACCATTCAAAGGAAGCTAAGTGCTGAGAATGTGCAAATCAAGTCTATGAATAGGCTGGTGTTCTGCAGAATTTCTGATTTGGATGTTGCAGATTCTCCAGTACTTAACGTGTCTTTGGATTAAAAAAAAAAATTACATAGTTGTATTTTCACTAAGATGCTCCAGATTGGAAAAAACCCCCAACCAAACAGAATTTTATCTCTGCTATCTAGAGTTTGAAATTATCAGGGGCTTTTCTACTATAGATTTGTTTCTGTTTCATCCCTACAAATATATTCTGCATCTTGTGAATAGGAAGCTGTTGGGTTGTGTGGGGAGTTTGGAACATGTTCAGAATCTTTAGTTTTTTCTTTAACTCTGAGATGTTCTCTTTCAATAGTTTTTCATTGTCATAAGTAAGTTCATGAATGTGACTAAACCTGCCTTGAAAAAAGGAGATGTGTGATTTTGTAGAATTAACTTTCAGATCCTCCAAGTGTAATTGCTGCCACATATTATTACCCAGAAACCATGCCCACCAACCAACCAATCAACAAAACAAATGAGCCCCTCTTTCCCCCCACCCTCAAATCCTCCCAAACTCCTGAAACACTGTAAGTAGTTCAGGCTGATAATTTGCTCGCAGATTTCCTGGTAGAGGCTGAAGTAGAAGAATAGTTCACTCCAGAGTTGCATCTTATTCTTTCCTTTAAATCAGACCCTCTCTGGGTCTTACTTGAAGGAAAGTTGAAGTGTGGCAGAAGGCCACGAAAAGATATCATGTTTCAGTGTATCTCATGTCTGGCAGTACTCACAAAAATAACAGCTGTAAAGGAACAGTTTCATGTGTTTACTTCAAATTCCTATGTTTTGGATGACTGTATTTTTCTTAGTGAGGAATTGCTTTACTGTCACAGATGGAATGCAGGATAAAATACTATTGTATCCATCACAAAATAGCAAATGTGGCACTAGTTTATAAATCTCATTGATATTGGGAGACAAATTTTTTCAAGGATTAAAATCCCACGGATTCAGCTATAGCAAAGGGGGGGGGAAAATAAATGAAGAACATTCTTTCTTATTTTATTAATGAGAGAAAGCTGGAGGGACCTGAAGAGAAGGAGGAGAGGAGTGAGAGGAGGCAGCAGAACAGATGAGGGCCAGAAAGAGCTGGCCAGGGCTGAGGAGAGGCTGCAGGGATGTGGGTAAGGAACAGGTCTAAATTTTACATTGAAGGGAACACACTGGGAAGGGAGAAGAGTTACTGATTTAGTGCTAAAATAGCTATGGAAAGACATGTGGTGACAAGAAGAAAGAAGGAAAGTGTGAGCTATCTGCTTCATGTGGAGGTGACTTTAAGTTTTGTTTGCAAGGCTCTTCCAGAAAGTGCCAAATCTGGGTGCTGTGACATATCCCAGACCCCAACATCAGTCGCTGCTTATACAGTGCACTGAGCATTATACATTTGAATTGCATGTTGAATTATATCTCATTATGTTTACTTCTTAGGCACAGTCATATGTGGCTAAGTCTCTCTGTGTGAGAAGTAGTAAATGAATGGATGTGAAGCCTAAGATAATGCAGCACCCTGTATTCCATGTATGAATTCTGTGGGGCTGGGGCACAGCCCTGCTGCCTCTGGTCACCAAAGCGCTGCAGATGTGATTCATTGTGTTCAATTGCCAACATAAAACTTGTTTGCTGTATAAAACTTGAAAGCTACTTACCCTGCTGTGAAGGTGTCTGTCAGTCTGCTTTAAAAATAATGCTCTGCAAACTGGAATTTACCGAGCTAATGAAATGCCTTCAGGGAGGTTTTGATGAGCCATTAAAAGAAAGGGCACTGTCAGATAATTTAAGCAGCTTTGAGAAAAAAAGCTTCAAATATATAGATATAGATATATATTTTTAATGCTGCTAATGTCTCCTTTTTTGGCATTTGAGGGTGAGAGAACACTGGTGCCTTTTTCTGTTCCAGAGCCTTGCCTTGCTGCCTGGGGCTGCTGTGCTGCTGTGGGCAGGTGCATTCTTTGTCCCAGCATGAGGCTCTCTGCTGCTTTACTGGGGAGCTTGGGTAGGGACTGACCTGGGGCTGCATCTCCTTGTGCTTGTTTCTGCAGGCTCCAGCCATCCTCTGCCCTCCACCCTCATGCCTCCCTATGGAGGCCTGAGGCATGTCTTAGCTGTTCCCCCCACTCTGCAGCTCAGCCCCCTGGCAGATGCTCTCTTCTGCCTGAGTTTAAGTCCATGCTTGATGTCTGTGCAGGCAGTATGGACATAATGTCAGTCTGTCCTTGCTAAGGCAGCTTTGTTTAATTGTGACGGTGACAACACACATTCTCCCTCTTCACAGAGAGAGTCCCAGTGCAGGAGTTAACCTGAAAAGGTGGTGGTGGAAGAAATTTTTATCGTACCCATTTGGAACACAGTCTCACTAAAAATACAACCAATACTTTGCAATATTTAATGCTGGTTTTAACAGAGTTATGTGCAAGTTGAAATAAAAGGCAGAGTATACATGCCCCTATTTAACAGAAAATATGTACAAGCTGGCTTTTATTTTTGGACATATTCCTTTCACCAGCATCACACCTTATCTAGCAAAGCAGGATTTCTTATGTGTGCTAGTTTGTAAACAAACCAGTGGGAGATTCCAAGTCAGAACTACAATTTAATAGGAAAATTAAAATAAAGGCAGTGGTACAGAAAGACTGGCTTAAACTGACAGAGTCAGAATACAACCTCACACCCTGTTGGTCAGGGTGGTGGTAGCAATCTGATTAAATGGTGGCTGCAGTCCTGTTGGAGTGATGGATGTGGTTCTGTTGAAGTGGTGATCCTGTAGAATGGTCCGGTCCTTCTCTGGAGGTCCAGTGGTGGTTATTTCACTTTTTGTCCTCTGGGAATCCAGTGGCAGTGCTGCCCATGGTGTTCCAAACCTCAGATTATACACAGGTGGGAATGTTTGGTTCCTCCCCCTGGGCAGAGCATCTCACAATGGGATGATGTAATTCTGTGAGTTGTGCTGTGAGACCTTGGTGGTCCATTAGTGGAGATGGCCCCCTCAGGGCCGCAGCTGCTTCCCCAGAGGGAGGTACCAGGGCTGACTCATGGAGAAGGTAAAGAGCACTGCCCCACCTGTTTTAAGGGCTTATGTAGATGGCAATAGAATATGTACTTTTGGTTACATCTTACACCGTAACCCAAGACGTGATGTTTTTATGAACAGAAGATTGCTGCTACTAGCAGGAGAAACTGAAATCTAAACCAGTGAAACCATTTTGCTGTTATGGAAAAATTCAGGGTGTCTAAATAAAAGAAACCTACTTGTTCTTCTGTCCTTTGGTTTCAAATATCCTTTGGCCAATTTGGGTCAGCTGCCCTGGCCATGCACCCTCCTGGCTCCCTGTGCTCCTGCTCCCTGCAGAGCATGAGACACTGAGAAGTCCTTGACTGAGTGAGCACTACTGAGCAACAGCTAAAGCATCAGTGTGTTACCAGCATTATTCTCATACTAAATCCAAAACACAGCATGATACCAGCTACTAAGAAAAAAGTGAACTCTATCCTAGAGAAAATCAGAACATGTACTTTATTTGTTCAATTCTCCAGCACTTTGAAAGAGGTCCTTGGGCAGTTTGGTACTTTCAGACTATTTTTTTGGTATCTTTGTGCAAACCTCTTATGCTTAAGAACTGCATATAACTGTGTTGAAGAGTTTATTCCCTTGCATTTTATCGATGCAATATATGCACAAATTCTTAATGCTACACTTTTTTTCTCATAATTTTCTTGTGGCATGTTGGATAGATTATCTTGTTCAACTTAAAATTTTAAATAGTGTCTCATTCTGCTGCCTTCTGCCCTTTATTATCCTATAGCAAGCCTGTAACCAAGAGTGTAGGCTATCTAAGGTACAGACTGCCCTCACATAACCCACTTGACTGCTCAGCATAAATGAGATTTTTAATGGTCTGGTTACTTGTCATTAATTGGCTTAGACAGGCTTGAATTTTGTCACACATCTTGACCTTTATTGAACCAACAACTTTGACAAATATAAAGGTCAAAAAATTCTGGCCTTAACACCTCTTATTGGATTACTTTGCTCGCATGCCAAACCCCAAATCTCTGGTTCTTAAAAGTGCTTCTATAAATACACATAATTATTCTAGTACCTGAGTGGAGCCAGAGCATTAAAATATGTTGTACATTAACAGTGATGTGATTCCTGCTCCCCTGACTGAAGTCTGATTCATTCTCTGAATGGAAAACTATCCACAAAACTGAAAACCACTCTACTTCAGGATTTAGCACTGTCAAAAATAAATCACGTTTCAGATCCTGCTGTCCTTAGGAGGCTTTTCAGTGGCCCTTTATGGGGGTGACATCAGGAACAGCTCAGACTTGCAGAAGACAGGCAATGAGCAGTATCTATTTTCAGGTGTCACCCCCACACTGCCTTTCCCAGACTCACCTCTTCGCCCACCTTCATGTGTCTTTTTGTTCACATCCCAAGTGTGATGTGATCTGAGTAATCTGAGTTCTTTAAAACATAAAATCTTAACCTGTATTAAAAAAATGAACATTTTTCATGGAGGAGTTGTCTGTAGGATTCAAGAGGATAATGAAAGTTTATATGCTGTCTGTAAATCAGTATCTTATTTAAATATTGAGTTTTACACATTTCTATGTTTCTGTGTTACTGATGCAACATTTAATACTCTTGGGTTCAACAGTTGAAGAGAATAGCAGCATTTTTTTCACAAAGAAGTAAAAAAAAAGGCAAACCCCCAAACCCACTTATTTGTGAAGCAGAACTTCTATTTGTGAGTGTGATTCATTGCCTGCTGGTGCTCTCTGTAACCTTTTTGTGAATGTAGGACACTGTTGTCTACCCATGTGTGCTGCTCTTCTAGTGTCACGAGTCTGTAGCTATTAATAGTCATTTCCAGCCTTCCCTGAATGACACTTTTCTTTCCCTGTGGTTCATTTGTCCCAGGTGTTTATGAGTCTTGTAACTTTGACTTTTGTGAGCTGTTATTGGGCCAGACACTCTTCTGTGTCAATATTCTCTAAAATCTGTGAGGGCAGGAAGAGTGCAATTTACAGTTGTGCTCGTAAATGGCAGAAGCAAATACACTAATGAACCTGACATATGGCTTTACAAGAGGAAATTCTCAGTGGCACTGCCCTTACCTGAAGCCCTTTAAAGCTACCTGAATGTATCATGAATGTGCTTCACACCTCTCAATTAGTGAGGCATTTTATATATGCCATTTGAGGTGTCGGTCTTTAATTTTATGAGTCAAAGTAAGTGACCGTAAGTCCACATAAGTCAGTTATTGAAAGGTTACAAAATGTGCAAGGAGTAAAACCAGGGAATGGCAGTAATTCTGACCTCATGCCTTTATAATGGGCCTTCTCTCACAGCACTTGGGGCCCAGCACTTGTAGCAAAGGCTGAAGAACAGGAGGTGTCAGATAATGGCAAGAACTGTAGAGCACAAGGAGGTTTTGTATTACAGGGACACATACAAACTGCTTGGCTTTTATTATGCATATTTGTGTCACATATCTCAAAGTAAGACAATCAAAAGCTGAAACTCCTTGTGGTGGGGGTACAAAATTGTAGATCAGCCAGATTTGCTTCAGAGTCTGGAAACCCTGTGGTACCAAATACAGATGTCCTAGCTATCATTTGTGGAGATAAAATGAATGAGATTATTTTAAATACAGATGCTCATCTTAACAAGACTATTTATATTCTTTCCTCCATATGAGATATACTGTGCTCTTCTATGATGGAAAACAAGATTTAGTAAGTGAGGAGTCAGAGCTGTGAGTTGATCAACTCAAAAGGCTTCTCAGCTTCATGTACTTCTAGACACTGAAGGGCAGTACTTAAATGTCCACAGAAGCTGTGAAACAAGCCTGACCTATTTACTATTCAATTTAAGTTGTGGTGTGCCTAATTGCCCTACTTTGCTATTTAGTGCTCTAAACCAGCCATCCAACTTCTTGTATTTTTGTCATTGACAGAAGCCTGCCAAGTCTTCCATTTTAGAGTAAAATCAACATGTTTAGAGACAGCTGCCTTCAACTGGTGCCATAATTGTTCATGTTTTCTCAGTCATTGATACTTTTCTTTGTAGTATGTTTTCCACTCAGTATACATTCCTTGAATATCAGAAGACCCTCAGGAAATTGACACAGTATCCTTCTGCTCCTGAACTCAGGTTTTGCCATACAGATTTATTATATAACTATGAATGACTCTAATAAATATTAATTTAGATGCCTTTTTTCCTCTTCAGGTCATTTTTGTTAGTGTAGTGAGACAGCTACTATCTACTCACTATCTTAGCACACATAATATAACTGAATTAAATCCTGACACGAGGTCCCAGATTTGTTTTGAAGGTCAGCAAACAAGATAGGAATAGCCAATATGTTAGACAGAGGAATGATTAATGTAGATATCTGTTACTATATCAGAAGCATCATCAGCCAATCATCTGTTGATAAAAAGCTATCAAAAGGAACATTAAATGAGTTTTCCAGCTATCCTCATCCTCTTTTCCCTGTTCACTCTGGCAGGTTGTGGCCACATGTGGCCTGTTTAATAACAATTCTGAAGCACCTATTATGCATTGTTACTTCTGCAGCATCGCTCAGGACGGTCCCAAGGCTCTGACTGTGAGTTTTCCCAGCCAGGGGCTGTAACTTCTTGTGTTTATGATGCTCAGCAGAACAAGACCTTGATCTTAAGTGAATGGCTAATTGAAAACACACAGTGCATTATCATTTATCTTGGAAGTTGGAGAATAGCATCTTGTGACTTAGACATCTAACTTGGTATGATTTTAAATAGGATCTCATTATGAAACAGTGGATAAAAGGCAGAAAAGAATCACTCTTGTGTTAAATCTCAGCTTCTAAATGATGCCCACAACCAGGGTCAGTAATATTTTACTTCTCCTAAAGGAACTTTTACTGCGCAGATTAAAAAGGTGTTAAAATGTTCTCACAATTTAGTGCATAGTCAATGTAACATTCTTTTTATTATTTTAAAATTCTGTAGGTATCTTAAAAGATTTTGATGCAATAAACATCTTCCTTTCACTTCTTCTAATCAATATTGACTTCATTATGACATCTTATTTCAAGGTTAATGTTACTGTATTGTGTAAGGTTGTAATTTAAATGAAATATCCAAAATAACCTGTAATTGCTTGTTTTAAGAAATCTGATAATTATTTTGCCCCACAGCAAATAATTTTGTTCCTGTTATATTGAAAAATACATTATTATTTTCTTTTCCCATTACTATTAAGATGGATATTTTTCAACATATTAGAAGATCATTACTAACACAAAATAGACTTATGAAACTGGTAATTTGTCTGTCAAAAGCAGGCCACAGACGTAGCTGAAAGAGGTACACTAATGGAATGGCACTAATGCAATTTCGCAAATAACTTAATGAAGCGTGTAAAGCATATTTCTTCCATTAAGTACACATAGTATGGAGTCACATCTTGCTTACTGGGTGTGAAAAATGTTTTTAATTAACTTAAACATGAAGGGACTCTTCAAGGTTATGCTACTGACAACCATTAAAAAAGTGCAAAAAATCAGAGAAGGCAGCAGAAGAAACAAAACGACAGGATCAGATGAATAGAGACTGAATGATAACAGATGAAAGCAAGGCAAAGGAAATAAATAAGCATTACTATAAACCAGGGAGTCTCACCATGAATTTATCTAAAGTCATTATGTCTTAACAAGAATATGTTTAGAGGAGTTAAATACCAGACCCAGGACTATTCCCATAAGCCTTCCAAACCTTTCCTTTCCTAAAGGTCAGTGTGATGGAGCATGCAGTCAGCTTCTCACAGGGAGAGTGTGTATTGCTGAAAATCCATACTCCCAATTACAATTTTTCCAGTGGTCATCAAGAGCTCAGCCCACTCTGGTGGGCAGCTTCTGTTTGTGTCATGGTCTGATGCCATCAGTGGGAAATGCCCTGAATGCCAATACAGCATTTGCCTGCATCACTCAGGGTGACGTGGTTCTGCAGCCCCTGCTTAGTTAAAAAAAGAATTTAAAAATCCTTTTAATGTTTTATTTCAAGTTGGAATATTTTTGTTGAAATGCAAAAACAGTTGCCACTATTTCCTATGGCAGATGACAGTAAATTATTCTCTATGTGTTCTTGTTTAAAATGCCAAATATCAAGGGAGCAACATCTGTAGTCCAACTGTCCAGTACAGACAAGAGAAAAAAACGTTGTCTTTGTTATTTCAGTTAGGATTTTACTTTTAAAGCTTTGAGTTAGCAGAGAATTTAAGAATATGTTTTATTCATACAAGCATTTCAGTATATACTCATGTTCTTAGCTAATGACAAGAAGTTGTGAAATTGGATTTCTGTTTTAAGTCTCTTGGCTGATGGTCACTTGTGTTGTAGAGACCACAAAATCATCAAAATAATGAAAATATAATTTTGAGTTAAAAGAAAAAGTATTCAATATTTTTGTGAGTTTAAAAGTAAGATGTGCATAATATTGACTAGAAATGTTTGTTCTTGATTTTTTTCAAATATCAATATAGATTGACATTTGCTTCTTATTTCCAAGAGAAATCCTTTCAGCTAGGAGATCAGTGCAGATTTATGTGCAGACATGATGAATCTAATTTTTAAAGGAATTTAGTAAAAATCATTTACAACTGAGAATAAATTTGAACATTTTCCTTCAAGATCTTCTAGTCCTACTTGAATATTTTTAACCCAAAACAAATTTTTTTCTGTAATGTTAAAAATTAAAATACATTGTACAAAGAAGCATTGAAGCACCTTTCAAATAAAAGGAACTGTAGTTTTTATTACAATTACAGGTAGCACAATAAAGAGTTTACATTTTTGTCTCCATATGAAATGGAGTTTACACAGTTACTTATGGTCTTCCTTGTGACTTTCTCCTTTACTTATGGTGCTCAGGAATGAATGAGCAAGTACTAGCACATTACAGTCATCAAGCCAGTTTTAGCAGGTTGACTAAAAGACATTGTGGAGTGCCTGTTTCATTATTGGATGCAACAACTGCCCCTCTGAGAGCTTCCCATTTCAAAATGGCAGTCAGGGAAAATTGCTGTATTCCAAAGCCTCCAAATCCTTTTTTCTAGCTATGAACTAAAAGGCCTTTTTATTGATTCTGTCATAAAAGAAAGTTCCTTTTATGGAAAGTTCCTCTGAAAAACTACCATAGTCACCTATAAATGTGAGAACCAGTAAAGGACAATTGCAGTAGTTCCTTTTCAGTAAATGACTATAAAAAAGGGTGAAGGTTTCACTAATCTTAGTGATTTCTTACTTTCTAGTTCTCTTTAGTCATCCATACCAACATGATTGATCTCAAATATATTGGATGGTAGAAAGTTTTCAGAGTTAGCAAAAGATTTTACTGAAAAAAAAATTGTACTTACCATTGTGCTTACCACTTTTCAAAAAACTAGCATTCCTATTTTAGCATTATCTGGCGTTTAATTGAAAATCTTTTGGGATATATACTCCTAATTAGAGCTTTATTGAAGAATACTGAGAAAATCATTCATTGGTTTGCCTAATAAAATCTCTGAGGGAGTTTAATTTACAACATCTGTATTCATGATTAATTTCTATGCAGATGTTTTGTGTGCAGTACTGCTAAAGTCAATGGAAATTTGCAATGGAAACACTGAACATTTACCCACCTCAATTTCCCCCCAAGGTAGTCCATCAAGTGTAAAGTTTTGGAAATCAGATTTGCGTGCACTTCTCAGCTACAAGGTTAATTTCCCTCTGGCTGCTACCTGATAAGAATCAGACATTAATATCATTGATTTCAGCTGTTACACTCATATTAAGCCAGTTTAATGGAAGTTCACTTATTTAAAACACTGCAGTGATGTAGAACAAACAGGGCAGTGAGTTGTAGCAGGAGTTTTTGCTGTTTCTTTGCTATAGGACAATCTGGCAAAAAGAGATCCTTTTTTCCTTCTGGAGTTTAAGTTTTGTCAGAATTCAAAGCTTGTGTTTAGGGAGATGGAGAGTCCAACATGTGACCTGTCAGATTTGAATTCTCAGCAAACATGATGAAGGTTGAAAATTATCTGATACTTGCTCACCTGTCCATAATGGTAATTAACCCATGTGTATCTTAAGGAGGTTTTCACAACTTGGTCCTTGTGATGAATTCATAAACTCAAAAGGGGAAAAAAACCCTAATTAGAGTATAAATGGTATGAAATAAAAACCACCAATCAGTAAACAGAAACTATTTTATATAAATTTGAGTCAAAGTATCTTTACAGAAATGGAATGTTTCTCATGTTTCTCATGCTGAATTAAAGAGATCAAGAATGAAATTGCTAGTAATTCATTCAACCTAACACAGAAACATGCCAATAAAGAAAGTATTACTGGGAGATTATAGAAATGAAGTAATATTCCTTTTTAAAAAATATTATATGTAGTTTTAATAAAAAATTAAATACAAAACCCCCCAACTAGTAAAACTAGATATGTGTGCATATAAAAATAAATATAAATTACCCAATTTTTATACTAAATTTTAAAACTTTTTTGAATTTCACTATAGACTATAGATGACCTATGATAAACTCTTCTTAATAGTACCATCTATTTGTATTTTAAGTTATCGGTCTACCTGGAAATCCATATTTTTCATACTGGTGTTTTTTCATTAATAAAACACAAAGGCTGGTCCATTTTATGGATATTATCTATTTGTAATAGACAATCTTTGTTTTGCAGGAGTTGCTTATAATCCTGTTTTTGAAGGTATTTTATCAGGGTTAAGAGAAAGTAGCATGTCTGTCAGACAAATATCTGGAACAAATTCTTCCTATACATCATCTGTATACACATATCATGTGTGAAAAAACTCCCTTTGGAATACAAAATAAATGTACCAGACGTTTTTCCCCCTCTTAATATATTTAATATGTCTTAGTGATACTGTTGGCTTTACTTTTAGAGGGTTACCTGGCACTGAAAGTACAGCTGAACTTTGTAATGCCAAACTTTGTGCTGAATTCTTTTGTTGGTGCTCAGTTAAGTCAATGAGGTTGAACTGATGTAAAGAGGTGTCCAAGGACTCCAGACTTTATTGCTGGCTGCAAGGATGGATATATGAAAATAGTGATCTACTCAGGAAATTTGGTGGCAAACCCCATGTAATTGCCAGTGACAGGGTCCATCAGCTGGGAATTTCAGCCCTTTATATTAAGATACCAGCTGAGTGATATGCAAATCCAGGCATTTATTGCCTTGTCATCTGCAGATATTGGTAGTCTTTGAGTTTTGAAAGTATATCCCGTGTGGTATTTTCAGAATAGGATTGCTTCAGTTGAAGAATTGTAAGGACATGAGACAGAATCTATTTACAAAAATGAAATTATGTTTGCCAATGACAGAATGTACACTGACGGAACTGTGTGGTACAAGAAATTCTGTAGTGGAAATTAAATGTAAGAAGACTTTGATTAAATAACTGCAGAAACCTGAAGAATTTGAGAGTGCTGCACTCTATTTGTATTGCCTTTTATGAAGGATTACGATTCCTTACCAAATGTTATTGATTTCAGAGCAAGGAGTTTTCCAGCTTTATGTTCTTTGGCATCAGGGCTAGTAGTCAAAGAGCTTTACATTACAGTTTTGATGGGAGAAAGAAGAAAGTGTCAGAAGCAAGAACAAACCTAGTAGGAAATTCTTGAACTGCTTAAAATACATAAAATATAAATCTGTAGAGTAGTGAGATGCACAAATCAGTTGTGTGTTTTGGTATTGATTTTATCGATCCAGATAATGCAGAAGCTTTATTTGCTATCAAAGCACATCTTTGTGTTGTGCTGTGTTGTACTGTCCCAATGTTTAGCATTTTGAATTTGTTAGTTTGGAGAGTGACAAAGGGATCCAGCTAAGCCTTACTGCAGGCAGAGGGAAAGCTCAGGGACACAGAGCCACCACCATCCCACCAAGAGCTGCATGGGAGGGGTTGTCCTGCCTTCCTGGGAGCCTCATCCCACTGGAGGACTAGACACTAATTCTTTTTGTGGGAAAAGAAAAGGCAAGGTGCAGCTGGGTTAGATTTCTTTCCAAAGACAGCCTCTGCTTCCCTGACTAAGAATGTGGCTTGTAAACTCGCTGTCATGGCAACTGGGAAACCTCCCAGGCCCCCTGCTCAAGAACTGCCCCAAAATAAAGCACAACAGCAGCCTGCAGGAAACCTGCAAAGGAGGCAGCTGGTGAAGATTTAGTGTTCAGGAAGGTGAATGTAAAAGGTGGCACCTCGGAGAATTCTTTGTTTTGTACCTCTGTGCTTTTGCCAGCGAGGCTTGAAAGACACCTGGGTTGCTTGGACAAACAGGGACAGGATTTAGGATGTGCACTGCACTGGTTAGGGATTCAGAGGTGCTCTTAACCTTGATTTACTCAACATGCAAAGAAACAGATCAATACAATGCCAGCTGTAGTAGGAAAAAGCTTGACATGCAGGAGGACCAAGTTCAAGAAAAAGTGTGTGGCAGTGTAAGGGCTCTGTACACTGTGTGCTGTGCATCCACATCCTGTCCTGAATCCTTCTGACTTTAGGGCTTGGCAGGACAGAGTGAAGCAGCAGCCTTCCCTCAGCTCTGTGCTGCAGTGATCAGGTTGCTTCTCTGGCACAATTGGTTAATTTACAGGTTGCTTGAGTATGTCTCTGTTGAAGTGAAGGTTGTCGTTTCCTCTCTGTAAATTCCTTAAATGCCTTTGTGATAATTTGGATTTTTTTTTTTAAATCAAAACTAGCAGTTTGGTCATACCAAGTGTCAACTGTCTGTAACTAGTTTTTAATCTATGGCATGAGTGTTTGGCAGTTTGTGGTTATTGAGTGGCCTTAACAGTTCTCATCTTCTTCAGAGAAGTCAAAGGCTTTGTGCATCAAAGAAAACATGTTAAACGCCTTTAATGTGCAATTTCATCCTGAGTGTTCAGATGCAACTGATTTAACTTGCATGACCTTGGTATTACTCTGGTTGATATTCAATCCATAATTTCACACTTAATCTTTCAAAACATTCAAAACAGGGAAACAATTTTGTTCAATTTCAACAATAAGTGTTGCATCTCATGTAGTCAAGGTCAGTCAAAATAGAGTAACTGAGCTGAATTGTAGGATTAAATTCTCAGGGAAAATTGAACCTAATCAATTACAATTAAAGAGCTTACCAACACAATTGTAAAATTACTTTGGAGATAAGTGCAAAATTTCATCATTTGTTTATGGATTTCAGGAGGCACTTTTCTCTAAAATGCTTATGACAATTCTTGAAATGAAAAAGTAGGACATTTAGGAGCAATAACAGGTTGTATTCTTTACTCAAAATGTAGTTGCCTGTGGTGCTCATGATTGCAGATCTTTTTGTTAGATTTAAAAAAAAGCTTATAGAATTAAGAGGCAAAATGAATCATAGATGGAAAAGGGATAATATTCTTTGAAGCTGCACAAAAAGCCCTGGAATGGAGTTTGTTATTAAGTGATGACATACTTAAAGAAATAGATTTCCAGATTTGAAGGTCAGCTGTTCACCTCGTCCGGTCTCACACACAACATGGCCAAGTAGGTTCCTGTGGATTGCCAGTACTTGTGGTCAGCTGGAATGCTGGGCTGGGCTGGAGTCCTGCACAGCCTTTTGTTTGGCTGTGACTGAGGGAGAGGGTTCAACAAATCTGCAGGAGCTGGATCATGAGACCCAATGTATTTGCTCACTCTGTCAGCGGGAGGTGTGCGTGTCCAGGTGCACGAAGGGCACACCTGAGATGCCACTGGTTCCCCAGAGCAGGGAGGACCATGGTATAGATGACACAAAACCTGCCAGCACCCTGGCACTGAAATCCATGAGATGCTGAGTGACATCCTCACTCACAATTGGAAAAAGCACAGATATGTCCTGAAGGTGCCTTCAGAACGTTCTGTAGTGACACAAATGCTTCTCCTGAGCTTTGCATTCACAGCAATGTTTCTCTAGCAGCCTTTTGTAGCAACCTCCCTTAACTGTCCTCACTGTTGTCTCTGCTCTGGACCAAGGTCAGCTGGGCTCTGTGGTTCACCTCATTGCAATGAGCTGCTGCTCTGTGGAGATCCCCAGTTTGCTGCTGGGGTAAGGATGGGACCTAGAGACAGAGAGAACCTGACAGGTCACTTAGTCCCTCTTCCTTGTGTGAATGGATTTCTCAGATAACCCTTTCTTGGGCAGGGTTAAGGAGCTGTAGTATGATAATTAATGCAATGACAATTATTTATTGCATTGCAAAGACTGGAATCATTGCCAGGATTAAAAAATATGTAGAGAAATACATAGAGAAATATGTTTGACAAATAGAGCAGTAGGTACATTGTGGACAGAAGCAGTCTTTGACTAAATTTAGACTTTTAATACAACTGCTTGGGATCCAGTTTACATGTCATGTGGTAGTTGAGCATTTTTCAACAGGCAGTTGATTATTTTTCAGATCTTATTTAAAGAGAGCCAGTCTATCAGATACTCCTAGCATGATAAGTGGACTTCCAGGGGTCCCAGCCAATCAAAATTTCCATGGTTCTGAGAGCATGTTTTCCAATGTACAATTTGAATAATTGCTCAGCAGAGTGGAAGTGAGTAGTATTAGGTACTGTCTGAATTGATTAAATCAGATTATGTTAGATTTAGTGACCACACATTCATCTGCATGTGTACTTATGGTTCTGGGAGGAGACATTTCCTCATGGAAAATATGACATCTTTATTTTGGGCTTGTGTAGGATTAGATATACCCTGAGCTGCTTAAGCAACTGAGAGTTTGGCTTGCAAAATGATTAAAATACAGAAGTTGCTAATAGGAAAATACCCACTAGAATTAAATGTAAACTTAATTTTGTAGAATCACAGAATGGTTTGGGTTGGAAAGGACCTTAAATATCACCTAATTTTGATATACAATGAAAGAAATTATGCTGTTTTAAATTGCTAGAAATAATACTTTACTTTAAAAAATGTCTGGATTTAGATTGAAACAGATCAGTTAATTCAGTGTGATTTGTGAATAGTTATAATTGATTGAATTATAAATAGGGAGTATTTATTGATTGCCAGAGGCTTTGAATTGGCTTTAATGTAACACTATTGTATTTAGACCTGAAAAAAACACCCAAACAGAAAAAGAAAAGAAGCCCAAACAAACAAACAAACCCTAAGAAAAAAACAACCCCAAAATGCCTCAGTGTCTCCCACACAAAGTATCACATACTTCTGGAGACAGTGGTAAATAAATTATAAAGATCTATAGTGAAAAATACAGACATTGTAAATGAAAATCTGGTATCTTAAACCCAAGACGACATACATTTGATTTTGAAGTACAGAGTGTTCAAGTATTGTGTCCTGAAATGAATATTGAGTGCGAGAACTTAAAATTCTTTCTTATTTGTATCTCAGCAGGCTCATAAAGATGAAATAAAAAAATGTGGATATACATCTTTCCTCTTCAAAATATTTTGTTTCTTGAACTAGTTGTGACATTACCAAAAATTGTAGGTAAAAAAAGTCTTCTCCTGAAGAGTAATGCAACAAATATAGCTGGTTTTATTTTTCTTTATTTGACTGCTCCTTACAAACCTCATTATTTCTTGCCCTATGCAAGACTCTAAGTAGCTATTAGAGCGTTTAAATCCCTGAAAGCAAAAATATTCTGCATATAGGCCAAAATGTTCCCCTTATTTTGCTCTCTATGGCATTCATCTCAGGAAATATGGCTGTCTACCAGGAGCTGACTCAAAGAGAATGAGGTGGAAAAACATGACCTTCAGAAGGATGATTTAGCTTGTAGTTTTTAGAATACATTTCTATTAAAGTGTTCCCAGCTTGGAACCATTGAGAATATTTGTGAAAGAGCTTCATAAGTACAGTGTGTTGCCATGTACACAAATCGCTCTCATCAGGAGTAAATCCTTGCTATCATATTAAGGGTAGTCTCCTGACACTAACAAAGTGGAATTCTTGTATCACAGATCTTATTTAACTCTCTTGTTGGGTGAGCTATCCCTGTGTAGATATCAAGTTGGAACAATTGCTTTTTAAACACAAAGTGGCAGCTGATAATCAAGATTTTACCTCTATGGCAAGGAGAGCCAAAATGAGCCCTTGCTGTACAGTACACTAGGCCTTGACCCAAAAAGCCTTTCTCCTTCATCTGCTGCATGCCCCAAACTTGAGGGAATGCTTTCTCTAAATACTGGCACTGTTCCCAGTCCCTTTGTGTGCTTCCTGGTTATTTTTTGCTCTTTCCATATGGTGTGCAAAACTGAGCATCTCTGTCCTACCTCTAGAGCTGTAGGTTAGGCCTAGCACCATGTGGTCCTGGAGAAAACCTTTATGCCAGAAAGACACAGACTGTCACACTTTGTTATTAATAGTAATATTGACTGTGAATAATAAGGTTTTATCTGCCAAGACTAGAAAAACCAGGCAGGTTGGATAAAGGATAAAGAACTATTAGAAGGAAAATTCAATAAAGAATTATAGTGGAGACTTTTTTGTAATACTTGTATTAATTTATAATACTTTTCTGGCATGATAGAAACAAAATCAGTGCAATAGAGTTTGCTCACATGAGAAGTTGGGCCTTAAAAAGTTATTTGGTTTGATTTCAACATGAGAGCATATTTGTTACCCTTTTTACCTCTCCTTACACCATCTCATGACTGTTATGCTTCTCCCAATGCTTTACACTGAATAGTGATAAAGGCAGATGTGGTTTTTCAGGGCAACATCCCCCACAGCACTGACCACAGGTTTAAATAAAACTTCCTTGAACTAAAATTTAAAAAATGATCAAACACTGCAATGCTCCTTTTCTAAGTGATAACACAATCTGTTCATAACCATTCATAGAAGGATTGGGAGACACCAAGAGGACTTTTGTAAGAATAAGTGACCAGTGCTCAACCAGCCATATTTTAAGAGTGGTTTTGGACTGGGTAAAAAAGTTGCTGAGGTGGAACAAATGGGGTTAGACAGAGGAGCTAAGATGAGAGGAGTCAATATTTAGAGTGGAGATGCAGACTGTTGATGTCCAGGACAAGGAGGAGAAGAATGCTACCGATCTGAGGTGTTTATGGAGCACTCATCTCTCACTCATAAAAGTTTCCATTTGCAGAGGCACTCAAGAGAAATGTTACATTTTAGAAAACCTGCTGATGGGATGGACTAGGTCCTGGTGCCTTTCTTTCCACATGGGTGCCTAAGGATACTCTGAGAGCCGCTGCTCAGTTCTCCAGCCACACTCTGGAGAGAGGAAAGGCTGGCTACGTGTTCCAGATTTGATACAGACCTTGAGCTTATAGCTTGTCCATATATCACATTTTGTTAAAACCTGCCCATTTCAAATGTGAATTTCAGGATGTCGACTAAAGATTTATGACTTTTCTGTCTATCAGTTTTGATTCCATCATGTACTTGTTAGTCATGCCTTACTGTGCTGCTGGGTAACAGTTCTGATTGACATTGACCACAGATATTATAAATTATCCCTTTTGATACATTAGTTAATTATGAAGGAAATCATCCTTCTCCTGGCAAATTCAAATCCATCTTAAAATTTTAGGGAGAGTCAATTTATTATGAGGAAAGTTATTTATGAATTTACTAAAAAAATGGATATGTTCTCATTAAAATTAAGCTTAAAGGTACAAAATGTTAAAATGTCAGTTGTCTTCTTAACTCTTTTGGTGCATTTCACTAATGAGCTGAGAGACTGAGACTTTTCAGCACTTACAATTAAATTCAGCTAATGCAAAGCAAAGAGACACTTGGAAAGACTTGCTTTATAGGTGTAAAAAATTAAAGAAGGAGGAAGGAACAGACGTAATGTATATGTACAGACTTGGTTGAAGAACATTTAGATGCTGTTCAATTATTGTCTTTGTCTTCCTGTTAAAACACATCATGTTTTGCCTGTTGTCATTACTTGCTCCAAAAAGAGCTTAGGATTTAAATTCAGACTTTGCACAATTACTGCCATTTTATCCAGGGGGACATGATAAACTTGGATATGAGCTTTGCAAAATTACTTTCCTTCTTTGATTAGTTTCTGCATTTCTAGAATATGATGTTACTAGTATGAATCAGTGCTTCCAGTTCCTGAGATGAGGTGTGCCACATGAAGGTAAAGATATTAAATTTCCTTTCCTCAACTTTCTTTCTTGACATATCAAGGCCTTGCTTAGGGGTGTGGACTGAGACATCAGTTCATCACTGTTACCCATGTGCCCATCTCTATGCAAAGGATGAGAGGTGTTGTAAAGCCATTCTCTCACCATCACCACCAAATCATCCCTAAGACCTGATTTGAAGAGCATGGAGAATACACAACAAATTTGTACAGAGAAATGTGTGAAGTGAGATTCAGGGCACCTTTTCAAGGGATATGAAATCTAGAAGATGAAATGTACCAAATTACATGGTGAACTTGTAGGATGTGGCCAGCTCTAGTCTGAGAGGTGCAGCTGTCTCTGCCCATCCAACGGCAGCGGCTGTCACCGCCCGACTCCTGCTGAGAGTTTTCATCGGTGATTTGGCTGGATGGCAAAACATAACATTGTCTGAATGTACAATCACACTGGCATTGGTTTTCCCAGGTTTTTCTTCTACTACATACTCTATGATCAGTAAAATGAAAAGGAAAAAACGACAAGTGTTCTTGTGTTTATCAAATGACTGGAGAGTAGTTATCATGGGATCTATGTAATAGGTTTTCTTTTGCTTTCTTCCTGGCTTCCAAAAATTTGTAATTTTTTCTTTCAAAATTACAGCTTGTAGAAGATTTTTTCAGTGGAGAAGATGATTGCATGTTTTCTCTCTGTTGTTTCTGTGATATTGAAAGGTAACTGCTGGGCGGCAAGTCTATGTTACAGTGCTTGGATCCAAAGTAGTTGAATTATTGAATTCTAAAAGGACCTGGCTCTCCAGCCTGCAAGTCAGGGGTTATTTGTGAGTGTAGCTAAACTGCTCTCTAACAGCTGAGTCTTATGACTCAAATGTTCTTGCTGAGCCTCAAAGCAGATTTCTGAAGGAAACATGGATGTGATCCTCTTTGGTCACCTTGTTAATGTTCCTAGGTAGGTTCCTGCTCTGTGTTATGTGGCAGGCAGAAGGCAGCAGCCACCAGATCTCAGAATCAGGTCAGCCAGGTGTGCTGCTGCCCCTGCTTTGCCTCTCACAGAGAGAAATTCTGCCCCAGTTGGAACTGTGCTGTCACCTTCCATAGTTAAATTTTTTGTAGGACTTGCATATCATCATCTAGGCTGGGATGGGTTAACAGCTTAAAGGGAAAATTGAGGAAAGGAAGTTAAAATGCTCACTGTCTTCTGAGATGTTTTTTCATTATTATTTTTAGAAGTGATGACAAATGTAATTTCTTTTGCCTTTTACTTTCCCTATCACTGATTCACACCACGGTTCTCATGGATCTTTTTGTAATGTAAACTTTGACCCGATCTAGGAATATATCCCAATGGGAATCAGGAATTGTGTCAGCCCTCTGTGGACACCTGGGATAGCAATGGACCAGCTTGTGATTCCTATGAAACCTTGGGCAATGTATTCTTATGTTGAAAATATATTGAAAGTGAAGAAAGGCAAAGTGATTCATTTAGAGGTATTGGCTAAGTCAGCTTTAGGTGACAAAGTTGAACATATGATGACAGAAATATTTATTTTTTATTTGTATTTTGCTAAGCTTGTTGTTTTTACTGTCATCTATGTTTTTTGAAAAAATAGTTTTTTCTTCTATTTTGTTGTATTCTTCCCCTGGCAGTCCACAGTCTACATTTTCTTTTTGTTCAAATCAATATAAATCATCATAGACTGGATAGATATCCCACTAAATTTTGATAAAAAATAGGTCAGTTATATTATAGAGTTCTTTTATTTTGCACTAAAAGGGGATCAGGTTAAACAGAAAAAATGTGTGGTTTAAAATTAAAGCTTCTGCACTTGTGGTTTCAGCAGCCACTATCTAACCCATGGAAAATCTCTATGATCTGTCAAACTTTCAGTGCATTGTGCAGGCTGGCATGAACTATCTGCAATTAAATACTGGGTAGAGCTTTAAAATTTACTGCTTGCAAATTTTCTGAGATGGATATGAAGACATTATTATAACTATTGGCCATCTTATTTCCTGTCTTCTGATTCTTCAAAAAAATTACTTGCTGAAGTCTTGTGATCTGTGAATTTGTATGCACTTCTATTGTTCCTTCGCTGTCAGAAAATTAATTACCTAGAAGATCCTTTCTAATGCTGCCTAACTCTGCTTTGCAGTTTGAAAGAGAAGTGGCCTCTGGAACACCTGAGAGGGCTTTGAAAGTGTTTCAGAGTTCTTTTCAGACTTCAAATTGTTCTTCCCCATGCATAGCTGGAGGATAGAAAGAAGTATAAAAGTGTCAGAGCTTCTGTTTCCTGTCTTGGCACCAGCTACAGCTTTAGTTTTTCTTGCTTAGCAGAACACTTGTAACACTTGGCAATAATCAATTCCAGAAACTACACATTATTAAATTTCTTTGACTAAGTGCTTATCTAACAACATGGGGCAGAGCCTTCCAGCAGGTAGCAGAAGGAAAGGGTTTGGTAATGGAAAAAGTTTGTGATAGATCTAATGAATTAAATTTTCTACCCCAGCAAAGAATATAAGATGGCTGCAAGGCCAAAGGCTGTTCCTAAAATGCTATTTAGGCTTCATTGGTAATTGGTTTTGTCCCAACTCATTTTCAGCTTCAGTGTTAGGGCAAAATGGAACGTAGTTTTCTAAAATAGTTGCTGCTGCTTAAGCAGAGTTTTGTGGAGAGAGGTGATTGTAAACCCTTTTCCCCCCAGAGCTTAGACTCACACTAGTGAGCTGGATGCTAAATGTATCTAAAAGGGTTTTCTTCTGTTGAATCCAGTAGCATGAGTTTCATTTGGACCCTCTGATAATCCAGCATAATGCGCAACCTAGATCTAGCTGAGAAACTTTCCTTCTCTCTATTTAACAAAACATCAATGAGAATTTAAATTTATAAACCCCATTCACAGTGAAAGCCTATTTCCCAAAACTTGTGGGGCTTCTGAAGCCCTTTTTGTGTGTGAGTGATCCATGAAAGGGCATTAAGCATGTTAATCAATTTAAAATTATTCAGTGAATGCCTATGTAATTACAACTGAGCCTGTGAGTTGCTTATAAATGATCAACTTTGCAATCTGTAGCAGGGATTCACTCTGTGTAGTTTGCTGATCATATGATGCAATCAGTGATATGATGGTTTAGCATCTGTCTCTCAGTGGCTCTTGAGCTTCCAAATAACTTTCTCAATGTGAATAGCCATGGGATAATCCTAAATGGGAAGGATCTGTGAGTGAATTTTAGCTCCTTTCTCCAGGTGGGTCCTGGCTGTGGATGCAGAGACCCACCTGCTGTGTGCCTGCATTAGCACTTGAAGGAAGCCTTGGCCTGCTGAAAAACAGGGAGGTGGTGGGCTCTGGTCACCAGTCTGAGTGGGGAAAGAATTGTTCCTATGGGATTGATTTCAGCTGCAGCTCTTTTCCACCCTCTTCCTCCCTGCCAAAAAAAGAGGAAAAATAGAGATGAGCATGTGCAAATCAGCATCTGTATTAACTGGCCTAGTACCATATTTTTCACAAATAGTGTGTGACATTGGTTCTCTAAATCATTCAGTGAGTTTTAGTCCATAAATGAAAATGCTTAACTGTCCTATGGATTTGAGTGGGAAAGAAGCTTCAAAGAGTTTCCATAAATTACACAAAGGACTGTCTGCTGCATTTTGACTGGGATCAACAGGATCTTTGTGGCAAAACAATGACCCTTGTAAAGTGCATCTATGGTCTTGTATTTGCTTCCTTCTCTGAGATGGTGCCTGGCAGAGAAGACTGTGGCATTCCCACTGGTGCCCCTCCCAGACTGGTTCAACAATGTTCATGGGTCCTGAGATGAAACCACCCAGCTGCTGTGCCCACCAAGCTCTTTTCTAAGCTCTTTTCTCCAGCATTTCCCCATGAAGCTCTGAGTGTAACACACTCACAGCATGTGGAACTGTTCCCTCAAGATATAGGCTGCCACTTACATGATTCATTGAATTCATTTTCCCTCTCTCCTTTCAAGACGTCTTCCTATAGCCCCTTTGAAGAATCTAGCTCAGAGCCTATTATTTATACAGGGCACATGCTGTTGCTGAACTGGTGGCATCCATGTGTATCTCCTGTGTTGCAGTAACACTTTCCTAATCCTTAATTGTTGCTGTTAAGATTATATCAATCATTTTAGATATTAGAAGGCAGAAAGACCAAACCTTAATTTAATATACAAACCAGGATAACTTCCTTTCTCTCTCTTCATTCCCAGAGTATTAATTAATGGCAGTGCAGAGATTTTTAGAGGTTCTGTTTGTCTGATATTTAGCAACAACATAAAAATAAATTTACTGTGCCCTTACTAGCAGTTGATTTAATATCTAATTAGTTAATATGATACCTCTTTATGTTTTCTATTATAATTTTCATTTCCTGGTCAGTGAATTTTTGAAGAGTAATGAAAGGCAAAGCCCTTGGCTTAGAAAGTGGAATATGCTTTGAGTATAGTGGTCAGACTTAACAAACAAGGTGAGTGAAGATGAAGCAGATAGTATTTATGATAGGATTATGTGGTGATTTAGAGCACATTCTGGTAGTTCTGTCACTGTTTTAAAGCTTTGTTGTTTGACGGAGCTGCAGTATAATTGAAATCATAGTGTGTGGTACATTTATGTTTATGCTCTCTGTTTAGAAGGAGGAGCATGTGTTTAGATGCCATAAAATGCAAAATGGGTTTCTTATTTCTTCCTCCTCTGTATAGTGAGAAAATTACAATATAGTATTTTAGTTTGGAATGATACAAAGTGTTGAGAAGACAGTATCTGTCTTAACAACTGAACCTTAGGTCCATTTTCACAAGCAAAATTTTTTTTAAGTTCTATGTTTGTTTAATTTGTACTTTATGTATGCCTCTAGAAAATAAACTGGTCAAAACCCTGAGGCTTCCTGTTCTGGAAATAGTTGTTAATGTGGAATTAAAAAAATAATATTAATAATATTTTTCACTTTAATTAGTAGCTGAGATTCCTTCTTGGAAACGTTGTCATACTTTGCCGGGCTTGCAGATTATTTGCTATTCAAGTTTTCAAAAGAAAAAGGAACTTGGAAAAAATTAAACCTTTAGGGACAGCTTGCTAAAAGAAGTGATAAATGAGCTTTGCCTTCCTCAGCAAGGTCTCCTTTGTAACTGCCCTGACACCCACTCGCCTTGGGGCTTCTCCCGTTCTGCCAGCGCTGGCCTCACCTGTGAGCCCTGTCCTGGAGCTGCATCTGCACTGGCAGCAGCTGAGGCGAGGAGCAGTTGTGGGTTAAGTTCTTTAGGGACCAGGAAAACCAGGGTGCAAGCGCAGGTGTTTCTAAAAGTCCGAGTGCTGCACACTGAGAGCTGCTTTGGGATGAGGCTGCGTGGCTGCACTTTGCTCATAAATCACCGCTACAAAGTGACTGCGGCTCTCTCTGCAGTCTTGAGCAGATGTTGTTTGTTAACACCACACAAAGTGTCTGAAACACTGCTCTTCCCAACACAGGGGATGGGAAGTCATGCAGAGACCATTGTCTGGTAAGAGTTAAATGTTCTGTCTCAAAGAATAAAATCTAGATGGTCTGTAGTACAGATCAGTAAATTCTACAAGAGAGTCAATTTTCTTTGGGAAAATAAAACTCTTTCTCTTACTGTTTCTATGAATAATCATGGCCATCAATATTGCCACAAAGTTACCACCAATTTATATTGAATCTTTCTGAAAGTTGGAAGCCAGCATTAGAATCTTTAAGTGGAGACAGTATTGGAACTTTTTCTTTTATGCTGTTATTTGTACTGATATTGATTTTGGGTAGCAAGCAATGCTAGCATAAAGACAAGTAAAAGGCTTGTTAATATTTGCACTATCAAAATGAGCATGAAGCACTGATGATTCATAAGTGCTGCTGTAAATAGGTTTTATTGATATTGCTGTTCTTCCCTTCTTATGAGATGTTTCAGTTTAGTGAGAGCCCTTAGGACTAAGGTTTATAAAGAGCGAGGAAAAATTTTGCAATGATTTTGCAATGAACATCCTGAGTGTTACACAATTTCTTTTGGAAGTAGCTAATGTTAAAACTGTTCTCCATATGCAGAGGATCTATTCACAGCAGTCACGGGCTAGTGCTTACTCTTGGTGTGTCCTGTCAAGAGCCATGGGCTGTGCTCTGCCTCACAGAGAGATGCTCTGCTACCATCAGTCCACCCCCAAGCATTTTAGACCCAGTTCTATCCTGCTGGGTTCATCCTGCCCACTGGTTTTCTTAATGAGACTGGAGCAGAGCCCACTGCCTGGGGGAGCTGCCAGGTGCTCCTCTGGCATGGCCAGCGTCCTTGAGCTGGAGGGGAAAGGGCCGGAACACTTTGTCCGTTCCTGGCACATGTGTGATGATCAGCTGCAGTTTGACACTGACATTTGCCTGTTCTACCTGACCTGGAGAAATGCCTGGATCATGCTGCAGGCAGCACTCCTCTAGCTACAAAAACCCTTTGAAACTGGCCACAGGTTCATGCCCAAAAGATGTAGAGGAACAAAATAGACTTGGAGATGCCAAGTAACACCAAAAATCATAAGGCCTTTTCTGCCCTCAGATATGAGAGCTGGCAATCCAAATAGAATCTCCAGTCTGTCTTACCCTGCTTCTATCCCCATCTCATTTTCATTTTTCCTCTTTTAAAACAGAAGTGTAAGTGGTAAGAGTTTAAATGGGAAACAAAAATCAGTGAGCCTGCAAGTCCTACTTTCCAAATCATGGCAAGTCTGAGTGTTATTGAAAGCACTTTAGATGTTAAGGTCTTATAGTCAGAACATTGATTTATATGACAGGTAGACATGTAAATATCATTGAAATATGGATATATGAAATTGTAACTTTTGGAGCTGGGATTTAGCATCCCAAGTGGCTTTGAGATTTTTTTGGCAAATTTTACAATCTAACTTGATATAAAGATTTTCTGATTGGGACTTGATTTCAAGGTACTAATTAATTATTAAATATTGTAATAAAGAACCATAATGATAAAATCATGTTATAATTCAGGTTGGCCCTTGTGACCTCCAAAGTATGCCAGAACTTTTAAATGCAGGGGTTTTTGTTCAATAATATTCAAATTTTACTTAACACTAATTTATCCTCCTAGACTGTTTCACTTTAGCATCTCAGCTGATTGTCAGTTCAAATCTACACATTACACAGGCCTTTTTCCTCCCTGGTGAAACTGAAGCTGGAAGTCATGTCACAACTTAGCATTCTCCAAGTAGGTACTTTAAAAGATGGTCTCTGAGCAGGGGCTGCCCATAAATCCCACAATTTATTACATTCATTAGTATCTAGATAAAGGTTATTAGGCAATCAATCAGGGCCATGTCTCATTACCCTTTAGTAGTTGGGATGTTTTCGAGGTTTTCATTAGGGAGTCAAGTTATTTTCTTTTGTGCTGCTGAGCAAAGAACTCCTCCAAGTGGATACTGTCTAAACTGGAGTACTGAAACACTGAGCCCACACCATGTGAAAAATGGTGATGACTCAGGCAGTTTATTAGCTATCCTCAAAAGAATACAAAGAAGGAGATGTTCTCTCCTGATAGAAGCAGATGAGTCATTTAAAGTGAGGCAAATACACAAAAATTGTGGGAGAGGACATGATATGGCAGACAGTGCAGATTTGGCTATGGAGATAAAGTGGAATGTGAAGGTTTCTAGTGTTGGCTTTTATCTCATTTTAGCTATGACCTTGTAAAAGCAACCACGAGGTACTGTCAGGCCTCTTCTGCAATAGACTGCAGGAGAATGGATTCAGCAGTTGCAGGACTGGACTCCACCCAGTGGAGCAGCATTCAAGTACTTGGGCATGGAATTACCTCTGGGTCCTAATCTGTTTCTCCAGCCCTTTTCCTTCTTCAGCCTGGGGCTGAAAACCTTTTATTAGTTGCCTTTCTCGAAGTAATTCAGCATCCAATCCCTGCTTATCTGGACTCTTTAAGTAGAGACGCAAGAGAAATTGCCAAGATATAAAAAAAAATACAAGAGTTGAATTTATTTAAATGTCAGCAGAGGTTCTACTGTAGCTATAGGAAAAAGTTTTAAAGGTTCTTTTATATACTGAAACCAATTTACTGTGCTACCCCATATTATTAATGATAGTTTTATCAATATTTATTTTTAAGATAGGTATTCATAGGAGCTCTTTTCTGTAAGTCAGCAACCACATTCATTTTGTCTCTGTATTGTGCATAGGGATGACTAATGACTGCATGAGCTGTGTGACATTTACAGCCTAAAAATCTAAGTGTGTGTGTGAAACTGGCCCACTAATGGGCTTATGTTCTACCTTAGATTTACTGATATTTTGCCAAAGATCTCTCTGAAACTTGAACTGTATTTTGCAGTGGGCTTGGTTTCCTGAGCAGTGATCTTAAAGTACACACAGAACATAAGAAAGCTTCTTTCAGTTTTAGGTTTGGATTTGGTGAGTGTAACTCGTGGTGTAAAGCTGAGCTGTTTCCATCGTGGTGTCAGTCTCTGAAGTGATTCCCATGATGCTGACAGTACTCGAAGAGGGGAAAGTCTCTTCCTACTGCTCCACCCTGAGCCATGGAGTGGTGTGTGCTTTTGTCCTGCAGCACTGTGGGAGCTGGAGACAGCAGCTCCACTTCTGGCTAACAGTGATTCGGTTTTCATAGGGATTTATAAAGAGTTGTAAATCCAGTCCAGGCAATGATGTTTTTATCATTTTTACCTACTGGAACTTGTGCTTCACTGTCAGTCAAAGCAAGCATGACAGGAGGGTAATTGCCTAACACCCTTCAGGAGAGGATTGGGAAGCAGGACAGAAGAGACTGATGACTATTGTGTGATCCACTTTGCATAATGGAGGCACAAAGTTCCAATCAGCACTGGGCAAAGCCCTGCCATGTGATTGTCAGTGTGACCTTGAACAATGCAAAGACTGACTGAAATTACAGACTTTTATTTTTGATGATGAAATTAGTGAATTTTGATATAGCTGCCACTTGAAGATAGTTATTCAAATATGCACAGCTGACAAGATTATGCTAGAGAAGAATAGTGAGATATGCTGTCACATAAAGGTTAATAAGCGAGGACTCACATTTTTAACAAATATAAAAGTAGATCATGAATATGTGGTTTTGAATTTCTTCCCCAAAATTGTTTCTATTTAAATTTATCTATACATGTATTCCAGAGCAGAACTGCGAAAACAGCTCTTTAGTACTCCTGTAAGTCACCAAAGTGACTGAGAAATGAACATCTATGCAAAACTTTTTCACTGGGATGTGCTCAGTTTGGTGTGGTGTCAAAGGACCTGTTGTAAATTAAAGTAGAAGCTGCTTGATTGCTTACCCAAGTTCTTTGTTGCATCACTAGAAGATGGCCTGCCAAAATGAGTGAAAGTTAATATCATATTCTCTGACATCAATTTAGTGATGTATAGCCCACAGAATGAAGTTCCCTTGTCAGTAAACCTTTAAAAATATTTACATATATCAAACTGAAAATTCTGAAAGTCCGTAATGCCCTTTCAATATCTGCCATGCATCCTAGGAACAAAATGACAGCTGTATTTCTGTGGAGTGGATTGTTCATTTTCAGCTGAAGACAAAGGTATAAAGTCATTGTGCGTTTTCTATGTGAATACCAGTACAAAGAGAAATAGAGATGAAAACTGGATAATACTTTTCAGAGACTCTAATTTTGCTATGATGACAACATCCAAAATAAGATTTAAATATTTTTAGAAGTGCAGGAATCTCTCTTTGTAATTCCTTATGAGTTTAAGATTGGAGTGACCCCAGTAGGTTTTCAAATATTTCTTAATAAGTCAAGCCAAATAAATGTGTGGAACTTTGACATTACAAGGAAAAGTTATTTGGATTATAGTTTCATTGTTTCTGCCAATTTCTACTCTACTGTCAGTACTCTACGTTACCTTTCCCAAGGCTTGTACATGAGCAATGCAACCTCATTGTATAAGAGTTTATGTAACTTAGCTCATTATCTTTTACAGTTTCTCAAGTAAATATGTTGTGCTTTCATTGAGAGGAATATAATATAAATCCTCTCTAGTAGTAAATTCGTTTTGGAAGACAGTTGCATTTTTTATTGTATGTTTTTTTACATTTTAGCCTTTGATTGCACTTCAATGTGCAGCAGTAACCCAGTAAGTCCTTGTGTTTGTCATTTGCTGCAGTGGCTGGCTGGCATTAGTGAACTTTAACAAAGTAGGTTTTCATGTATTACTTAATTAGGTCAAAGCAAATAAATGTGTAGTACTTTGGCATTACAAGGAAAAGCCATAAAAATAGATATAATGCAACCATATCTAGACGTGGTTTTTCTTTTGCTCACTTAAATGTCTTTTCCCATAAGAATCAGAAATAAAACTATTTACAGTCACAAAAATGAAAATTGCTTGAAAAGAGCTAGTGTAGAGCTGGTAGGATGCATCCAAAAGCACTGCAGGTGAGGCAGCCACTGCAGCCTGTCATGAGGTGCTGAATATTTGTCTTATGCTCATGTAAGTTAATTGATAAATTCTACATATTTTACCGTCGGTGCTCTATTAAACTAATAAAATACACATACAAGTATGTTTTCAGCTGAAAGTCTGCTTCCATCCTGAGTGCACTGTTGGAATCAAAATATATTTCCCTCTTTACTTTGGATAGATTTCTTATTATAAAATGCTGTCAGAGAAGTAGAATTGCCACCCACTGAAACCAACATAAGTCATGTGAGAATATAAATGAGAATATAAAGTGAGAATATAAATGGATTTAGAGCTGTAGAAAGAGCTTTACTCTATTTGCTGTACTCAGGCATCACTGCTGGTGTTCAGGCTGGGATACAGCTCTGTCTTGGCAGGGTGGGTTACTCGGTGAACAGTTCCTTTTAGCTGTGGCCAGTAGGAAATGTGCCCATACAGTGAACCCTGGTTTGTTACTAAGTGCTCAGGATTGAACCCATTTAGAGCTCTGATCCATCCCTACAGAGAGGCAGCACAGACCCACAAGTGGCAGCTGCCTTGAGGGCATTCATGAGCATTATCTTTTAGGAAATTTTGCCTAAGTATTCATTCTTTAGAGGAAAAACCTTTTGCTGCATTACACATATGGATAACTTCACCTCCCATTTCCTCCTCAGCTGCAGCTCTAGCATGAATGTTCTGCCTCCAGAAAGATGCTGCTTGTAACTATGGAGGGCCAGAGAAAGGACCTAGGCAAATGGCCCTGCTCCAGTGAGTAATCTGGGCTATAGCTTCATCAGTTAGGGTTGTCTCCTGATTGTTCTGGACTCTTGATTTAAGGCTCCAAATATAGCTAAAAATACTCTTAGAAGCTATTTTTCTCCCAGTGTTCCCAGACACACCACCTCCACTGCCAACTAGTGCAGTACTTGCTATGAGGGATGATTGATCTCTGTGGTTGTCTTGAATTTATTTAACATTTGGACATGGCAGTGGCTGTGTTTCACATCAGCTTTGTCACAATACCACCACAATGTAGGAATAAAAAGTTCTCTTTCTCAGTGCATAATAAGCCAAGTAGGAGTATGTATTTTGTTTGCTCCCTGAAATTTTGGGGGATCCATTTGTTACCATGGGGATGGCAGTGTGATACTTGGAATTTGAGACCACACACAACAAGAGAGTCCTGGCTTTGAGCAAGGAAAAGACAGTACTTAGAATTCACATTCATCAAGACATTTGTCATTCCTTTAACTCATCAAATGAAAGGATTCCACCTGGGTTGAAAAGTTTGTAGGATTTCTTGTAATTATTTTGGCAAGCTTCCCAAATTAAGCTAAATGCACTGCAAATTTCTCTCCATCACTCATAGCTTTCTGCATGCTTCACATGGGAAGGATTTTTTGCATTTAGTTATTGTTCCACGTATTTCTTCTTTCAGCAGGATTCTGTAGGATTTTTGCCCAATCACTGTAGTGTTACTGCTGCTGAATATTTGAATCTGTTTGAATCACTGTTCTTTGAGATCATTGGAAATATGTGCATTTGGGAGATAAATTTGTTTTCCATGCATGCAGCAATTACTGTACAGAAAAAGTTATTCTAAGGAACAGAAGGCAGAGAAATGCAAGATTCAACTTACTTTTCCACTAAACAGTAAGGGTCTTTGATTAAAATATTTTTAATTTCATCTTTGACATTTCAGGGTGAAATTTGGACTTATGAATATCTTAGTCAGACACACAACAATTTTGACTCTGAGTGGGAAACAATAAAAGGAGGAATCAGTTTTACTGGTCTGAATACTTTGCTAAAATATTTGCAAAATTTCTGTAACATTAATTCAGACACTGAGTTAGCATCATTAGGAGTGAACAAAATACCTTTTCTCACAAGCATATTTAAGGTTTCAAAATGCTCCTAGAGAACTTGTAATAGCTGTTTAGCATTGGGTTATTTTGCGCTTCCATAATCCAGTTGTGTTATTGCAGTGGGTCTCTTGTGAGGGTTACGTGGGTTGTTTAGGAATCTGAAGTACACCCCATGTGGCCACTTAACTTTGGCTTCCAATTGTGATTCCCCTCCTTTATACTTTCCTTTAGTGCAGAATGCAATAAAAGAGGATATAAATCTGATATTCCTGGGTTGGGAAGCAAGAAGCCTCTCAGTGCTGCTCTTACAGCACTGTACTTCACTCTGCATTGTTTACCTGGATCCTCAAATAACAGCCTGAAGTTATTCATTCTCTTTGGACCTTTGGAACTTAACTCCTTCATAGCCTCAGGTTCTGGCTGGATAAAATGGAGGCTTTCTTGTATTTTAAAGGATTTTATGTATAATTTTACAGTATGCAACTGTTGATGCTTCAGCCACTGGGAGCTATGGTGCTTTCCATTAGTTCAGAATTTTACATAGGGTGACTGCAACCTTTTCTTTTGCTGCTTTAATAAATATTATATGTCTGACATTTAGCTTTGCATCTCACAGTCACCAAGATCCCTGCAACAGCAGAGCCTGAGTTCCTATTATACGAGAAAACAACTGTGGTGAAATCCAAGTGTGAGAAATATTGGTTCACCATAAAGTATCTGAAAAATGACCATAGTATCCTTGGCAAGGAGCAATTTCAGTAGCTCAAATGATAATGCAAGAACTCTACTCGGTTGGCAGTGCAACATCTTGTCTACTGGATAACAAAATCTAGTCTTAAAAACTTCCTGACCATCATGCACGTCAGGAGGCTGCAGTTTTACATTTGGACACTTTGAAACTATCTGTCTAATGGATTGAAAATATAAATCTACACCTAAGAGTTTTAAAGACCTTGGAAAATGCAGAATTTAAACAAGAAATAGACTTTTCTCTTAAACATTTCAGGTCCTGTCCTTATTAAAAAAAATTTTTATTTATAAACATCCATAAATTTTCTCTTTTCAGCTACCTCATGTCACAGAATTTAGTCAAATCAGGAAGTAATGAAAAAAAGCGTGACAGAGGGTGTGAAAGAATTACTTAGTACAGAGTTTAATTGGGTCTTAAACTACCTCAGGTCTCTAGAGGAGACAGAGCCCCTAAAGAGGAGCAGAACAAAGAGCTGAGAATTAAGAGTGGTTGACTATGAGCTGAGTAAAGGGGGGAGAAGGACAGAGAAGATGCCAGACTTAGAAAAACTGGGCTGCTATTCCAGGTTGGGTAGGTGGAGTGAAAGAAGCCCAGTGACAAGGAGCTGAGAAGCATTCATGTAACATTTCTGCAGTGAGCACACCTTCTCTGCTCCCTGCTTCAGCGATAGACACACGTATATTAAAAAACTGTGTGTGGGAGCACCACATGGTGCTTTCCTATATCTTTTAAAAATTCCATATGAAACATTTCATGATTTGCCACCTGTCAGCTCCTCTAGATGTTTTTTTTTGCCTTTACTTTTTCAGTTGTTGGAAACAAATGCTCTCTGTCATTTGTTGCTATCTCTGTCTGCCCACCCCTGGCCTCCCCCAGCAGCCGCAGTGAGCGGGCACGGCCCAGGGAAGTGTCTCCTGGCAGAAATCCCCCCTGCCCACAGAACATGTTTGTCTGCTGTGCTCAGCAGTGGGACAGGGACAGGAGTGACAGAAATTGGCTTTTGGTGCTTGGGAGAACAATCTGTGAAGAAGATCGTGGGCAAGAGAAAAGAGGAGGTAGGAACTGTCTGCTGATGCTCAGGCTTGAGAGACTTTGAGGGATGGTTCAGTCTGCCCAGAGAAAACTTTCCATGACACATAGATGGAAAAGACCTCTCTTGAGCAGAATTCACAACTTGTGCCTTAACTGCTCTCTGTTCCCTGATTGTACATTGAACAGGATTCTGGAGCTGGCAAACACATATGGTGAGACAGCAAGGGATGGTCTTCTCTAGAGGTGGTGAGAGAGAGGCTGAGTGGGGGAAACGGGGATTCCAAGGTGATGGGGAATAACACTTGAATCTGAACAGACTCAGATGGGTTCTTACACACAGCTGATGACTGCTGCTCGCAAATTATTTTCTTTATTTCGTACGGCAGTTCTACATTTTACAAGAAAAAGACAACGTATAAATGTGTCAGACTGGAGGGCACCGTAATAAATCTAACATGTGCGAGGCATATTTACAGCTTTATACCTGCCATTGCTGATGAATCTGGACCAACAGCATGCTAATTGCTGCTCTCCAGAGGAGTTAGGAGGAGAAGAATCTTTAAAGAAGAGCTCCTTGGCATAATAAAAAAATTGCCATTGTCTTTTCCAGCCTTCTCCTATATGTCCGTGGAGGATGGAATGGGTTATCTGATTTAAAAAAAGTATTTTTTGGAAGAAAAAATATTTATAAGGCAGGTATCAGCCTTGACAAGGACAAACAACTCTGGAATTAAAATGCAAAATGGGTTATGTTTATTTGGAATTTTCTGTCATTTAGTAGAGGTTCTTTAATTTGTTTCTCTCCCTAAAATTGCCTATTGAATTTAATTAAGTGCATCATAGATTTATGAGTCAGGGCAATATGAAGATTTTTTTTTTTTAAGCGAGCTTATTTGTTTCTCTGATGAGCTTTTTCAAAGATGTTGTAATTATATGCCTGGGTAACTGCTGGCACAGCAGAAAGTTCACTCAAATATAGCAATTGCAGATAGGCAAGAGACATGTCAAGGGCTCAATGAAATCTCTCAGCCCCCATGGCCACCCATTTACACCCATCCTTGTTGATTGCTCAAGGAAGCAGCATTGAGGATGCATCTTTAAATTCCTCATTATGGTTATAACTCTTTTAGTTACACACCTGCCATATCTTGAGTCATCACATGTCTCCTATAATCCTGGCATGTTTACTTTGTCTAGAGTCTTCGGCAATTCTCTTCATCTTTTCTTTCAAGAATTACATAAGTCTACTTGTCTGAATTTGTATCTATACAAAAGGTTAACCTGAGGACTTGGAATTTTATCCATCAACAGCAACAAAAATGATTGAGTCATTACATTTAACCCAATATTAAAGACTGATTATAAAACCTAATCTATGAAACCTTATTTCTTTATTTCAGAAGATGATCAAGGGAGTGAACAGGTCTATCCCATGTGTCTAGCTCACTTGAGGGAAGAGCTGTCATTCCTATGAGTAAGGGGCTGATTATTCAGGTCCTGCATGCCTGTATGAATTGTTCTCCGGTATATTAAATATACCTAGAACTGAGTGAACAGAGCCTGACCCAGCTGCAGCAAATCCATTGGAAAGCCCCTGACTGAATCAAATTAACTGAGAGGAAGAACAGCTTTGCTTTTGGGCCTTCTCTGTTCCTCCAATGACTGTAACACACTGAAATAATTACTAATTGATGGGCTCTGAACTTTAGAGTAATGTGACTACAAATTAGATATAAAAGGATGGTTTATTATACCCATGGTAAAGTCATTCCTTTGAGTTTTTACTTGAAAAATGTTTAATAGGTTGTTTTAATACATATACACAGAGATTTAACCCCCATAAATAATAAAAAAATGCTTTTTTAATTGTAAAAAATATGAAACTTTTGATGAAATATCAACAAAATGATGAAACTGTAGTCCAAATTGAGCTCATGGCAGCATTCCCATTGATTTCAAATGGGCTGAAGTTTCAATTGCAGTAAGTTATTTACCAGCTATAAATACTGGTTTTTCAAACTGCTGTCACACCACGTTGAGGGTTAGGGATCAGTCCAAAGAAGTGCTGTGTTAGTCTGGGCTTCACATTGGCCACTATTTGTTCTAAAGCTGTGTGAGCATTTCATGAAATCTGAAAAATTTGAGGCTGATTTATTTCATCTCAGTAAAGTAGGGTAGAAGGAAAAGAAGGAATTTATAAATTTTGAGAAAGCCAGGTTGTTTAGATTTTGGTGAGAAACCATGAGATAGATAATTACTTTGATAGAAATAGGAGGGTCTTGAGGGCTTCAGCTGAATTTCTTTTTCCAATCTGAGACTGATTAAAGCTAGAAAGGATAGCTAACAGCTGAAACTGAATGAAATTTTGCCTGAATTCTTTCAAGCTGAGACATCTCCATCCAGTAAATCCCATGCTATTGCTACTGTGGCTGTCTGTCAATAACGGTTCCTAAACTGTTATTCTGCTTTCTTTATAACAAAAAAAGTGGTGAGAAGGTCAGAAATGGCATTTTTTTGGAAAGGCATTAAAGCTTGTGGCTATGAAACAGTCTTATGTGAGAGAGAGAAATGGGGCATGGTGAGTACATAAGGAACCAATGTCTTCTACAACTTCTAGGAAAAGCAGAAAATACATATTAATCTTTAATTTCAATTGAAGGATGGGTAGTGAAGTAAATTTATGAAAGATGAGAAGATATGTAAGTGTAGCATATTAATTGTAAAGTTTTAAAAATTAAAGTTATAGCTTTCTCTCCCTGTGTGGTCTTGCTTGTTAAGTTACTGACCAAAGTCATGATTTTCATGTATTTGAAAAAATACAAAAACAATTATGCAAAGAGTAAGTGTTTAGAGTTATGGTGTATTAGCCATGAGAATTTGGGATATATATATAAAATGAACTGCTTTGAAGTGTATTAGATGTTTTCTGTGACATTTGCAATTTCAGAAGAGAGGCCTGGAATTGTCCAGCCTGACCTCTGGCATCCCACAGGTTACAGTAGTAGTTTCTGTTTGCAGTAGAAAATGTCTTCTAGGAAATGGGGATATAAAGATATTTAATATTTCTTGGAGAGCTGCTACCAAGCATATCTAATCTCCCTGCAAAAAATGCTTCTGGTCTGATTTTGGAACCTATCCTGTATTTACCTGCTGGACTTGAGGTCACATTATTACTGTAAACTTTATTGTAGAACAGAATAGTTGTAATTTTCTCTGAGTCTTTGTGACCAGAAGTTTCTTCTGAATTTCCTTGAAGAGACAGTTGAGAAATAGAATATGTATAGCTGGGACGTTGTCTTTCACCACATTTGTTGATTCAGGAAGACTGGCCAAAAACACTGCTGGTGTTTTTTCAAACCTTAAGCAAGGTTTGAAAATTAAGGTTTTTTTCAAACCTTAATTACCTACTTTAAACATGCTTCTAAGATGGTAGAAAAGAAAATATTTGAAGCTGGTCTTCAATTTGTTTTCTAAATCTCTCCACAGATATGCAGACATGAGCACTTCTACCTCATGTGTTTCTGCATAGTCTTATCTTTCAGACTGTGCCTGTTGCTGGAAATAATAATTTTCAAGCTTTAATTCTTCTATGAGAGTTGTTTGCCAAGTGAGTGTCTGAGTTTCAAGGGGAGCTTGAGTAAGTTCTTTATCCAGGTCCCTGACTGTAGGATCTTGGGGAGCCCTAGAACAAGGTGGAGAGCCCTCCAGGACCTTGGTTCAGGTCTTCAGTGAGAATTTTTAGGCTCAGGCTTGTGCAGCAGAACAGATCCCCTCCCTCCAGGGCAGCCAGGGCTGGGCTCAGTGCAGGCCATGGGCAGAGGGCTGCAGTAACCACTGCTGCCAGGGACTGAGACCCTGAGCAACAGGGCTGCCCTCACTGTGCTTGGGCCTTGAAACTTCAGCAGTTCAGCTGTAATTCCAGCAACAGCTGTCAGAGTCCCCAGAAGCATATTGTGTTTCAGAATCAACATATGCTGACATTTCAAAAATGAGTTTCTCCTCTACCCAAAGATTTCCACTTTATGGGGATCCCGAAATGTCAGAATTTCCTCTGTTGTTGTCTCTGAGTGCTGAAGAGTTTTGATCACTCTTGCTGCAGTTCTCTGTACTGTCTCTGGTCTTTGGTGCTTTCCAAGATGGGGAAATTTGATTTCATGCAGCAGCAGTAGTCTTGCTTTGGAGCTATAAAATGGTATAATCATGTTTTCTCTCTCATTTTCTCTTCCTTTCTAAAAATTCCTAATGTTTTATTTGCCTTTTTAAGTGCTTCTGAGTATCTGATATTTTCATGGTACTATCCATTATAACTCTGTGATGGTTTTCCTGAAAGATAATAGCTACTTTAGACTCAGTCACCGAATATCTACAGTTAAAGTTACTTTTCCATGTGTGTTACTTTACATTTATTTATACTGAGTTTTTTCTGCACGTTTATTGCCTAATCATTCTGAATCATGAAATTCCTCTGCAAGTCTTTGCAGTTTGCTTGCCTTTTTACTATCCTGAATAATTTGTCACCAGTAGCAAATGTTGCTGTCCCTGCTACTCCTTTTCCAGATCATTTGCAAAAATACTAAATAACATAAGCCTCAGGCCAGATACTTCATTTGAAGTCCTACTATTTATTCCTACTTTACTTTCCTATCCTTTTAATCTGTTAGTGATCCATAGGAAGACATTCCCATGGCATTTTTCGAAGTTTTGGTTAGGAAATCTTCCTGTAAGCCTTTAGAAAATCCAGGCACAGCCCCTAAAGTGCCTTGTCCTTGCCCTACAGATAATTCTAACCAATTGCAGTGCTGTGACTTACCCGTGTGAGAACTGAGTTCACTTGTTTTTATTATGACAGGTTTGTTCCTGTACCTACACTTTCCTTTCCTCACTATTTTATGATTTGATTGTGTGCAGAAACACTTGCCTTTGAAAGCAAATATCCTGAATTAGGTCACAGACACCTTTCAGTGCAAAGTCAAGGGTTAGGATCTTTCTTTTGGTACCTAACAAATTTTTCCAAAAACCAAATATTTATGTTTTGTAAAGACTTTGTCTCAGTATCCCATACACTGACACCCACCCAGGGTATGTGAGTACTGTTGAAGCCTTCCATTATTGTAATGTTTTTGTCTTTAAAGATGCTTGTAACAGTCATTTGCACCTTTCTGGTAAATCAGTAATAAATACTTCATATAAAAGTCCATTTTGTTACCAATGACTGGAGTTGCAGTCTATAGTGGTTCTATTCCTCTTTGACATATTTTTTTATTTATCAAGTTTTCTTCTGGACTTTCTTTAGCAAACAGCCTGTATATATATTTATTTTTATTACTTATTTTTAGGCTCGAATTTAGGACTTTGTTACAACTTTCATTTGAGGCTTCTACTTGAATTTTGTTGATATTTGTCCTATGCTTTGTTGGAGGATACAGAGCTGTTCTAACTTTCCTCCAGGGAGAATTGTTATCTTAAACTGTATGTTCTACTCCTGCCAGCTTCCTTTGATATTATTTTGACTCAGAAACATTCCTGTAGAACCATTTTAAGTGCCAGCACTGAAATAAATTTCCTTAAGAATTAATGCCATATTCATCTCTGGACATCCAAAACAAGCATCTGTCAGGAGGGATAAGAGGCATTTGAACTTCTTTGAGGCAGAGAGATAGACTTTATGACTCCCAAGCATCCCTTCTAACCCTATCATTTCTTTTAAATTGGTAACTGGGCAAACAAATGCAACTTCTCTGGCCTTCACAAAGTATCAGATCCATATTTTTTTTTCCTGCAGATGGGAACTGTAGCTCCTCAGAGATAAAGGTGGTGGGTATTCCACTGAAGTGCTGGAGATACAGGGATTCTGTTGTATGCTGACTTTTTGTTACTGTCAGGATTGAAGTAAAGAATGGGCTTTTCTTCTCCCCAAAATCCTTAAAATACTGCCAACCATAACTCCATCATAGTAAACAGTATTTGCTTTTAAGAAATAAAGTAAGTTTTTTTATTGATGATGACAGTACTTTCCCAGTCCTTTAAAATATCCTGTCTTTTAGTTGAATTAGTTACTATAATGTCTTGCAACTTGGCAGAATTCTTTCAACCACATTAGTATGGTCAGCTGTCTTGCAAAACACAGAAGCAAAAACTCACATACTAAAAAAAGCTGCAATGAAGAGCAGAAAAATAGATTTTTTTCCCTTATCTTTTTTTTTTTTTGTTGATAAAAATGTGCATCACTAAACAGAAGACCTCTGGTTATTGCAGCTGTTAGGTAACTATGCAGCCTAGGTTAAGTGGAGTACTTCTGAATCCTAATGTAATACCCTTCTGCCTAAGCCCATTGTCTGTGAAAACACTTTGGCTTTCGCTCTGTATTTGTTTAAAATAGCGCAAGGGGCACTTGTGCTCAGCGTTCTGCTTGCTAAGAATAGGTGGATATCATATTGTATAAAAAGTAGCATAATGGCACGTGAGTGAATTTGCAATGAGGGAGGCAGCGTGTGACTGCACTGCCAATGAGCTGCTGCCTCACACTTGGTAACGCAGTCCTGCTTTCCTGAAATCAAACTCGGGGTGACTCATCGAAGCCACTCAAATATTGTCACAGTGTATCTTCAGTGCACAAAACAGTAGTTAAGCCTTCCTAATCACTTTGCAAATAATGTTGATAATTCTACTGAGAATGGTTGAGAGTGAGCCATAGACTTCAGAAATCTTTTAAAAATAACCATTATGTAAAGACATAGGCACTATATCTATATCTATATCTATATCTATATCTATATATCTATATATATATCTATATATCTATCTATATCTATGAAGTACACAAAACCGTCACCAGAAACTGTAGAGGGATGTGGATGAAAACCCTGACAATGTTATTGAATGTTTAAATAGGAAAATCCAAAAAGTTAATTTGACTTTAAATATATCTTATTAGAGCTTGTTTAACATTTTCCTTGATAATGTCAGACTGGTTTCACTGCTATGATCTACTTTATCTTGCTGGTAGAACTTGAAGGTGCAAGTCACAAGGACATAAAATAAGGTTATATACTTCGGAATTTGAAATACAGAGAAGATTTATAAGATGGACATGTTAAAAATGGGGGAGTGGAAGGAAGAGGGAAATAATAACATAAACCTAATACTGACTGGGTGAAAGAAAAATGATAAAAAATTTAGTGTTTCAAAAATTAATGCGCAAGGGAAAATAAACAGCTACAGATTTTAAAAAATGGACTTTAAATCCTCTATTATTGTTCAGGGAGGAGATCTTAGTCATTGTGGACATCTCTAAAGAATTAATCAGTTTCTTAGCAATAAAATAGAATCTGAAGCATTATTAGTAAAGGAAATGAGAACAGAGCTATGGACGTTGTAGCACCATCACTTATTCCCTGTTTGCCCACATGCTGAATGTGCAGTTCTGGCTCTGCCTCTCAGGGAGGATATACCCAGACTGGAAATGCATGGAAAAGGGTAACATGGATGGTCAGGTATGGTCAAAAGCACTAAAAGGTTTATCAGGGAAGAGATACCAAATGGACTGGGATTCATCCATCTAGATAGAGAGATGATTGCTGGAATATATAATGAAAATCTATAAAATCATGGACAGTGTGAAGCTGGCAGGTGCATAACAAATATGTATTGTATCCCATTACAAAACAAATGGAAGTTTCTTAAGATGTGAAGCAGATTTAAAGGAATTAAAAAGTAGGGTTTTTTGTATATACTCAGATGCATAATTCATTATTGCTGGAAGATTTTAAGCACAAAACTGTAAATAGGTATAAAAAAGAATTAGTTTGCTAGAGAATAGACACAGCAATGACAGTTAAATGGAAACAGATGCTACTTGGCTCAGGAAAACCTAATTTGTTGACACCTGGGAGCTATGAGTATGGACATCAATAGAAGTATCACTCCCTTTTGTTTTATACTCCCTCCTTCCTGGTCACAGCTGGAGACAGTTAAGACCAAACTAATATTTGTTCAGGCCTCACCTGGAGACACCAGCATGCAATAACTAAAGACAGTTATAAGATTTTTATGTGCTGTTGAATAATTCAGAATCTCCAGTGTTTGTGGACCAAACCCAGAGATTTTATGAGCTAGGTGGAAAATCATATTCCTGGTTATTCTGCACCTCTTGTCACCAAAATCTGGGAAGAAAATGAAAACCCTCTAACACCATATTTGGAGTAATAGAGAAGCATTACTTCATTCTGGCCAGGATGTGCCATAGAAAATATTTCACACATACATGAGTTTTACTAGATTTTTCCCAAACTTTACACAATCCAAACCCCATAGAAATCCATTGGTTCAATGTTCATTGGTCCCAAGTTGTGTAGTTCTTAGTATGTGGTTTCCTTTTGGATCCAGATTTCTTTGCCTCTGATGTTAATGAGGTCCTCTCTCCTTGATTTCCTTACCAGCCTTTTCTGGACCAGGTGTCTCCAAACATGCCAGGGGCAGCTCTGGGGTACATCTTTGTTGATGTTTGCTGATGGTCACCGATGTTCTGCTGATGGTTGTTATCTTTTTGGGTGTCTTTTGGGCTACTTGAAGTCTGTTGAGAGGTTAAACTCATCTCCATTGAGAGGTGCAACATCCCCCTAAAAAAACTTTAAAATTCCTTTCTCCAAGGCAAAGGCTAACCAAATTTCTCTCACTAGAGAAATAATAAACCCCCCCCAACTTAAAGGTTATATTATTTCCAACACTGACCATCCTGGTCACGTGTTCCTTTCCAGTTCATGCATATGGAATGATCACACCACCTCTGGCCTTCTTGCCATTTCTCTCACTAATGTACCCCATTCCTCTGTCTTTTTTTCTTGGCTTGAAAGCTATTTGGGGGAAAAAGGTGAACAAAAGCAAAAGAACAAAATTTTATTCTGGGAATATTACCTGATTTTTGGCTGAAAGCTGCAGACACTGCTGTAGTAATGTGATGTTGGTTGATGTAAAGCTCTGCTAAGGAGGCACAGCTTGGAATGGATTTGCATGAGTGGAGCTGAGCTCCATCTCCCCTCTGGGGTCTGCAGCCTCCCTGTCACCCCCCAAGAGTTGTGTGCTGTGCCACCCACCTTGACAGCCACATACACAGCAATAAACTGCTTTTTCTCTTCTTTTAGCTTTAATTTTTGATGAAATATGCCAAAATTTCTATGTCTCAGACCTTTAGTCTTCTGTCAAATTGGCTGAAATTGTTCAACAGGTTCAAAATGTGCTTGAGGGAAAATAGCAAACTGACAGATGGCCAGGCAATGCAGCCACATATGCCTCATTTCTTGAAGAAACAGGTTAAAAATGCTTCATTATAATAGACTTCAAGAAGAATGACAAAGAATGACAGGAAAAAAAATAGGTTAGAAAGTCAAGAACTGGCAATTTGATATCCAACTCTGTTCCTACATGGTCCCTCACCTTCAGCAAGGAGTGCCTTGTGTTCTACACATCCTGTGGAGCTGCACATTTTCACTGCATTGGCTGATTCCATCCCTTAGCTCTGACGTGTCGAATCTTTCTGCCTTGTTCTGACAAGGTTCCCAGCCATGCTGGAATTCATCTCCAGTAGCTGCAAGTAGGGAATGAGCAAAATTAGAAGTTACTTATGATACATAGCTGTAAATAATTTATGGTATCTAGTGTTATGGTATATAGTGTTATAAATAGAATATATCTGTTATCTTCCGTTATAAATAGTGGGTTAAAGATCTCCTTGTAGAAAGCTAAAAAGTGAGGTGGGTTGTATATTGTGTAAATCCTGGGTTGCATATTGTTTAAATTCCATTTTACTAAGCAGTTTTCTCTTAAATTGGTGTTCTTGAAAATGAAAGATGAATAGTGTTGGTTACAGCTGTGTGACACTTCCAGGTGCAAGCACGCCAGCTCCTTCTGGATTTGACTTTTATAAACCTGCTTAGCTGAAATCCTAGACCATTTAAAAAATAATTTCCTAACCATTCTCAAGACATGACTTTGCTATGTTAAATGTTTGAAATTAGTGGGAGTTTTCTATATTTGAGAATGTGCAGAATCACTTTTAGATGCTTTAGAGATCTGGATGAATAGATTAAATGATTTCATACAGCTATTTTTCCCTTTGAAACTGGCTCTGTGCCCATTCTCTGAAGTCAGCACATGAACATAGTGCATCACATATTTTTCACTCCTTCACTTCCCTCAGGTACCTGGTCATATCAAGATGGACAATGTATTTTCTCTTCCTCTGCTTTTCCCTGTTGCACAGTAACTATAGCTTTTGTTCCATTTTAATTGAATGAAAGCAACAGTCTGAATGTTTCTGTTTGTTTTGCTGCATTGATTTTATTTATGGGAGTAAATTTTTGTGAAAAGCTGTCTGCTTATATTAAAGGATTTTAACTGTCCTTCTGTGGGCAAAGAATACATATTAAAAATGGAAATCAAGAAGAATTCTTCTGCTAACAAGAAAAATTGTATCTTACACCTACTTAGAGATGTGGAATTAATATCCCTAGATTTTTAGTAGCAGCAGGTTAATTAAAACAATCACCCCTCCCTTTTTAATTTTGGAAAACTGTTTCATCCCATGAGATAATGTGTTATGAAATGTGTTAACTACAGCACTTCAGGATGACAACACCCTGCACACAGTAGAAATAAGCAAGAGCTGGCTCCTTCCTCTGTCATTCACAGTATTAGTAAATAGATTAAGCAAAAGGAAAACTTTATGTCTGACATTTTAATTATTCTATACAGTAAAAGTTTATGGTATGGAGTTCTAGTCCTAGTTTCCTTTAGTATACAAGTGCTCCATAATTGAGGAAGACAGTTGCTAATTACCAGTAAAGGACTAATAGCAAGAGAAGGGAATGCATGGTAGGGTGCCCAGTGTTTGCACTCACACATACAGAGAAAGGTTGTTTCTTATTACTGTAAAAATAAGAAAATGGGTTTTGCTGAGTTCTCTGAAGTAGGCAAAATATAGTTCTTTAGCAAGGCCTGCTAATGGAGCCTAGCAGATGCTACCTGAAAGGTGTCAGGTAGGTCTAATGAAACATCTATGCATTTAAACTCAGTCATTGGTTTTGACATTTAGTACAATCAATTTAAAAGTTGCAATTTTACAATTTACTGTGTTAAATTTTGTGAAGTTGCTTTAGTATAAGATTTTGGAAGAAATTTAATAAACAAGCATCTCTAGAGCCCTGGAAGATGTAATCACTCTTCTTGGCGAGGCTTCCTCATAACTCACTGGGTTACAGTTAGTGCTACTCCACTGTCAGAGTGGAGCCTGCCAGCACAATAACTTCAGTGTAGTGATTTCATCAAAATGCTGTATTAGAGGCAGACCCTTCCTCCTCTATTCTTCTTCCAAATGAATCTGTCTGCCTGTTTATTACCTTCCAGTCCTCCTGCCCACCTCCAGGAGCTCTCTGACTGGAGTTTTCACCCACCATGCTGTAATGGGTGGCTGCTTACATATTATATTTTAGATATTGCATTTAGATTTATGTATAGGTGTCATCCAATATTTTATACATCTGAGAGATTTTTAGATTTGTTGCCTTTATTATCTGAGTTTTCAAGGATTTTGTTAAAAACAAACTCACAAACCCTTGACAATCCTGATGGAATAAAAAATCTTTGCCTCTGCCAGACTAATCTTCAGTGACATCCTTTATCCTTGGGATGGAGATGCCAAGATGGAAGATGCCTGGATGAGTCTGCTGTGTTGTGTGGATGCCCCCTTTCTGTACTGACCAGGTGGCTGAAGCAAGGCAGATTGCCATCAGACTTGTCTTTTCTTTTCTTGTATTTTTAGATACTGTGTCCTGAGATTTAATACACAGAAGCTAATCCTGACTGCTGTCCCATTGGCTTCTCCCTAGTGTTCTGTGGAGAGGTGCCATGAATTTAGGTTCTGATGTGAATCTAGTTAGGCTGCTGGTGCTGCCAACCCCATGTAGTGAGTAATGAATGATGTTCAGAAAAGGTTCATTCTTCTTTCACAGCATTCTTAATGAGAAATGATCTTTCACCCATGAGTCTATTTCTCTTCACAACACTGAGTATGCAAAGTTTGGTGTCCAAGAAGATTTTCATTTTGGGTCTTGGTGAATTGTTCAAATTCTCTAAGGGCTAATTTCAACATGTTGGATAAGACATTTTTGACGAATTAGGCAACTGAACTTATTACATTGCAAAAGCCTTGTAATAAAACCTAAGTTTCTATTTTCAGAGTGTTTTCAGATGGGATTTGCAAGACGTTTGCAAGGGTGTGGCTTTGCCTGTATATTGCAAGATAGTTCATGCAGTTTGAGATCATTTCTTTGGATCTACCAAACAGTACTGCTATTTACAAAGGTACTGTGAAGTAAATCAGATGCTTATCATATTAATAAAAATATATTAAATTGTATAACACAAGGATAGCAAATCCATTGTGTACCAGATCATACTTGTAATACTCTTGCAAGACACTGAGAGAATAATAGGAGTTAAAGAGAATCAAAGGTTCTCTATATGTTTTTTCTTCCTCTTGATGTTTAATGAAAGCAACATTAATATCAAGCTTTATGCTGGTGCTACTTAACTTTTAACTTAATGTGTTCATATTTCTGTATTAATTACATAGTTCATTTCAAGGGGCAACTATTATGTATACTAGTAACTTCAGCATCCACTTCACTTACAGCTGAACATCAAAAAATCTAATATTGTAGGATTATAGCCTCTATCTTACAGCCCTTTTTGATATTGTCAGCTTCTGAAAACAAAGGCTAGTCAGCTAAATTGACTCTTTTATTCCTCCCTGGGGGAACTCAACAAAGAAGAGAATTAGCACTGTTAGCATCTTGACTGTGAAGCCTTTAATAAAATATTTTGAATCCCTAGAAATTTCAGTCTGGAAAATATGCTTCTGACAGGGGGTTAATTGTCTAGAGGTGGAATTAATGTTGTGTTGGCAGGAGATAAGAATGCTCCTGTCAGGTGAGGAGTAGCTGTGGGATAGTGCAGCAGGTCAGCAGATGCTGTAACAGATACTGATTTACTAATACTCAGAAGAGTAAAATAAAAATTCCGTTAAATTCATGAATTTAGGAGTTTAAGGATTTCAGTCATGCACAAGCAGTGCATTTCATCTGTATGTGCTGATTTCAGCATGTACCCTACACTGAGTGAGCCTCTGCTGCTGACAATAGTTCTAAAAAACGTGGATTGGTGGTTCAACAACCCAAATGTGACCAAAGATGCCCACAGAATAAAATTGTGAGGAATGGAGATTCACAGTCATAAAATCCATTGTTTTGAAATTGTCTTTTGGAATTATTAAACAGAGTGAAAACAGACATGTATTTTTAGATTAGCAATCAATGCACACTGAGATAATTCCTATTGCAGTTTTTAGTCTCTGACTAGAACTTTTAGTACCTAGCCAATAAAAGTATGTCTGAGCAATAAGAAAGTTGAAATATGTTTGACTTGTCTGTGTTGGGGTTTATTTTGATATGTCATTACTGATCCTGGCAAGAAGAGTGTTTGCAAAAGGTTTTGTTAAAGTAAAGAGAATATTACTGCTCCTGTACAATTTATGGCTACCCTACAACCCAGGGCTGGAGCTTATAGATATTGTACCAGATACATCTGGAAGGCAGAAACTGATGGGTTGTGCATGAAAAAAAGAAGAGGTCTAAACAAATTGAGGTAAAATTTTGTGGTTTTTACAGGAAGCTGATTGTTAAAGATTTGGAGAAGTATTGAATGAACAAGAATGCCTGTATTTTTGGTACAGGTGAAATGAGGAATGAACATAAAGAGGCACATCATTCTGGTTTTGATCAATGCTAGTGTATCTATCTGTGGGCCAGATGAAGTCACCAGTGTGTCTCTTTCTGTTCATGTGTGTCTACTTGTCCCATTTATTAGGCAGTGCTCTATGCCTCCACTGCTGAGCCTTTCTGACCATAAGGGAGAATGTTTGAAACACCTTCATCATCTTTGCTTCATTTTGCTTCAGGCTGTAAGCATGGGTATTGCAGGTATCAAAAAAAATAACATATTCATAGACAGCTCTCTGTATCAACAGGCTTGAGGGGAAACAAGCTGCTAGAGGCAGAAAACAAGTCCTACTTGAGAATATTTTTGAAATAAGAAAGAATAGTACTTGCCTTTCATAGCTATTATGGAATAGCTGAAGAGTTTTCCCAGAAAGATCTCCAGAACCACGTGCTAATGTTCTTTTTTTACAGAACTCAATAGCACCAGGTTTTTCTACATTTTTTTTCCTAGATAGGTACAATGTAGAAATGTAACCTTATTCTTAGCAGGAAGAGACTTGCAGAGTTTTAGTTAAGCTCAGATCTGAGACCCTGTGGGAATATGGAGAAAAATCTGTGCTTTCCTAATAAAATATCACAAAAGAGTTAAAATCCAAATTTCTGAGAACATGAGGACACACTGACAATAGTGTGAAACTACTAGAATGGCACAAATATAGTAGGGGAGCTGATTGTCTTCCCAGCAAATTTATTATTGTAATACATTATTCAGTCCTGCTTTACTGGATAAATGCAAACCACTAATTTATGTATAGGAAAGACTGAGATTTTGTGCTTTTTAGTACATGAGATCATTCATTTGAAATACTACTCATACAGATCTGCACATTGCACATCATTGGGTTATTTATTATTTTAACAACAGCATCAAATGACTTATCTTTCTGAATTATGTTTGTATAGATGAAGTTTCTTTCAGCATTTTGAAAAGCCTCAGGCTCTTCTCCCTGGGTATGATAGTTCTAACCTACAAATGTGATGTACGAAATCTGGGTTCCTGAAAGAGTATCCTCAGCTCCCTCCAGAGTCTAAACAACTGCAGAGCAAAACATGCCTGATATGTAAAATCTTCTGCTCTTTTGCACTCATTTGTCCTTTGGGAAAGCAGCATTTGATGAGGACATCATTTCAAATTGACTTCGGTTTTTGTGTTCCTGTTATGCTCCTACTGCTAATCACCTGTAAAATAATTTAATTTCCTCCTTCAACCCAGGGCTGTCTGTTTACCTTCTCTGTATTTAGCAGAGGCTAAAAAGGCCATCAGTATAGCAGCAATAAAGACAACTTCCTTTGGTTTTGGTCTTTACAAAATTCTGCCAACTGGTCGATGATCACTCATAGCTGGCGGCTCTCAGGGAGTTTAAATGTGAGTGACATTCCCAGTCTTAGAGGGTTTCCCTTGGTTATAAATTTGCCAATTTTGCTACACGGCCACTGCAACTGGTTAAATATGTTAACATATTTTTAATAAGTGTATGTGTGTATCACTCCCAGTGTAGCTTTCTGTTAAGGGCTGGTCAGAATTATGGTCTTCTGGGGCAGTTTCAAAAAAATCTTAGACCTCAAATCCAGTATAAAATTCCCTAATCAATGGATCTCAACAGCTCCTAATTTTGTGCAGAGATTACCCTACACTTCCTCAGCAAAACAAATATTCATTGCAAAAGAAAATCTCAGTTGCTTTGTAAGATCTGTAAAATTATCTTTTGAAGAAAATACTTTCACTCAAAAAGAAACCTTCTACATTATTGCTCCAGATAGTTATTAGATGAGTGAATATAATATAATGATTGTAGATTTGGGAAAGCTTGGAATTCTGCATAACATTGCAGAACTTTGCAGTGTCGCCTAGTAACCCACCCATGGTACAGAATATCTGATGTCACTGTTTTCAACGTTGCACTCAGACTGGGCTTGGTTTACAAGGCCAGAAATAGATGAAAATTGCTCCAAAGAGCTTTGTTTTGGTAAAGCAATGGTTCTGTCTCTAGTGAAATATAGAGCTTTGCAATTGCAAATTGTCTCTTCAAAGAGGTCTTTAAACTTTTTCACACTGGAAAGTTTGTTTTAAAAAGATGAAAAAGCAAATGAATCACCATAAAATGACTCATATTAGAAGATTTTTGCAAAGTGGTTGTCACGAGTAACTCGTCTGAATCATCTGGAACAGTTTTTGTCAGGGAGGCGAGGTTGTCAGCCTTCCCTAAACAAGGAGAGCAGCAGTGCAATTAGAGATCTCTGAAAGTCATCAGGATGATCTGCCTGTGATACTGCTGATTTCAGACTACTGCCAGATCTGACATTAGTTGCAGCCAAACAACAACTTTAAATAAAAAAGATGTTTCTAAAGTAGAATGTTCAAGTTTTAGGATATTCCTACATCCAGGTGTTTTCTTAATTTACAGTTTCTAATTACTTTGTCACATTGTATTATTCCCCCTGTGTGGAGAGAAACACATTCTTCTGGCCTCCTCACTTAGAGAGCAGTGATAGGATTAATTTAATGCTGATCAATCAAACTGAAACTGGTTATGTAGGGCTTTTCTGAAGATTTCTGTGACTTTCCCGGGCAAAATTCCATTTTGAAAAATGATTTAGAGACTTTCAAACCTGGTTATTGAGAATTACAGCATGGAGTTATGCATAGATATGTCAATGTCAAAAGCCTGTATCCCTGATGAAAATGAATTACTCTTACCAGACCACCCTGATGTTCAGAAGTATCATCATCACTGGAGGGAGGATGTAGTGCCAGTCCAATGGGCAATGGCCAAAGCTGAAACACTTCAGATTGCATTTCCTCTTAAATTCAGTTTTAGACTGTTTCTAAGAAGTTTCAGCTCAAATTACAGAAAGTTGTAGTCAGCCTTCAGGGGAATTTGAGTAAGAGAAACATGGATTCTCTCAGTGGCACTATCAAAGCCCCCAAAACACAGAGAGCACTGTGGAGCTGCTGGCCATGAGCATCTGCATTGTGTCTGCTTCTGAAAAACATGAAAGTCAGTTTTCTCTTGCAGAATACCTAAAACCACTCCCTTGAATGTTCCTTTTGGCAATGCCTTTAACCCCATACCTCCCTGAACACTTAGATCTACATCTGTTTCAGCATAATAACTTTCCACAACCTTTTGATCAAAGTGTGGCTTTCCACAATACATCAAAGGCTTATTATGATTTAAATTCTTCTTTGATTCTGACCACTGGTCAGTTTTCATCTTCTTTCTCTAAATGATTCTTTTTCCAATGTATTTCCATTAGCTTTTATTTTGCTCAAAGAACAAACCCAGCTTATAGACACTTATAATTCATTCATTTTGCTAAATAGGCTCTTTAAGTTTCTGGTCTTTTTTTAGATATTGACACATAAAGCTAATTTTCTTCTTTTCTTCTCATCTCCTCTGTTGTTTTTTCCCCCCTAAAACTGCCTTTATTTTATTTTTCCCCTTTTCCCCTTGTAGATTTCTGCTGAGATGTCCTCCCCCTGTTCTCACTAGTGCTCTGGAGCAGTAGCTGTACAAAAAAATCTGTTTCAGTGGTGCTATTTCTGGATGCTGCCATCTGCCAGGTTTTACTTCCATTTCAAACAAACTTTCAGTTCAGTTTCATCCTTCATTTGGAGGCACAGCTGCTCCTAAATGCTTGGTAATCACTGGTGTGCAGCACACACCTGTAGCCAAATATATAAAGGAAATAGGAGAAAAGAGCTATATATTCCCAGCTTGTTAGCCATTAAACAGGTTAGTCAGGAAGCAGGGACTCTTATCTTTGCTTGTGCAGATCTTTATTTTATAAACAATATTTTCTCAAAGGACTAATAAAGAAGAGCAAACACAGAAGAAGGATTAGCGAGCTCCTCTTGGTGAACCTTTGCTAATAACAAGTTTATCAGGGCAGTGCATGTGCAGGGGGCTTGGCTCAGTGTTAATTTGTCACTACCACCAAATTAACTATGCTCTATTTTGTTTTCCTTCCAATTTTACATCCTTGATTACATATTCATAAAACTGTCCTTCCTTCCAAGCATAAATACAACCGCTTTGAAAATATAATTGTCTGTGTTTATCAAGCACCTAATTTGTTTTACTTGCCAGCTACTAATTACATAGGAAATATAAATGAATTGCAGGTCATATATTCCATTTGAAGCACTAAAAGGAAAACTTTCTGAATCACAAAATTGAATTTAAGTTGCAGCATGGGATACACAACGTGCCGTGCTGTCTCCAGCAGTACTAGTCAAAGAAAACAAACATTTTGGCTGATTTCACATTCAGATTTGTCAAAATATACTAAGTGATGTGCTTGTTCTGTTTAAAGTGAATTATTTTTGTAGCCTCTGAGAGCTTTCACTAGGTTTGATTTCTATATATTCTAGTCTATCAATCCTAAAACTTGTTTATGGTAGAGCAGAGAAAATCAAATGCAAAGCAGACTGAGAACACGCTAGGATTTGGTTTTATCCACCATGTCCTTCATTTTATGTCTCATCCATTTTCTGAAAGAGATATGCAAATTCTGTCTTGCTTCTGAGCTGGATTATTGTACCATCTCAATCCATTCAAAGCAATAAAATGAGATTTAATAGACTATGTTAGTTAATTGTTTAGGAAACATGGAGTTTTAATCACTGTGACAACCACAGATCTGGGACTGGAGAGCAGAAGCTCTTTTGCATATGTAGCAACTCTTGCAGAAACGTTAGCCAGCAAATTCCAGCTCTCACAACAGTCTTATAACTACTGTCTAGAATTTATATAGCACTGGACAAACCACTAACTATTTATGTTTAATAACACAATTATATGGCAGGTCACTAAACATAGATACAATTCTGGATACTTGGAATTTTGGCAGTGAGAAAGAAGAGCACTGAATTTTAAAAAGGAAGCTGATGCTAATAGAGCACATCATGAAGAAACATATTATCCATCAGGAATAGATTGTAGTTTTTAGGTTTGCAGCAGACACAGGGCTGAACTTGTTGTATTATATGCTTGTAAATGAGTTCTGTGGGTTATTTCAAACACACATTACAGGGTTACAGCACAGGTATCTAGAGAGGTACTTGGGAGCCATCAAAGCATAAATCCTGGGATTTTCCCTATAGTTTGCTGTAGACTAATATTTATGTTCTTACTAGAAAAGTATATTTATATTCCCCTTTCCTATGAAAACGTAGGGAGTTGAGATTCCTGCCCTATGGATATGCTCATGTTTCCAACCCTCAGGTTTTTCATATATCCAAATAAAAGTGGCACAGCCTCCAGAGACGAGGCAGGTGTGTGGGGCTGACAGATGGGTACCCTGTGCTGCCATTAGAGTAATACAGGTGTGTTCAGCCCTGGACTTGGATTGGAACTGGTGTGGCAGCACCTGATCTCAGAGTAGGTTGAAAGATATGCTGATTTCAGTGCACTTCACCTTAGATCCTATAATAGTTTTTCATGTGGTTTTCCTTCATTATGTTAACTGAAGATTTGATGCCTCTGACTTGGTTGTGCTTGTTCCACTGTCCCTCAACATTACCTTTCATGGTTTTTATTTGTAGTGAGTTGTATTGCCTGTCAGTGGAGGGAGCAGTTGTTGGAGAAAATCAGTTTCTAATGGTGACTGCAGGTCATTTAGGATAATTATTATCAATAAGCAAGAAAGGCAACTGAAAACAGAAAATCTGGAAATAAAGCTACCATCTAGAAACCAAGGGTAGTAGGGAATCAGGGCGTTAAAAATGGAAAAATCAAATGCTTATTTCCACAATGGTGGATTCCAGTTCATTAATAAAATATTTATTGCTTACATGGGCTTTTAGCACAATTTTCCTGGAAATCCAAAAGAGCAGTTGGATGAATTAAAATATAATAAGCTATTATAAATAAGAATGAGATAAGCAGAAAGGTATTGGCTTTCTCCTGTTGTAGAATATTTAAACATAGAGAGTAGCAGCTGAAGTGGCTTTTGTGAATAGGATTCCCTGAGTATTTTTAAATCATATGCAGTTCCCATCTCTGACATTCTCTGTTTTCCCCTTTTTGTTCTGCTTGAGTTAGGAAAATATATCTTCAGTTGTTAATCTTTAAGAATGCAGTGGCTTCAGGGGAGTCATTTGAGATTTGGAATAAGGATTACTGCATTTATTTAGCCACACAAATGGAAATAGATTTTGGCCTAGGTTGTCAAATGCTGCACACATCTCAGTGACCCACTGCACTGTGTCTTCTCTTTCCTTTTTAATCTGGTGAAAGGAGAGGGTGAAAGATCATCCTAAACTTGTTTGAGAAGTCAGTTTATGGAACATAATTCCTAGTGATTTTTGTTACACAAGATTATTTTAGTAACTGTTTTGAGTAGTAGAAATGTCCTTGGTGCCATCAACTTAAGTTTTGTCAAAACACAGTAACTTGCTGAAAGTGCATAATTAGAGCATTTCAGTGGTGATGCTGATGGGAATGCTCATTCTCATGGCATTTCTAGTAAGGCTCACAGTGCTGCTGGGTCAAAAGATTTGGGTTTATTTCCCTGTTACTGGTAAAGATGCATTTTTACATCTCTGTATAAACCTTCAGTGCTGTGTATGGGCATCTTATTTTGCAATTTCAGAGCAGAAAGATTTTTTTTACCCCCCTCCCCCCTTTTCTCCTTTTTTAAATGTCATGGCTTACTTACATTTCACCAAAGTATGCTTGGATTGACCTTGGGGTCTTGGTTAATTTGAGCATTTTGTTTTCCAGCTTGTGTACAGAAAGAAGAAATTAGAGAGAGTTGTCCCCAGAACACAAACTCTGTTCACTTGGACAGAGTAAGAACTTGTTTGGGGGAAATTTGTCTAAATAATCCTAGAAGCCAAAGCTGCAAAATAGACAAAAAAAACTCCCCCACAACAAAGCCAAAGCAGGTGCTGAGGTAAAATAATGAGGTAAAATTTGTCTCTGCTATGGCTAAATGTCTGACTTCAGCACTGCTGGGCTCTTTAACCTTGAAAGAGAAAGACTGGTGCACCATGGTAGAGCACTGAGTAACTTCACAGGCAGCCCTTGCTCTGGCTCTGAATGATGTTTGAAATTTTAGAACTTGGAATGAAAAATAAATTAATCCAAATCTGACTGATTCCCTATAGGACTGTTGGGAGGAAGAAGAGAAATAATCCTTGTAGTTTACAAAGGGTCTCCATTGGCCTTATAATATTTAAATAGGTGAGACACCCTCATGCAAAGCTGCAGAAGCTGAAGTCAGTGCAGGGGCCATGTTATTCCTCCAGGATATTGACAACGAGTCTTGTGCAGCACTTCAAATGATGTATGGTTTAAAGAACATCTTTTAAAAAGTGTTTCATCCGCTTTTAACAGCTTACATTGGAAGAAGTCTATCACCTTCAGTGAAAAACTGTTCCAGTGTTTAATTAGCCTTTGTGATGGTAAATTATTTCTTATTCCAGACTGAATTTGTATGACTTCAGCTCCCATCTGTTGGCTCTTGTTTTTCTTTGTCAACAACTTTGAAAAGCTGCCACCACTGCTCTGTCTTTCACCTGTATGTACAGTGATCAAGCTACAGCTGAAGCTTTTCTTGAAAGCTGAGTATATTTAATGCCTTAAGCCCTGCATTGTAAAGCTTGTTTCCCAGCTGGTGAATCACATTTGTGGCTCTACTTTAAATTGCTCATTGCTTTTTCACATCTTCCTTGAATTAGACTGGGAGCAACAGCCTAATAAGAGCTTCACTGAAGCTGGGTTTAGAGGTGATACTGACTTTGTTCTTCTTCAGTTGTCTTCTTTTTAATCATTCAGGGATAGTATTAGTCTTTTCTGCCACTGAACACTACTGGGAAATCATTTTGAGGCAATTACCTGTGATGGTCCCTAAGCTTTTCCCTGTACTTCTGTTTTTGAATTAACACCATGACTTGTCTCCAAATTTATTACATGATAAAGTGATGTATTAAAATGTATTTTACTTAACTGTAGTTAACTGGCAGTATATATCAAGTTTGGACCATCTGTTCATCTGCAAGATGCATAGTTACTGCTGCCCTTTCTGCATTGCCTTTGCCCTTTGAAATACACAAACTAAGCTGACAGTCCTACCTCCCTTTAAAAATTTCCTCCTTTTTGAGACATGCTAAAAGTTAAACCTCAGTGGTTCAAAGACATCTTTGGCTCTCTGCTCAGTATTTAGGCTGGTTAATTTGGGAAGAGCAGTAGCTTAGGCTGGCACTTGGTGTCTACAGGAAAATTTATTTTTTCATTCACAATTTATCCATAAAATACAAACCAAACATCTGCTCAACCTTTGCACATTGATTGAAGAAAAAAAAAATCTCATGCAAGTAATGGATTTTTCCCTCATCTAGAATTCTCTTTTCCTCCTATGTTTCAAATTCTGTTATACTGCAATTAACCTATTGTCCACTCTTAGTTCATTCCTTTAACTTCCAGTATCTATCACTATTGTATTACAATTAGTAAAATGTTAATAGCTAGTTTAGTGTCCTCTCATTTTACACATGGAAAGTCCAGACTGTGTGGTTATTTTCATACTTCCCTTTAACATGGATGGTACTCGTGATGACTTAGTTCTTTTGAATGCACCATTGCAATTCTAGCTGCTTGATTGAAACATCTTTTTAGATAATTTCACTAATTTTATGGATGGTAGGGGCTAAGAGGATGAAATGTAGAAGGAAAAAATTTAATCTGAATTCTTTTAAAAGGTGAATTTTTATTGCTTGTCAATGGGATTTGGGAGCCCATCCCTCCCTTACCTCCCTGAAGATTGTAGTCTAAATCTGGACAAATACTCTATTACGTATGGAGAATTAGCTTGCAAACTGTTCATTTTATCCCTTTATTCCTCTGAAATACCATGGAGACACATAACATTTTATTCTGGATCTAGTGATATTAGCAACGTTTCAGCAGTGGTTTTACATATAGAGAGGGCACACAAATCTTCAATTTTTCCTGCAGTTAGATAAAATTCTGCATTAACTTTTCAGTTCACCTTCAAATGGCCTCTGTTGTCACTAAGAAAGCAGACAAACAAACAAATAAAACCCAATAAAATTTTGTGAAAAAGGAGGAACTGATACTTAAGGTAAATTCTAGGTAGTAGGAGTCTGAGTTTGCTGACCTTGTATTTACCCCTACAATGGAAGTATGGTGATGCTCCAGTGTTGCTGCAAAAAAAGAGTCCTTTGAAAATGAGGCAAAAGGAAGCATTATTTGCCTTGGGGCAACTGTTACCTGCTCCTGATATTCCCCGTGCTTGCAGTTGGAATAACAGAGCAAACAGGGCTGTCCCTCAGCCACACCTGACTGGCCTCTCACAGTGATCAGACAGCAAGCTTTTTGTAGCTTAATTAAAATACCTTTCTGTTATATCTTATCCTTCCCTATCTTCCATGTTGAAGGTTGTCTTCTTTGATTAAGCAGATGCATAAATGGCATTGGTGCCAGAGCATTTATTATGGATAGTGAAGCCATAACCCCAGCTGACCAAACCTTTCTGCTCAAAAACACTGACCATGCAATTTTAATGTTGAGTTGGAGATACAGAAGCTATTTAATGGGTGGAGGAAAATTACCAATGAGGACTTCACAAGTAAAATTTACAACAGCAGTGATTAGAAGAACTGTAGGGAGAGGAGAAAAAAGGCATCTGAAGACATAAGAATAAAAGAAGAGGGTTTTAAAATAAGTAAAAGAAAATATGTGGCTCTGACTCTCAGCTAATAAGAGTGCCCCTCAGGAGTCAGGCAGTGTAACTGGTGGGATTACAGAAGGAATGTTCAGGAGATCCTGAGCTATTTGTTCTCTATCAATAGGTAGATGGCTCAGGTGTGCTGAGCCCAAGCACTTCAAGGTGCTGTAGCTTCGTGTGATGCAGGATGTTGAAGTGCAGACAGGTTTGTTCTCAGATAACCAGTGATTCCAAAAGGAGGCAGCTCTCCACATTGTCTTCTGAAAAAAATAAGCAAATACAGTTTTTTATCTGGGCTTTGATTTCAATTTAGGCAGCACTACTCATTCAAGGATTTATAAGACTTTAATATTGAAATTATATCTGTTGAATAGTGTGATCTTTAATGCTCATTCTAATTTCCTGAAAACTCCTTGGACAAACATCTTTGAAAGAGTGATGAATTTATGAAAATATATTGCAACCAGCAAAATGTTCAGATGTGTCATGCCTGCAGTATATAAAAAAGTCACATATAATTATTTTCTTGGTTAGAGACAGGCGAACAACCTGATTCTGCCAGAGATGGGAGTATTTTGGAAGTAGCCCAGGACTGGGAGATTTTGCCAAAATGTTAATGAGTGGGACCTCAAATCTCCAGGCTACTTAGAAATTTAAAGCAATTGCAATTAAAGCTGGTGCAGGAGCGTGCACAGAAGGATTTTGCTCTAGCACACTGTGTTCTTCAGATGGGCTGGGAGGCTGAAGCCCCTGGCAGCTGCATTTGTGTACTGGTGCCGTGGAGATGCCCCCGCGCCGCTGGGGCAGCGGGACTGCAGCGCGGGCTCTGCAGCCCTGCAGCTCAGCAGCCTGCAGCTCAGCAGCCCTGCAGCTCAACAGCCCTGCGGCTCAGCAGCCCTGCAGCCCAGCAGCCCTGCAGCTCAGCAGCCCTGCAGCTCAACAGCCCTGCGGCTCAGCAGCCCAGCAGCCCTGCAGCTCAGCAGCCCTGCAGCTCAGCAGCCCTGCAGCCCTGCAGCTCTGCAGCTCAGCAGCCCTGCAGCTCAACAGCCCTGCGGCTCAGCAGCCCTGCAGCCCAGCAGCCCTGCAGCTCAGCAGCCCTGCAGCTCAGCAGCCCTGCAGCCCTGCAGCTCAGCAGCCCTGCAGCTCAGCAGCCCTGCAGCTCAGCAGCTCAGCAGCCCTGCAGCTCAGCAGCCCCGAGAGCTGCTGTGCAGAGGGCACCGCGGCCGGGGCTGCAGCTGTGCCCTGCAGCGCGGCCCGAGGGACGGAGCTCCGCGCAGGGGTTTGCCAGCCTTGCAGCTCGCTGCAGGACAGAGCCGGGACAGGGAAAGGCGCTGCTGGGAGGAACCCTGGCCCAACAGGGAGGAGCAGGATGGCTGTTTCAGAGCCCTCGGGCAGCGCTTCGGGCTCCCGGCTTTCCCGAGATCACTCGGTGTGTTCACCTGTGTTCACCGCCTGCTGTCTCCAGGGCCGGCCTGCAGCACACGTTTCACTCACCATGAGCTCTCACACTTTACAATGGGGCTTTGATTTCCAAATAGCAAATCCCGTATCTGAAGCAGAGTCAATGATCTTCAAAATGAGACAGCAGCAGTCAGGGAGCAAGAGCAAGTGGAATGTCCAGCAGCAGCATGAACTGTAATTAGATAGGGATAATTCCCTCCTGAGCAGTGATCTTTCTTGAGGAGACTCTCCCTTAACCATTTGTGCTAACGTGATTATTGGCACTGCAAATCTAATAAATAGCACAACAGAAAGTTAAGGAAAGCTTGCAGCCTGAATGCATAAACAAACCCTTGCCTCTGTTTTATGATGATGGAGTGAGTACTAGTGCACGAATGCATGATGTGATTTACCTGCAGCTAAGGCATAGATTTGTTTCTGTACCCACGCTTGGTACCAAACCTCAACACCAGTCATACAAGTTCTTGTAGCCTCTCTCAGAGAGAGCAAGACAAGATCTCAACAGACCTATGATACAGCACAGCTTTCCTCAAGAAACAGGCCTGAAAGATTGACCCCCCCCTTCCTCAGAGAGTCTCTCAGGAAGCTGCTGCTGCATGGAAAAGATTAGTCTAAGGGACTCCTATGTTTACCCCTAATTTTGTTGTGAACTTTATTTGAATATTAGGCACCAAAATGAGAAAGAGTACAATACAGCTTTCATTTTTTGTATGTCTTTGAAATTAACAGCCAGGGATTTTGCTCAGAAAGAAAGCTCTTTTGCATTATGAACTGCAAAAATGGCATTCAGACACCTTTTATTTTTCCTTTTGTTGGGCAGTTTTTCACAACCAAGTAAACTGAACATTGGTTAAAAGAGAGAAACAAAGTACTTTATTTACTCAGAGGTTATTTTTCCTGCAGGTATTGTCCTGTAACATTCCAGATTTGTTTGCTTAAATCTGTAATGAATTCAGTTATCTAAGAAGGAGGTGGAAAATTCCCACCAAGGAGCCTACAGCTGAGAAATGTATTAGATATATGAGAGAGATGAGAGTAGTTGCTGTGTCTAAGAAAAATTTAATGTGAGAACATTGAGAGGAGGGGGAATCCAAAGCAAATGCAATAGGAACAGGGGAGGAACTCCCCTGGAAACAATAAGAAGATAATGAAAAAGCCGATTTTTCCTCTAGTAATGGCCACTACAGGACATCTAGCAGAGGAAGAAGACTCTAAGCATAGCTTATCCTAGCCCTGTATTGCTAAGCAACATGCTCAGACTTCAACTGTTCTGGCTCAGAATGGAAACAGTAAAGAAAATGTGTGTGTGTGTATTTGGGAGGAGGAGGCAGGTGACACAGGTCCTCTTGATGTAAAGAAAGTGTATTACAAGCAGGCCCCAAATGCCAGATTTTCTGCTATACAATTATGGGTATTGAAATGGAGCCTGGGGACAAATGAGTTTAGAATCCTGGACTCTTTGTGCCTGGCTCTGCACTCAAGTCCAGGTAAGCACTGCTTAGTCCCAGCACCATCTTTTACCCACAGGTCAGCATCCTTCTGTCTCCCAGCTGAAAAAGCTTCTCCTCTGAGTGATGGACCACCAGCCTGGCATAGAGGGAGCAGGCCACAGTGAAGGTTACACACTGGTTAACTCATTGAAAATACTGGGTTTTCCCAGCTTACATAGAAATATTTTAAGGTGACCAGCTTTTTCCAGGGTTAAACTCATTTTACCATGAGAGCTAAAATTTGGTTAAAGCCTTGCTGCATGTGGAGGGGAGGGGCATCTGTTCTGGCCTTCCTCCTCTTGCAGAATGAGACCTGAGGGGACAGCTGGCAATTTTTGTGCCCTCAGGGCAGTGTCAGGCTGAGCTGAGAGCTCTCCAGGGCGGAGTCTCAAGAGCTGCTAAACTTTCTGCGTTGCTGATGGAGGCTGGACAGCGACTCAGCTGGAATCTCAGCATCCCCCAGTTGCTCAGCTATGGGCACAATGCTGAGGGCTATTAGCATTACCAGGAGCAGCTCACAGAGCAATGAATAATGGAAAGGAGGTTTCCCTGCCAGGAGAGCATGTAGAGAGTGGTTTTATGGTACAAAAAAATCCCTTGGCTTTGACTTTAGGGGAGCTTTGTTTAATTTCTAGATTTGTCACAGACACATTCAATTGTAGTTATGCCTAATCTTTGTTCCTAGAAAAAATGCTTTTCATAAATAATATAATTAGCTAATCTTGTAATAGTATAATACTTTCTGTGACCTTTAAAGTGGCTATGAATTTAAAATCACCTTTTCTTATTCTTAATTTTGATTTTGTAATGAGGGCAAGAAGATGCAGTACCTTTGCTAGACCCTGGGAGTCACAGTTTTAATACTTATTGCAGCTGCAGAAGCATCATCGACTGGATGTCAGGAAGGCAGCAATGGCTGGGACCCTTCCTTGAAGAAACTGCTGAAAAAAATGCCACCTCTACTAAAAATCATTTCTGCAAGAGTAAGCATTTTTTTCCCTCCATCAAAAGCTTAAATTGTGCAAAATGCTGCAGATTTTCTGATAAGATTTTCAATTTTTAATTTTAGGTTGGTTTTGATCTGAAACTGCTCTCTTTTCAACTCTGTTATGGAATGGCTTCAAAACAAACCACCCAACTACATCTCCTTAAGAGCAGCCTCAGCTGAAGTAGAATCTGAGTGTTGGTACATCTGAATGTAACTGATACTCACTTAACTCACCCTTGTGCATAGATGTGGTTGGAAATTTTTCTGACTGTTTCTCCACTAAGTCATGCATTTTATGGAGCTATGCTTGAGTAACCAGCATGCATGTGAAAATTATAAATGCTTAATTTTTACATTATATTAGTATGCTTAAAAAACCCCAAACCAAAACAAACAAAAAAGCCCCAAACCCCACAACCAAACCCACAACTATAAGGTATTTTTGTATTATGGCAACATTTTTGTCCCAGAATGAATTTTCATCTTTTCAATTTATATAGGAGTTTGAATAACTTCAGTGCTGAGTTTTGGCATGATGGGACTTTTATAATCATAAGATCATGGAATATTCTGAATTGGAAGGGATGCACAAGGATCAGTGAAGTCCAGCTTCTGGCCCTGCACAGGACAACCCAAAAATCCCACCACCACGTGCCTGGCAGCCTTGGCCAAACACTCCTTGAGCTCTATCAGACTTGGTGCTGGGACCCCTGCCCTGGGACACTGTTCCAGTGCCCAACCAAGCTCTGGGGGAGGAACCTTTTCCTAATATCCTATCTAAATCTCCTCTGAATCTTGACAATTGTAATCAGAGCAAGTTAGAAAACGAATGATCTTCTTGTAGAAAGTCTGTAACATAAAAAGATATTGATGCTCTTTTAAGAAGGGTGAAATGAAATGCAGAGTTTGGTCACTGTGCCCTGCAAAGCTTTGACTGTAGCCAAGAGTTAAACCCAGCAAAATTAAAACTCAGCAATGCTAAATTTACTTTATTGCTGTGATCCTTCCCTGAAGGCTTTAGCAGACTGAGGTAGAAGTTCTGACTCTTGTTTTTCCAGTGGCCAAAGGGGTGTTTGGGCAATGGGTCACAGTGTGAAAACATTGTGCAGGGAAAAAAAGGTGAAGTGTGTTTGGTGACTTTTGGCAAAAGTAGTGAGAATCTTAATTGTAAAGTAATAAAACTTTCTAGCATGGATAATACAGTAGATAATGATGGCTGCATTCCAAAGGGATAAAGGCTAAATATCTGGAGATTAAACATCACAAACATTACTTTTCTGTGGAAAACACAGCTGCAGCTGTTCAGTACAATCCATTGAAATTCTGGGGCCACCTGAAATACCAAATGGCTCTATTCTGTATTTTAAAAATTACATTGTAGAGTATTTAAAAATATAAATTATAGGAAGTTTTTTTCAATATTGAAATTGAAATTGGTATACTTCAGGAAACTTACATGACTTAATGTAAAAATTCTGCTTCTGTATCTGATATTTGAATCAGATGTTCAGCAATAACACTTGAGTGAAAGGGCTGTATTTGTGAAACTTTTCAGGGATTTAGACCCATAGAAATAAGTACAACACTGAAATAAATCAGAATAAGAACTTTATTAATTATTTCATACTACACATAAAATTGAATTTGTTGTCTATAAGCTCAGATTTCTAGACTCCAGGTTCATATTAAAGGATTCAAGATGACTGTCTTTTAAAAATATTTTGGAAACAAGTTTTAGATATACAAATGACTACAATTAATTCAGCACTTTTAAGAGTAACTTAAGCAGAGCCAAACTGACATTCTGCTATAAACAGACACAGCCATTCCCTCACTTTCCTTCAGCAGCCTGGGCAGATGGATGAACTTTGTGCTATGCCCTGGAGGTGAACCAGCTTTGGAATGTGTCTCAGACCATGGTGCAAAGTGACTTGATTTAAGGGCCCTCTACTGAGATTTTTTGTCACCAGTCCATATTCCCAGTAGGGGTTTGCTGCTCTGAGTCCTGGAGACAGGGCTTGGATGGGAGAGTCCCAGTGTGTATTGGGCTGTCCATGATTTCCATTATATCCTCCCAGTAATGAAAAGCTGGGGGGGGATCTTGTGATGTTGTACTCCTGAAAAAAGGTAGGAGATGATTATTAATTTAGCAGTGAAACAAACAGCACTCTACCAAAGCAGAGTTTCTGGTGTGATATTGTGACCTTTGAAAATTTCTGTCAATATTTTGCAGTGCTTCCTCAGATGCTGCTGTACATTTTTGGTTAAAGGGGCTTTAGTTCCTTAGGAGCAGATTTTGTACTTAAGGAAGCAAAGCACAGCAACCACAGAAAGCTTGTAACACACTTGTTCAAACAGCAAAACCTGCATCATATGTACAGTGCAGTTTTATAGAATATGTGCAGTGCAGTTTTAGGTATGTCTGTACACAAATGTGTATAAATTGTTAAATCACCTGTGACTGTGGATTTGGAGTGGTTGGCAGAGCCCAGCTCTGTGTGTGGCCAGCACAGGGATCAGTCCCAGGACCAGACAGAGGTCAGGGCTGTCACATAGGAACACAGGAGCTGTGTCAGAGCTGGGATGGCTTCTAGCTTCATCCCACTGCTTCAGCCCACTGCTTCAGCCCACTGCTTCACAGTGCCCTGCTCTGCAGAGACTTCTGGCCTGGCCTGCCCTTCACTAGGACTGGGATAAGTATGTGTGTCTGAGTCTTTGGGATTTCTGCATGTTCATCACTTTCATCTGATTTGTTCCCTCGGATAAAAAAACCTAAAATCCTCAAACTTTTACTGTAAGAGTTATTGAATTTATTTCTGTTAAATAAAGAATTGGTTAGACGTAAATGTGATACATAAGGACATTTTCTTAGGAGAGAAGACAAAGAGGGGCACCTGGAGGTCTCCTTCACTGCTGGTAATTTCCTAAGAATTTCTGCAGAGAGGTTGATTTCCTTTTCATTTTTAATGGTGTTTTTTCAGAGTTTTTTGTGTTGGAAGCTGTGGCAGAAGCCCTTGATCCCATTTGTGACCACAAGAACTTGTGGCAGAAGGCCCAATAAGGCATTAAATCAGTGCCAGGCACTCTTTGTTATCTCAACAGTTGTATAGTTTTGTCTCATTCAATATGCAATATCTAGGAAAAAATTTGCTAAATACTGCCAAGACAGGCAGTTTTATTTGTTTGTATAAAGGGGACTGATAGAAGGGTTTGAGGACATGCTGAGCCAGGCTCTTAAGATTACAGTTTCTGGAAGGCTAAGGAAGAACAGAGAGAGTTCTGCTATGCTAAGGTCCTTTCCAGCTAACTGCCTTCCCAGCTCCCAGTGCTAGTCTGACCTTTTGGGACTTTGTCAGGAAAGGAGAAATGGATTTACAGATACACCTATGCAAAAAGCAAAGTGATTTGTATATGATATCTCTTAAAGAGAGAAATCCATGAGCAACCCCGTCTCTCCCTGTAGAAAAACTGAGTGGGGTTATAGGTTGAAGAGGACAGTTCTTTCCTAAAAGGTTTGTAACACCTTCCCTTACACCATGCAGAGCTCTGGGCCTCCAGGATGGAAGTTTCTGGGGACTTGAGTGTACTGCAACCAGCACATTACAAACTTCATGTCTCAAACATTTTTGTGTGAAAAGTGGTGCTGGCAGGGTAGGCTGAGGTACGTGGTTCTGTGCAGCAGCAATTTAGTGATCAAAATAATGTAGATTAAATAAGGTCTCATTTATAACATTTCATTTAAATACCTTAAAAAGAAATCAAATATCAATATGGTTTGTTGTTGCTGTTTGTTTGTTTGTTTGTTTTTAAATTAAATTGTCAGGTCACATCTGTATTTTGTTGTGTGCCATGACTTTGCTATCAGACAGTAGCATTTGTCATCACAGCAAATGTCTTGGGTAGGGGATTGGAGTAGCAAAACTAAGTGCCATATTTGTATTTACAACTGGAGGCTGCTATGAGTTTTTCTGAACCATCTCAGGAGTAGCAGCTGCAGCTTCTTTGGGAGGATATTTGCTCTGATATTAAGGGAATGGAAAGTGGAGGAGAACAATGAGCCTGTATTTGGCTGGGATTTACCAGGCTCTATTACAGTCAGTATGGTGTATATTAAATAGATCCAACTTGCTGATATAAGTTTGTCCCTCTAGTAATAGAAAGGAACCCATTTAATGCCTGTATTTATGGTTGTTGCTCCATCTTCCTACGCCATGTTGAAGAATACCTGCATTTATTAAGAATCTAATTCAAATTCTTCCCCTGCTTGCAGTGGAAAAGGCTTTTGGTGAAGCTGCTGTGACTTTGCTGCTTTCTGTTGTCGCACAGGTGTGAGACATTTACAGGTATCCTGGGTTAATTACAGCCAGAGCAGTATCAGTTCCTGGTAGGCTTATAAAGCCCATGAGAGCTCTGGTGAGGATAAACCTGTGGAAAAAGAACATTTTCTCAGCAGCAGAAACTCAAATTCTGCTTCATCGATTTTTGCTCACTCCCAACAGTAAAATGAGGCCTTGAGAACTGTAAAGTTTTCTGTTGAGCAATATCTGAAGTTGGGTAGCCTGCTTGTCTGGGAGATGGCAGAGTCCGAGGCCCTTTAAATGCCACTGCATCGCCTTTTTATTTATTATTCATTCAGTGAATAAATCAAATAGCTGCAGGCATCTATCTGTCATTTTGAGGCCTGTCCCATCAATTCAAATACACAGCTGCACAAAGGGACAGCCTCTCAATATACTCACCTCTGTCCCCAGCCTCCTCGCCCGTCTGGAAAATAAAAATAAAGGCTGATGGATGAGTTACCCGCAGAACCAGCTATTTTGGCTCTTTCCTCTGGGTTTAGGGATGATCTTTTACCCTCTCCTTTCTCTGGGAGAGCTAAGAAACAACTGAGAAGTGCCTTCCAGGGCGTTCAGTGAAGTAAATGCAGCTTTTGATGAGTCCATACATGCTTTATCATCTTTGAACCCCGAGGTTGGTGCCTGTGTCCCAGCCCCTGGTACCTGGGGGCTGCTGGCTTGGGGACACTACCTGGACCCTAAGGCCAAGTGCTGGCTTGGGCAGAGTTCCACAGCTGTCAGCAGATGTTGCTTTCAGTTTCTGACTCTGAAAAGAAGTGGCCAGACATTCCAGTGTTATTCAAGAGCAGCATCTCTCTTTTTGGTTGGTTTTTCGTTTCTGTTTTTTTTTTCCCGATTAGTGAAAACCACCTTGACTGGTCTCTGTCTCAGACAATTGTTTAGTTAACCTGGGAGATTTCAATCCATTTGCATTTTTTCTCTCATGTTTTATCATAGCATGCTTTCAACTGAAGCTCTCAAGGTTTTTTTGCATTGGAAATGAGCAGAGTTCAGGGGAGAAGCCTTTAGTGTTACATTTGTGCTATCTGTTTAGCATATATTTTTGTTCAGAGCTCAAGATACAAAGTTAAAGGCAGAGTTCTTTTAGTCCATCTCCCTCCCTCCCTCCCTCCCTCCCTCTCAAATGTGCAAGTGCACAAGAACAACTTGACTGAAAAGTGCCAGCTGCTAAAATCTTCTTTTAAGTTCTAAAATAATTCCTCCAGATTTCAGTCTTGTTGAGCTTGTTTGAGGGCACAGGAGAAATGCATGAGCCACAGACAAAGATACAATTTCATGTGCTTTTAAAGTGCATATTCACAGTTAAAATTGACTTTGTGATTCTCCTTGCCTTTCTAATCTTTGCCTAAAGAAATAGGTTTGCAAATACATACAGTCTAACCAATATCTCTGTTTAAATCTGAAAACTTATTCTAGGGTGAATTTTTTCCAGTTGCTTGGTCCTGTTACCCAGAATCATATCTCTTTTGGAGTACCCTATTATTTATGACAACAAGCATGATGATGATCAGCATAAACCATAGAACCAATACAAATGCCTTTTACCAAATGTATGCTGAACATATCCTCAGGCATTAAAGAAGTCAAGTGGATCAAGGAGTAGCTCCTACTTTGCAGACATCTGGTAAAAGCCCAGATTGTTACTGAATGTCCCCCAGCAATGAAGAAGTGCTACAGATAAATAACTAGTACTGTGAAAACATCTGTTAATTTTTATTTTCTCTGGGGAATTCACACCACAAAAAGTGTCTCTCCTTCATTTGCAATTACCTGGATTGCTTTTTAATTAGGACTAGATGGTGCAAGTTGGATATTAGCAAAATTGTTTTCAATTGACACAGTTGTAAAAAATATTCATCTAGTTTTATTGATTATGAGAACCAGTGTGAAATGTCTGACTGTGTACTTCCTGATGGCAGCCCACAGGGGTTTGTAACTCATTTGTCCCTTCCTTCTGCAGTTCTGCTTTGCTGGGTGAACAGGCTCTTTCTGCAGCATTAGGGATCTCTAGTGTGGCTGGATCAGGCTGCATTTGCAGGAGCAAATTCCCTGGCTTTCCTGCTGTTCTCATCTTCAAAGGAAAATGAGGGAGAAGATTGCAGTATTACACAGATAGGTCAGGATATGGAAATTTTACAAAGAAATGGCTGTGTAGTGGTTGGAGCCCGGGCCTCAAGCCTCAAGGAACAAGGTACCCATGGGGGAATGCTCCCCTGTGCTCCTAACTGCCTTTCCCAAAATTTATCATTCTTAGGCAGCTCCTGCAGAGCTTGCAGGCTCTGCACTGTGGCTTCTCCTAAACTTCACTGAGCAGCAAAAGACGAATTATGCTGCTTCTCTTTGGTGTGAAATACAAATTCAGAACAACTCAGTCCAGTGTCATCGCTGGTGGCTTGTGCCTCTTGGGTATCCTTGGCTGTGCACCTGGGGCTCGTTGTACCTGATGTACCCAAACCAGCTCAGCTGCTGAGGAGCCACCACTGCCCACCCTGCCACTTCTGCTTCGTGCTCTGTGGTGAGGGGAGCATGGAGCCCATCGTTGTTCAGTGGTACTGCTCAGGACGAAAATATCTCCTGCTTTTTGTTGGAGGCTGGGCTGTGTCTTGCACAGGGTACAGGAATTGTAAAGCATCTGGAGGGAGCAGAAAATTGAAGGTTTGTACTGCTGGATAGGGGGACCTTCTGTGAATAACAATGTGTTTGCAAAAGATTTGAGGTTTTCTGTGGGGAACTGCTTTTTTTTTTTTTTTTTTGTTTCAAGTGGAAGTCAGCTTTCAGCTTATATAGATTTATCCACTTTGGGATACAAAATCCTGCTTTCTGCTCTGTGCTATTTTTCCTGAATGCCACAGGAGGCTTGATTTTTCCCTGACAGCTAGCTAAAGGGCACGTTTATTTGACAACTCCTTCATCAGTGAAAAAGTAGAAAAGACATTAATCTAAGGCCGTGTGCAGCACAGGAGTACCAGGGAGCTTAATTTTACTTCAGAAAACAATAGAGGAAGCTTCTTACAGTGGTGTAGGGTTAACTGGGAAATCAAATTTCTCTAGTTAAGTTCTAACATTATCTGTGTATAGAGAGAACTGCTTTCCAGAAATAAATCTGGTGTAAGTGACAGGGGATGGGAGGGCAGGTAGGAGGAGAGTGGGGAAACCCCACATGTGAAAGAAATATGAGAAGCTGGGGTGGTTTTGGATCACACAAGATTAGCTCTACTTGCTGGGAATAACAACACTGTACTAATTAGCTTCACATAGATTTTAAAATGATTTCTATTGTAGCATCATGTAGAGGCCTGGCTCAGGGTATTATGCACCCACAATTCAAAGGCAGTCCTTGCACTGAAGAGCTTTGCAGGGAAGGGAAACTAGAGTGGTATTTTTTGTGTGCCATTTGTTACTGGCCCTTGGGAGAGTTTTGATGGCCTCAGGGGATATTGTGTGAATGGATGGTGAGATGTGGCTTTGAGGGGACAGCTGTCCTGAGCCCCGGGAGGGTGAGCCTGTCTCAGTGTGGGCGTGTGGCTGCTGGGGAGCAGCAGAGTCAGCAGAGGAGGGAAGGGCAGGGAGCAGAGCATTGGGAGCTGCTCCTGTGCACCAGCTCCAGGCACAGCCCTAAGGGCCAGCAAGGAACTCATAGCTCCTCTGAGGGATTTGTAGTTCTGCTGCTGACTTCAGCTGAGACAAGGTTTCCCAAGGCTTTGCTTCCATTTTATAGCCTTTTATTATGATCCGGAGCAACTGAAAAGGTTTGGGCTTCTGCAGATGAATCCTTTTCAGACATTAAGTTTCCTTGACAGTTTTAAATGTCAATCTGTACTTAGTTGATGGATTAATGAAGCTTATTATAGGCTATGTTAATTTAGTCTGTATATGTAGATCTGCATTTATAAGTAACATGGAAATATGTTTTAACAATTTTACATTATGACAGGTAAAACACTTGTCAATGTTTCATCTGTCGATGAGAGGAGTCAAAAACTTGTCCACAAATTCTTTCCTGGGCAGACAGAGCCTCCCTGCTTTTTTAGGGGATTTTGAAAGACCTTTCCCTGTGGACAGAGGAAGGAAAAAAGGTAAATTTTCGACCCAGCCAGTGGGCATTCTGTGTGTAATGTTGACATATGCCACCTAGGATGAGACCAGTCTAATTTGATTCCCATTAAAATGCAATATTGAGGTTTTATTCATTCCCATCTGCACTTGAGGCTGACATTAATACAAGAAACTGCTTAAGTGTTTAAAAAACCCCAAACAACGCACAGAACAATCCCCAGACTTTAATTACATAGAATGCTAGAAATGAACCTTGAGAGAGGGAAATCTGTGCCAGCTGTGGGGGAAAAAAAGAGGCAAAATGATAAATCCTTTAGTGACATGTTTTTAAAAACTGGATTCCTTTGTCAGATTTATTTTTACACCAGGAAGGAACTGTGCCTTTTAGAAATGAGGAGCTGGTACTGGTCCATGTAAGATGGTATTTCTTTTATTCACCAGAATGCAGACTAAACAGAAAATGTGAGTTAGTAATTTCTGAAAGCTAAAGAGGAACAATCCTTTTTAATACTTGATTAAGTGGAGACTTTACAATTTGGAATAATTGTTTGCAATATGCATGAGGTGAAAACTGTGTATTAATTCATATTTCTATATTTGCTTTGTGTAGTTGTCTTATAAAGAACTCTGTTGCAAATAAATATATACTAATTTTGGAAAATAGAAAGACTGGCAGTCAGATAAACTGAGTGCTGGGGCCCCTCTTGTTTGCACATTATTGGAAATAGTAAAGTTCCTCGTTGTTGGGTGAGTGTAATAAAGAGCTGAGCATCTATTGCTTATAGAAGAGCCAGAGAAGAATCCAGATTTCACTCCTGTGACTTTGAGATAACGGGAGTGAAATGCAGAAATGTTTGTTTAACTTTGAACACATGAAGAGAACAAACCTGAGTAATGCAGCGCATGTGCAGGGATTTTTTTTTTTTTTTCAAAGTCACATTGACAATGACATTCTTCTTTCAGTCTGGAAATTAAAGGCAAAACGTTTTTACTAAGTTGTTTTGTATGGGATAGGCAGCTGAAATCCTTGTCCCACTTTGTGTGTGACAGTGCTAAGGAATGACTCCTTTTGGTGCAACACGGGACAATTTATACCAATAAGGCACATTGTTACCTTTTCAAGTCACTTCCTCTGCTCCACTTCAGATTCCAGGATTGGTTTTTTTCAGCTGCTCTGGGAATCTGTGTTAGAGTTTTAAAGAAATAATACACATAGTGGCTTTAAAGAAGAAATCCAATAATGGTTGTTTTGTTTGTTTAGATGCTGCCCTGCACATTGCACCTGAAGTTATTGAAGTCTGTATTTTTCTGTCCTTATAGCCTGTTATAAAATTGTGGTAGTTGTGGCTGGGGTGAAGGGGTTGTTTGCCTTTAATAAAAAAGCTTGGATTATTTCTGTTACTTTGGCTTCACATTAGGGTGGCATCTCTGTGTTAAACTCCTTTGACTTGCCCTTACGAGATAGAAAAGTGTAATGGGGAAAAATGGTTTGTGTAAAGTGCTGTAGGATCAAGTGTTTGTGGCCTCTGTTTGTGACAGGGTGGCAGAGAGGGACAGCAGATCTGCAGGGCTGTATAGTGCTCTGAACTGTGTTTAGTACTTTCTCTCAGGGACAGGTAGTGGAGGAGGAGGGCACAGGCTGTGTGATGGAGAAAAGAAGCCCTGTCCAGCACCTCTGGAGGGGAAGTCCCGTGGCTTCCACACACCCCTAAGTGTGGTTATGCATCAGGGGCAGTCCTTGGCAGGTCAGAGAGGCAGTGGGAGCAATCTCAGATGCAGCAGTTCTGCTGTTCAGATCTGCTCAAAGCAGGAACAGCTCTGCTGCCTTGCACCCTCTGAAATGAGGTTTCCAGTGTGCCTTACTTTTGGTGTCAGGGCTGTGCTGATGACTGTATTTTATTGTGGGTTGTGTCCCTGTTGCCTTCACCAATTATGGACCATGACACCTCCCATTCCTACTGAGGCTGAACTCTTCTATCTCTCTAATGCTTAATTTATCTGCTAGGATGTCGTTTGTTTTGAGGGTTCTCTTTGCGACAGTCGGTTCCCTTCACAGGGAAGCAGAGTTGCTGCAGTGCTCAAGATGCATCACTGTGTGTACAGAGTAGCAGTGGAGCAGCATGTGAAATGCAAACCTTCAGGAAGCACATCTTTGTGGCCATTGAAACCTTGTGTTCACAACCCCCAGTGTGGAAATGACCCTGGGGTTGTGTAATGCAACCCTGTGGGGTGCACCACAAAACACAGATAGTCTGAGAGGTGAGGAGCTGAGCTGGAAATCTAGCTGCTGAATTCAAGCTGCCAAATTACTTGAGTGGGGGGAGATGTAAACCATTTTTCAGAGATTGAAATGAATTGCTGTAGTTTGTGATGCCCCTGACCTTTAAATATTTTTGACAATAGAGCATAACCTGTTCTCATGAGAAGAAAATCCCCATCACAAAAGGACACCTTACATTATTCAGTTTTTTGGTGTGTGTGGATAAGTAATTTTATTTGGAAAAGTTGGTATGATTTCATCACGAGGATGCCCTCTGCTTTAATTCAATCTCCCTGACCTAAGTTCAAACCCATCACACATTGTATCAACTGCAAATAATTCCTTTGTAAAGATTGTCAGAAGTGAAATAAGGTTAAGTCAAAACCCTACAGCTCTGCAGAATGCATGACTAGTGCATATGAAGGGGTGATTGGCAGTTGGTGGCCCAAGGGTCAGTTTTTAATTGTCCTTGCAAGAGTTGTCATCCTCAATCAAAGGTTCAGCTCAAAGACAAGGAAATTAGAGAAGTGCCTGTGTGAGTTGATCTCAACTTGAAAATTCTCAACAAGAGTGTGTAAGTTGGAGGTGATAATTTAAGAAATAGTAGAAACGTAACTTTCTCTCCACCTTAATGTTAATGACTAATATTACAAGCTACTTTCACACTGATTTTTATCTTCTGATTTAGCTTTAAGTCCTGGTTTCAGCTGGGATTGAGTTAATTTTTGTTTTAGTAGCTGGTACTGTGGTATGTTTTGGATTTAGTATGAGAATAATGTTGGTAACACACTGATGCTTTAGCTGTTGCTCAGTAGTGCTCACTCAGTCAAGGACTTCTCAGTGTCTCATGCTCTGCAGGGAGCAGGAGCACAGGGAGCCAGGAGGGAGCATGGCCAGGGCAGCTGACCCAAACTGGCCAAAGGATTTGCCACACCACAGAAGGCCTACCCAGTTTATAAACTGGTCAGAGGCCACTGATTCCTGCTCAGGGCTGGGCTGGGCAGGGCACTGGCCAGCAGGTGATGAGCAACTGTATTGTGCTTCACTTATGTTTCTTGGGTTTTATGTCTGTCTTTCAGTCTCCTTTTTATCATCATTATCATTATATTTTACTTTATTTCAATTGTTAAAGTGTTCTTATCTCAACCCATGGGGTTTATATTTTTCAATTCCCCTCCCCAGCCCACTGAGGGCAGGGGAGTGAGTGGCTCTGTGGTATTGAGCTGCTGACTGGGTTTAAATTACAACATCTTATTAGATCAAACTTTAAAAACAGGCAAGTACTAGGCACAAGTGACAAGTAGGTTTTCAAAGCATAGCAGAGGACAAACAACTAAGTCTGCCTAGCCACCAGTAGAATTCAGCCTGGTTGGATGTTGGGGCTTGCCAGAGGAATGAAGGTTCCTAGCTTGTACATCTGAGATGCCAAAATATTTATGAAGACGAAAGTCAGTCATCTCTAAGCCTGTAGAGTCTTGTAAATGCTTTGTTTGGGGTTGTGTTGCTGGGGCTTTTGTTTGTTTGTTTTTTGTTTATTTTGGGTGGTGTTTGTTTGTTTTTTTTTTTTGTGGATTTGTTTTTCTTTGTTTGGGGATTTGTTGTTTGTCTGTTTGTTTGGTTTTTTGGATGAGAAGCATTTTGTGCTCTTATTTTGGAATGTAAATTTTATTTTGGAGTAGAGTTTTGAAACTCGTGGGTTAAAATAAGATGTCTTTACATAACAAACACACAGTCAATATGGAGGTGTTATGTGCTCCAAGTGGAAGTATAAACTGGCACTTTGCATAGACTCACAACTGATGAGTTTGCATTTAAAGACAGCTTCTTCCTGGCTTTTAGTCAAAGGTCAATATCAAAAGATCTAAATCCTGCCTGTATTAGGAAGAGGGAAGTACTTCAGCATAATTATATCCCTGCAGCTGCCCTGGTGCTGCCTTTCTGAAGTCACCCCCTCTCTTACCTTTTTTTCCTAGAACTAATCTCCCACCTTGTCTCTAGAAGAGCAGGAAAAGACACCAGCCACCATGAGTTATCAGTGAGCTGAATTTCAGCAGCCACTAACACAAAACAACAAACAAACCAACCCCCATTTACAGAGCTCATTTTCACTGATGTAATAGTTGTGGGAACTTGACTCTTAAGAAAGGAAAAACTAAGGGATAGGAAATAATAAGGAGGACTACATTTCTCTCTCTCACTCTCTCCGGTTTTGAATAATAATACAAGAAATAAAGTGGGAAAAAATATTCTTTCTGCATATATGCAAGATCACTGGATGTGTCTTGTTGTGCAGTATATCTAGCTGCTTTTATGAGCTTCCTTTCAATGTCTCTTTCAAAGTTAAATCTAACTTGAAACCTTTCTCAGTGACCATAAATTTAGTTTGTAAGAGAGTCTGGGAACCTTTGATACTGATATTGTGTTGCTGCAATTACTGCCCATGGTCCTGCGGCCATTCTAAAATAAAAAGGGCTGCATACTTTGCTTTTAAGTCAATCCCTTAGAGGCTCAATCAGTTTGATTTCTGAAACCTGTGCTTGGCAGTGAAGCTGATTAAATTCTGCCTGTATCAAGGCTGTGCACACTGGGTTCAAAACCTAGGTGCAATGTCATGTACTCATAGTGAAGTTTATGATAGCAAATTTTGATCTTTCAGAATCCAGGTTTCAAAAAACCCTAAAAGAGGTCTTTCAAGAGTATGAGAAGGTATGTGTGGAGCTGGGCAGTAAGTTAGGTCAAAACCAAGTAGATCCAGAGGTAAGAGGCACAGACCTTTTGGTCATGTCAAGTTACTTCTTTAAGCATGTTTTTGTATAGGAACAGAGATTGCAGCTGGGAAAATGATCCAGGCAGCAAGGGGACATCAAGTCAAAGCAGATGCAGAAGTACATTAGCAAATTAATAACCACAGTTTGATGCACGTTTCTGTTGCTTTTTTGCAGTATAAAGAAGTGCAGGAAATTGCCTCAGAATTAATTCCTTGTAATCAGAACACAGGGAAAGTATTGCTGAATGTCCTGTAGGTCACCAGTAGCCAATGCTTAGAGTAGAATTGTGCATCCAGTTTTTAAGACGAATGATAGATCTGCAGGCTTTTCTTTCTCATCAATTCAACCTAAGTTTCCAGGACTCTCATGGATCTTTATTGCTTTGAGATTATCTGCATTAGCTTTCATAAAGCATTTTCAGGCTTGTCTAATGTGCAACGGAAGATTTTATATCAGAGAAGAACTGATTCCTCCATTTCCAGTACCACAGACACGTGCTCCACCCTCTTGTTATATCAGACTGGCTAGAAGTGGCCTAGATTACTGTTATTATTTTGCTTTAGGAAAGAAACATGCTGTTTTCCCCCCAATTGCTCTCATAAATTATACTAGGAAATGTCTGTCAAGTAATAGGAAGCAATGTATCCTTGGAAATGAAAAGGACGGAACTGTTAAAAATATTCCACTCCTCAGTAATTGTGGGGTACATCTCCAAGCCTTGCAGTCAGGGCCTTGAGCCAAACAAGAACAAGAGGTGGGTAAATGGGAGAGAAGAATTTAACCACTTTGTTAGTTAAGGTAATGTTTGTGGAAAATGATAAACCCATATTAATTTACCCTAAAGGACTCTGTCGAACAGAGACCTGCCTTAAGAAAGATTTTAATGATTCTCAGTAATTCTGGAGTACTGAGAAAACTTGGTCCAGTGAGCGATCATGGAATTCAATAAACATCATCTTGAGGAATTGCTCAGCAGTGCAGTGATCTTACTTGCCCCAAAACAGACATTAAAAAACTGAATAAAACCCCAGAGATTTCCTTGAGTGAATTCCGAGCAGCTCTGAGCATGAAGGGCACTGAGCTATCTTTCCTGAGCAAATCCTTGCACTAATGACTGCATATCTGGTTTCTGTTTTTCATTACCTTTGTAACAGAAAAATTCTTGACTGAGATATTTTCATCACTAAAGTGATTTTATAAATATATGAAGGGCTATCTATAAAAAAACCAAGAATGGCATTCTTAAAGGTAATGACATACCTGAAGATATCTAGTTGTAAGTCTTTATTGCTGTCAGTGGGAAAGGCAAAATGCTCTACAATCATCAAAATAATGTAACCATTTGGTATTCAGGTGTGAATGGAATTAATTGATATATATTTCTTCACTCAGGTAATTGAAGAAAACACGAACAGGACAAGCTGTTAGAAAAGGCAGGGGAATTGCACATTATTGCTATAGATGAACTGTCCTGGATGACCAAAACCATGAATGTAGCTGTGCAATACTAAAGAAGTAACTACATCCCTTGCAATAGTTCCAATATCTAGGGCTGCCCTGATGAAGGGTTTTGCTTCTGTTTTTCTGCAGTGTAAATGGGTGCCCAGATTTATCCAGAACACTTGCAATTTTTCACCTCTGAGCTCTGTAACGAAAATTGTTGGTTCCTTCTAAGCTTACAATTACTTTCAGTGAAATGAGTGAAACAGCCTTACTGACACTACAGTTGAGAATACCTGTAATAGGTACTGGAATCCTGAAACTCACAGGGGAAGGAATTTTTCCTCCACTAGAGCAACTTTTATTTTAGTAACTGTAGTTATTTGTATTATTTTCTTCTTAAGGCTGTAAGCAAACACGACATGACTTTCTGGATGAAGGTGATGTAAATCCTAACTAAGCAGCATATTATGAAACGTTAACCACATGACTGCATGCAGCTGATGAGAGAGGGGCCCCTGATTTCCCTGAATTAATCTTAAAGATGGAATAAAGAAGTACAAGGCGTTATTCTAAGCATGAGAAAATGCATCACTGGAATGATTTCATTATGGGAAAACAGACTTGCATTTCATACTACTGCTTTACAGAAATGAAATTAAAAGGCAGTTCTTGTACAGCTGTGTATTTGCTTTCCAAACAAATGGGATCCCATTCAGTCTCAGTTCTCTTCAAACTCCCTCTCTAGCTGATGCAGATGCAGGTTGACCTTTTGCTCCAAAATTTGAAATCAAAATGCAGCTCCTTTCTGTGGACACAGATATAGCCCAGAATGGATGATAAGGAACGTGGAAATAATAGCATAGTTTACATGCAATTGTACATAAGAGATATAAGGTCAAAGCAGCATCTAAATTCAGTTTCTGGTTTGGGGCAAGACTGTACTTTTTCAGACATCTGACAAATACAGCATTGGATTTTTCATGTTCCTTCATTCTTTTTTTCATTCCCCAATGTAAAATGATTTTGAAACATAAATAACTAAAAACAAAGCAAGCAATTTTTCAGTGCAACACAGTAGGTCTGGGTTTCTAAGGGCAGACAACAAGCAGCCATGCTCACAAAGTGCTGTATGAAGGTCTTTCAGTGGATGTCTACAATACATCCAAGCCCTCCTAATTTCTTAATAATTAGATTTCAAGTAATGACGCAGAGTGATGTCAGGGCTAAACACATACAAAATTATTTTCAAGCCTGTGGGGGTATGTGAGGGTTTTAGTGTCTCTTACTCATGCTTTTGACAGCTCTGACAGTTGCATTTACCTCTTTCAAAACCTCGTGTGTTGGTTTGGGTACAGCACTACATGACCATTCTCACAACTATAGCCACTCAATTTTAGGGATTTGACTGATTTTATGTTTATACCGTCTTGAAATGTGAAATCTCATATGCCACTCTAAACCTGGAACTTCTGTTCTTTGAATGCTGTGGTCTCTGGATATATAAACGAAAAATTTTCTGCCCCTGAGCTGATTAATATCTTTCCATCTGTTTTCTTTTTCCTGTAAGAATGCACTGTTTTCTGCATCAAACATTTTAGTTTCATTTTTATTAAAGCAGGAGTGAATAAATACTCTTTGCTAACATAAATCTGAGCCTTACACTTGTCCATTTCCTTATATAAGTAGTATTTCATATGCCTTATACCCTTTCTACCACTAGCCCTGGCAGTATGGACAGATGAGCATTGTGGATGGCCATCATTATTTCTCTCTGGCTTTGCTGCCAAGCGTTGGAGGACTGTGTAGGATGTCTCAGCAATGATGTAGCAGATAGTGAGCCAGGGAATATAACAGACCTGCAACCAACTACTACTGAATGGATGTGGGAGGAACCTTTCATCCTGTGAAAAGTGGCTGAACCTTTTTGATTTTGTGGGGTGTATTTTCTCCCTCCTACATACTCCTCTCCTCTTCATTCCTGTAACAAATGTCGAAGCTTTGTGGTGTGCGTATGAATTTTTGGGGAGGCTTTTTTGTTGTAAGCACATTTTCTACGCTTTAACTAGTTGTATTTAATGGTTTCAGGCTGTAGGATTTTACTGCTTTATCCTCTATGCAACTTATCTTGATGGTCTTTTCCTCAGTGTTTAATGCTTATTTATGAGGTGATGGACTGACCAGTCCAACAAGTGAGATGTTGTTCAGCCTTGTCCTCAGCTATTGCCAGGGTCCACGTTCTGCTTCTTCTCTCATGCTCCTCCTGTGGGTCAAGCAGGCTGCCTTTGGATTGCTTTGGATTAGCAGGATGAGCAGAGGAGTGGGGCAAGGGAAGAGATCCAAGCCTTTGGTGATACGCCTGCTTCTTTCTGCTGTGTCACTGGCACTGGGCAGTAGGAAAGGCCTCCTAGTTCAAACATGTGGACTGGGTTCTGGGGATCAAATACAGACAGAAATCCCAATTCTGGGGTGAATTATGTTTAACTGGTAATTGTAGAGGTTTTAAATACATAAGGAAAAAGCTTAGGAATTTCTTCAATGCAGAATTGGGTCTATGCAAAAGATTACTTCTGCAAGCTGTGCCTCTTATTGGAAGTAATTAAACTCATGGTTGTTGAAGGCATCTTCAGTTTTGCTGAATTAAGATGTTTTTACATCTGGTGTTTCTGGACCAATTGTATAAAAATTTTTTAGGTATAGCCTTGGATTCTACCTTCTCTTTTTCATTAAGTTATTTAGCTTTTGACTTAGAAGTAGTTAAGTGTGGATTACACATCTAAACTTAGGAGGGAGAAAAAGTATGAGAAAAGATATTGCAAAATCAGATGTTTGCTGTAAGCATGAAGTATTTCAGGTCCCTATCAGGACTTCAGGACTGGAGACATGTTTTTAAGATATTTTATGAGCTCTTAATAGAACAAAGTCCTTCCCATGATGATATTATTCTTTTCAATGATGTCTTTGCTTTAAGTTTGTTTGCAGGGTTTGTTTGTTTGTTTGTTTGTTTTGTCGGGTGTTGTTTTTTTGCTATTTACCGTATTGTTCAGCATTCTGCTTATAAAATTAATCCTTAAAACAGTACATTTGTATAACTGCCACATGAAAAAATTCACACTGAATTTGTCTCAGTATGTTTTGTTCAAGTTGATTACCAGTTATTTTCTGGATGATCTGCTTAGAGAGAAGGTGTTAGAAATGTACTTTTTCAGAAGTACTATTTTGGGTTGTAGAGCAATGCAGATTTTGATTCTGTGTAACAGTAGTGTCTCATTTACAGTGTGCCTAGCATTTGAGATCTTCTAAGCAAAGTAAAACCTGAGATTAATCCTTCTAAGCAATCCTGTGAGAACCACCCTGTCTGCATTTTGCAGTAAAGCAGGATGAGAATACCACACCACTTGCCACAGGCAGGGAGCAAGTGGCAAAGTGGGGATTACAGTTGGGAAGCCCCTGGCTCTCCAGCCTGCACTCAACCCCGCAGATATTGCCGACTCTTCTAATCAAACCTCCGAAACCACAATATTTTACCATCTGTTGTGCAAATTTCCTCGGGGAACTTCAAGAGTCTCTTTTACATTTCAGGCTCTCTGAAAACTGTATTTAAAGAAAAAAGCTAGAAGTGAACAAAAAAGGCATAGAAGTCATGCATTTATTTTTTTAGGGTGTTGATTTGGGTGTTGGAACCGGCTCATTATTGAGGAAAACAAAAGGTGCCTCCTACAGAGCACTTCAAATTGCATGTCAGGCAAAATGTTTCTTTTTCATCATGAAAAGAAAAGGGGAAAAAACCCAGCTTAATTATTTCCATCTTCCAATCACCTCTGTCACACTCTTGATTCAGTGACTTGCCAGAATTTACCCATTGGCACAACATTTATTTTTAGACATGTCACTAGATTTCAAGCAAAGCTCGCTGGTGCATACAAATTATTCATTTAAGCATTGATTTGAAAATAATAATAATAATAGTAATAGCAATGTACAGTTCTCTAACAATTTGTCAAGACAGCATTCAGTGCAGTCATTCTGGAAACAGTAATTGTAAGCAGTGTTTTATTGTTGACCATTCAGGTTTGAATGACAGCAGACAATGCAAGCCCCAAATAAAGAATAGCAGGAATTGAAGTGCTTGTTCTGCACTGGCCTGCAGAGGTTCCCTCAAACAGCAGCTGCCTGCAGCAGCCACAGCCCTGGAGCTGGATGTCAGAAAGCACTTGCTCCATCTCCACTGCTGCTCTGCAGCTCTCTTGTCTCACAGCCAGCCTGCACACAGGGACCAGCTCCTGTGCTGGGGTTAGGAGGAGGGCGTTTTTCACTCCTCATTCCTCATCAGCAAGCAGCAGGTGGTCTCACTTCTCTCTTGATCTATAGCCTGTAAGATGCTAATAATTCAAAGATGCTTTAACATCCTTTTCTATGCAGCAGCAGCAAATAACAAAAGTGCATTTGATGAACTCTTCATAGCTGTAGCACTGACCAGTGCACCTGTGCATTGTGATGCTCCAACACCTCTGCAATGGTGGTGTCTTCTCATTTTGGATGAAGTTCTGCATCCATGCCTGATTATAAGTTACTTTACTCTCCTGCCCTCACTTTGCTTAGGTCTCTCATTCATCATATCAGCTGTGGGAAGCTAATACTCCATGTTTCTAACTAAGACAACACTGAGCAAAGCCCAAGGACTGTCATCTGCCATGGCTAGAAGTCCTGTGCTCAGCCTATCCAATATGTAGGATGAGAAGGACCCATTCTGTGTTTGGAGCTCAAATGGCTTCTGCTTTACACTTGCAGATTTGTACCTACAGGAGGCACCTACAACTCTGTGCTGCAAGAATTTGTTAGTATTTTTCATATCTGTGGTGAAAAACCTTCTCTGGATGCAGCTGACACCTAAATATCACCCAGTCTTTGGGGACTATCAGATAGCGACTGTTTGCATATTTTTTATACAATGTGCTACATAATAAACAAGCAAAAATATTTATTAATATTCGATAGAATCCACCAGGCAGGGCAGATGGATGTTTTAAGGGGATGGTCTGTACATATGTGCTTCTGTTACTGCTGTCAGTAACTTATTTATGTCACTTACTGGGTGGCCTCTGCTAAAATTTCTACTGATTAGCCTGCATCCAGATTTTTGTCTGGAATGGTTTTCTTGGTCAAAGGTGTAAACTGAACCATTTTCTTAGCTGACCAAAATATTTTGGAAAGCTGTCCTGGGGACTCCACTGGAATGCAGATCTCTAAATCAAGGCTCTTTCTTGTGATCTTGTAATAAAAAAAAAATAAATTAAAGTAGAGGGACATGACTCCCTTTCTCTTAAAGAATTAATGGTCTGTGAATTCTGTGATAAAAGCTCTAACCTAATCAGAAGAAAAATCAACTAAAATGTGCTAGAACAGCTAAAATATAAGAGGGACTTTCTGCAAAAGGGGTGGGATGACAACAGTTTGTGCCTCTCCCTCAAAAGAAAAGTCCTAGGGTTGTCCTGCTTATTTATGTGTGGCTGCTCTACAAACAGACTGTACCCAGACACCCCTCACTGTAGTATTGAGATGCTCTGAGTTTTCTTAGTTTTTCTTAAATATGGTTATCATATCTGACAGAGAACTGTGGCTTTCATCTGCCTCTCACTGCTCTCTTAGGACAGCCCTGGTGGATGTGGAAGGGCTTCCTGGCAGATTGCAGCTGACCCGAGGGGTTGGTGTGTACAAAAAGAGGTGAGGCGCTTTGTTCATTCCAGTGCCTTATGTGGGCACTCATTGGGAGGAAATAGTTTTGCTGTAAATACCAAGATCTCATATTCTGGGGATGGGGCAGTGAGAAGGGGAGAGGGGAGCAGGATGAAAGGCAAGAGAGGAAGAAAGAGCTTGTTATAGGAGAGCATAGTGTGCATTTCTCTTTGGGGTGTTCTCTGTGTGCTTTGCCTTTAGGAAATTATGCTGTCTCCTGACTAAAAGAAGGTACCTTAGAACAGGATTTCAAAACCAAAGCTAAAGTCTTAACATTATTATGTAGGAGTTTGGGTTCTTATGACTATATGTGCCTGACAGTAATATTCAAGTCCATTAGAAAATGTGCAAGTGCAACACAGAGGTGGAACAGCTCTGCCATACTAGGTGTCAATGTTGCTCAGATTTTAGCCCACAGGAGAATACAGGAATGCTGGTATAGCAAATATTTCATGTTATTACCAATGAAAATATTTTCACTTATTCATATTTAAGAGATGAGACTTAGCACCACTCTCTATTTCCTCAGTCAGGAGTGGCTTCACAGTCCTCTCGAAGGGCTGCCACTAATTCTCACTGCCATTTTATCAAGTTAGTCCTACTAGGATAGAGGGGAAATTTTCGTTTTTCTATAGAGAGGCAAAGCAGAAACTTCTGACTTAAATTTCATTGCATAATTATGATAGAAGTGTGGTTTTGCTTCATAGCTTTGTGTTGGAGATATTTCAACAAATCCACTGTAAGGATTTAAACAGGAGAAAACTTTGCAGAAAAACTTGTGGAAAACCTTGTTAAACACGTTATTTGGCAACCATTCTTATCATACTGTAAGACCTGGAGGGAACCAAATATACATAATGCATTGAGTTATTTGCATTTACTGACAAATGCTGCCTCTTTTTAAAAAAGAACTCAAATGTAATATTAAACTACATTAAAGAAACATCATTAAGGTTGCAAAATTAAGCAATCAAACATAAAGTTGTCAGTGCAACCCTGATTCAGGCCCCTTGTGTGTATACATTATGATATAGTCTTTAATTACAGGATCATATACTATTTTTTCCCTCTTGCCTCATTCAGTGAGCAGGATGAATAGCACTCACCAGATGAGCAGCTATTCAGTATTATGTTTTCTCCTTTGTTCGGTGTGTGGTCCCATGCTTTATTTATGGCACACTATTGAAACTCTGCTCTGAAAAGGAAATCTCAATCTCCTCGCAGGCTTTTTAACAGCAGTCACCACTGCAGTTTCTGGGAGCTTCACAAGCACTAATGATGACTTTATCTTCACAAAAAGCCTGTGAGATGAAGCAGTGACAGCAGCTCAGGAAGCTGAAGCTGAAGAGAAAAGGTCAGAAGTCTTTTGCCAGCTTGTGGCGTTCAGTTCAAGGTCTGTAACACCTGATATTGTAACAGCAGCATTGCACTGAAGCTGTTCAAGAGTGGTTTCTGCAAACTGAGTACCTATGTCTGTGCCCCTGCCAACCTCAGCCTGGTAGCACCATTCCATTGCCTTTCTTTTCCTTTCTCTTGGGTCTAATTTACAATGGGCCTCTCCAGTACTCTCTCAGATGGGGTTCAGTGCTGGCACAGGTGTCATAGTGCTGTAGAGCTCTGTGTGTCATGGTTCTGTGTAGAAAAAGATGGAGCACCCTTGGTGAGAATGAGATTATGTAGTATTTTAAAGACTAAAATCTGGGGCTTTAAATGTGTTCCATTTATACTTCTTCAAAACAAAGTCTGGCCATCTTAGATTGTCTCTTATGAGGATTATATAGGGAATATCTGACCTTATTGTATACCTGCTGAATTCCACAATTGTCATCTCTATGGCTTTGAAAACAAAATTATTAAGAAGTTGATGGTACTATGCTCATGTGGTGAATGGGAGAATTGAGCATAAAACTCATTTCTATCCCATTTTTTGTAGCCTTTTTGAGTTTTTCTCTATTTAAGTGAAGTATCCCAACTTTTCTATTGTGATTATGCAAAGAAGCTCGGGGTGACAGAGTGAGTTGAACAAGTGAAGGACAGCCAGATTCCTCAGTGGCTGAGTGCTGTGTGTTTCTGAAATTGTTTTTTGTCTGGTTGAAGCAAGTTTTATGATGGTAACTATCACATAAAAGTCATTACACTGCTTAGGCAAAAGTGGTCACAAAGCCCTTTGAAAGTGGTGTGCCTGCTAAAAAAATCAGACTGACTTAAGCCTTGCAGCTTTTTTATACATGCTTCATTAATTCCAGTTAACTAATGCAGCAGAAGCACTTAGCTAAGGGTTTTGTTGGTCCTGGCTCACAGGTTTGTGTGTATGTTTATGTCTTTGTGGTGGGCCTGCTGGACCTCCTGTGCCTGTCTAGCTATGAACTTTGAAAAATCCATCAAGGAGTTCTCTTTTTGAAGCCAGTAATGGCCAAGCAACTTGGGCAGGGGGTCCCTTAAACTGCCCTTCTCCATCTGCTGGCATACTGCACATAGCCTAAGCTGCACATTGCAGGAGCTTCCCTTGAAGCAGGCAGTGAGAAGTCATTACAATCTGCCAGCTGCAGTGTGCTGCTCCCCCCTGCACATCCTCATGGGCTGTGTCATGGTGGGCTGCCATGGTGCTCTGCACAGGGGAAGGTGCTGCATCTTGCCAAGAATTTCCAGGTGGGATGTATGACATTAGAAGCCTGTTAGTAGAACAAGCCTTGTATGTGCTGCTGGCAGGAGAGAACAATGGAGCTTTTTGTAGCAAAATAAATGACTAGAAATCCCTTTTTTCAGAAAGTAATTTGAGTTCTCTGTGATGTGTACTCTGACTACTTTGCCAAGCACTTTAGTATTTACTTAGTATCTGCTTGGAGAATGGGGAAAAAAATTAGTAGCAAACTCATTCTGGTATTTGAAGGAGAGCTTTGGCCATCTATTCTCTCTGTACCCTGCATTTAGAAGCAGAGAAATTCACTTGCCATGATGCTTGTCCAGTAGAGAAACTAGATGGTCCTTCTTACACTGGCCTGCTCCTGGCACTATTTTTTTCTCAGTAGCCTCTGATGACAGGATGGTCATAAGTGTCTACTATCTTAGGTGTGGGACATCTGCTGTGGTATCTTCAGGCACTTTGAGGTGAGGCCCTTTGGCCCAGTCATACTTTTCCCAAGTCTTGTCCCATAATTCTCACAGTCAGGCATTTTCTAGTTTCACTAAATCATGTTTCACCTTCAAGAAGAAAAAAATGTCCAACTGTCTCTTATCTGCTACTAAGTACCTCAGTAAAAGCTATTTCTTTCCTCACTGAGATGAGGGAATTTTGGCAGCACTTTGATTTTTAACACCTCTCTCTGAGGGATTCTCATCTAGCCACAAATGCAAAGCACCTCTTGCACTCAGCTTAATTTTAGTTAGTGCTGCTACAGTCAAGAAATTTGCAGCAGGGAAGGAAGGGTCTTCTTTGATAGAAGTAATCTTCAAAGTTAGGTGGCCAGAAAATAAATAGTAGAGAAGAGCTGCTGCCCTCAAAATGCCACTGCCTGCCCCATGAACAATAAAATCAGAAACCTCTTTGAGTTGTGCAAGACTAACAGCACCACTGGCAAAATTAATGGCTGTGCTAGTAGCAGCAGCAGAGGAGGCTGGTGTACTGTGCCTCAGTAGGAATCTGTCTCCTGAAAAGCAGTGATGTACCTTCATTGACTGAGAGACGGTTTTCTCCCGTGGTTCTGCAGCAAAACCTCTCTGCACCCCCCTTTAGCAGTGGGGGGTGGCTGGGGAGGTGCTGACAGGACTGGAACAGAGCTGAGATGTAGCTTTGCTGAGCAGCCTCCTCAAAACCTTCTCAGCAACTGCTCAATTTCTGGCTGTAGCCTCAGCCCTTCTGCTTATATCCTTTCTTTTGGGGTTCCCCAGAGTCTAAAAATATGTGCAAGTCACCTTCAAACAGCAAAGAAGGGTGAAAAGTGTTTAAATTGTGTATGTGTGTGGTGTTTCAGAACCTTCACAGGTTTATTTTTTTATTCAGAAGGTGGTTCCAAATGGTCTCTTTTAAAGATAATGTTTGCTATCAGACTTTTTTTTTTGAGTTTAAGGTTTATGAAAAGAGCAAACTTCTGCAGGAACCATACTGGGACAGCTTTTCATATGTCTTTTGAAATATCTTCTCTTATTAGCTTTTGAGTTTCTCCTGCTGGGATCATAGCAGGTTAAGCAATTTTAAAGCACTCTTTTTTTTCCCTACAAATGTAATTGAGAACCCTTAATAGGAGATTAGCAAAAGAGGTTGCTGCTATGTTTTGCTCCAAACACTTGGGCAACAAGATGAAGAAAAATTAGTTTCTTGTATCTACTGGACTGGAAATGCACCTACTTGGTCTGGGACAACTGTCTCTGAGTTCAAGGTGCATCCAGCTTCATTTATGTGAGATAAAATCTTTGTTTACTTGCTAACTTCTTTTGTGGAGAAAAAAGATGCAGAGGGAAGATAGATTTGAAAGGTGGCTCTCAGCACAGAGTGTTAGTCTGGTGAGAGGTGAAGGTGCATGGTTGTCAGAAGTAGATGGGAACCATGCCTAGAGTGTGCCACCTATGAGTTGGGGGTCGTGGTTTCTGTAGCATTAAGTCTGGGGACCTGGTAGGGAGATATTTGAGCTCCCTTTCAAGCTGTACACTTCAGGTTCTCTCTTCATGGAGGTGTCCTGCAGGTTGGATGGAGGAACCACAAAGCTCAGCAGTGGTTGGCATCACTTGATCTCTCACATAACTGGAAGGGCAGACTATCTCAAGGAAGATTTTTCTTTGTGCAATCTGCTCTTTGGAACAAATAACAGATATTTTCTGTGATTTTATTCTGGGTCACTGACTAGTTATTGTAAGGAAGGATAATACTGAGTCAGTCAGTGCTCTGCTTTTCTCTCTCACAGTTATCACTTTATTTTGCTCATGGTAGTTACTATTTATCACTGGGTTTTTTTCAGTGCGATAGACAGTAATATTTTTTTTATTGGTCATTGGTGCTAAATCTGACAAGAATCTTAGAAACAGAAGAACAGAGAAAACAGACACTAGCTTCATTCAGATGAATGTGTAAATCCTCAGCACAAAAGGAATCACACCCTGTCCTAAAAGCAGAATTATCAAGCTGCACTGGTGGGTAGAGCAAGCTAATTGGTAGAGCCAAAGATCATAATTCTGAGCAAATCTTTCAAATTCTTCTATCAGGTATCACCCACTGTCCACTTTTGGGGAAAAAGGTCTTCTTGTGCATAAATGAAAATCACTTCACCTTTGAAAATAACTAATGTTCACCCAGAGTGAGGCCAATATATCAGCTGTATTCAATATATAGGATTTGCTTTCAGAGCTGTGCAGTTCTTTGCTGGCTGTTTGGGCATATCTTTCTGGTTTTCATAGGCAACTTTTTTTCCTATTAGTACAAATGTATTATTATTACTTTCTCTGAAATCTTGGGAAATAAAAAATATTTTAAGCACTTTCAGGTAATGGTGTTTCCCACAGAATCACATTTTGAAGAGATTGGAGGGACTTGGCTACATTTTCTGCTTTGTTGAATCTCAGAGGCATCATTAGTACGTGATGAAAGTTCCCTTGTGAACAATTTTTCTATTTTTCTCTAGTACTCTATATACTGATCTCTTACCTCCTTTCTGATAAAGCTCTGATACTGCCTCTTCTCAGTATCAGCCTGCTCAGAGAACCAGGAGGCAGATACTGTTTTTATGTGCTTGCTGTTTCTGGTAAAGCACTGTCAGCCTGGCAAACCAGGATGATGGGCTGGCCTGGAAAACTGAAAAAATGACCACAGAGACTGAGTGCCAAAGGAAAAGAAACATGAGTCCTTGAGGAAGATATGTTGCTGCAGGAAAATGAAATACAAGTACACCTGTTCTCATCTGCTCTGCTCCATCTATCCAGTTGTGGAGCAAGGTCAGTGACAGTTCAGCTCCTGGGAAGGCTCAGGGTTAATTTGGGATGCTCTAACTTGGTACAGCAAGACCCTCCAGACTGTCCAGGGGCTGTTAATGTAATTTTAGCCCTAGCCAAGGTTTGTGCAAGTGGGTTCCCTGATGTCCAGTTAAACATACATGTTTAAAGAAGCTCTCAGAGCTTGCTGACTCTGTCTATTGTGAGGATTTATCCATTTAAGTCTTTAGACTGGAATGCCACTGCTAAGGAAAGAGTTGACCCTCCATTCTCTTGGGCTCTGAGCCTTGCATTGGAATGTCATATTTTGAGGAAGGGAGAGGAGAGAGGATAAGAAAAAGGATAAGTCTCCAGTGTCTGTTCTGCTTAAATACGTCAGACTGTCACGAGGGCTTCTTTCACATCCTGTGTCAGTTTGTGACCTGGCTCTAAAGTGACATTGAAAAGCCTGAGCCCTTTTATGGGTTAATTAGTAATGGTATTGTGATGCTGACCACAAAGACCAATATTACATTTGTATTGGGCTTAAATCTTATTTTCCCTGAATGCTATGCATAATCATGAAATAGTGGATCATTTCTCTTTTGAAAGTGAGCAACACATGAAAAGTGAGAGACAGTATCATATTCTGAGGGCGTTTTCAGGGAAATTTGATTACTGAATCACAGAATAATTTTGGAAAATACTTTTAAGATCATCAAGTCCAGCCATTTATCCAGCACTACCAAGTTCACCACTAAAACATGTCCCCAAGTGACAAATCTACAATACTTTAAATGCCTCCAGAGATGGTGATTCTACCACTTCCCTGAGCAGGCTGTTCCAGGGAACAAAGTGTTCCTAGTATCCAAACTATACCTTCCCTGGTGGAACTTGAGGCCATTTCTTTTTGTCCTAGCACTTGATACTCAGGAAAAGAGACCAAATCCCATCATGCTACAGCCTCCTTTCAGCTAATTGTGGAGAGGGATGAGGTCTTCTCTTTGGTGGAGAGTAATGAGGTCTCCTCTTTGATGCCCATTAATATATCATATCTTTTTGTCTTATGTGTAGCTTTGTATTCAACTGCATAAATTTAAACTTGCTATTTAAAGAGTCATTTAATATGTTTTTGTATGGCTTTGTCTTTGCTTTTTTGATAATAAAATTCTGTGTAGGTGCAACTGAAATTAACTATGATCAAAATTATTCCTTAAAGAATCAACACGTCAAAAGGTTTTGCTATCTGTGTACAAAGGAAAAGCTTTTCTTCCTGCACTTAACAGAAACTAAGATAAATTATATATTTTACGATTGAGAACTGGAGTTTGAAGGTGAAGCATGTGACCATGTTCCAATATAAGACTCCAGGAGCACATTTGTGGCTCTGCATGATAATCCTCATGCAGATGATCCTTCTGTAATTGTTGCAAACCGCAGCTCCTCAGGATTGCTTACAATTTTTGAAAAGTCAACAGTCCATATTCCATTAGAAGAAGGTCACTGAATGATATTATAAAAGAAAATAAAAGCAATCACTACAATATAATCACATAAAAATTCTGTCCATAGTCCTTTCCTTGCAGTGTTTGTTCAACAATAATTTTTATCACTCAGAAAACTCTGGAGCTTTCTTGCTGAAAAATATAGAAATAATAGGATAGTAAGATGAAGAAATATTCACTCTTAGGGGACATGCCTTGATTCTTTATGCATTCAGGACTGATAAAATTAATAATGTCCTCTAATTGTGAAATTCTTTTTTTAAATGAACAAAAATGACTGAAAATATTTCTCATCTTCCAAACTGATGATTTCTCTGTACCACAGTTCCTTATGCCAGCAAGAAAATGAACAGAGTAGTTTGAAGCAAGTGTTTATACTGTTCTTTTGTTTTAGTGTTAGAGGGCTGTCTCTGAAATATACTGTTGGAACTACCTCTTGTAACTGATATTTTCAAAAGTTTAAATAATTTGATTTAGCTGTACTTCTATGCTACAAATATTTCTAAAAGACATTTACTGCTTTCATCTGTATAGTGACAAATATTTATGAAAATCATATCAATGCTTCCAGGATTTGAAGTATTAGGAGCCGCAGAGGGGTAAAAACTTTACTTCTCAGCCAAGTCTATAATTGTTTTCTCATTTAAAAGAGTAACTGATGTATTGCTGGCAGTACACAAAGATTTTGTTTTACTGCAATGTATCATTTTTGTTCTCTTGTGGAGAAGGGGGTCTATTTAATTTGCTGTCTCAGTTAAGTGATCTGTCTGAATAACTGTGGATGATACTGTGATACACTCTGGCTGTTTCTGTAGCAACCACCTATGGGTTTTTGTCTGCGTTTTCATATCTCTTTCCAAGAACTGCTTTTATTTTTTCTCTGCAACAGTTTTGTTCTCAGAAACATTGCTTGATTTATTTTTATGCTCTTCATTTTCATGCTGTCTTATATGCGACAGTCCACCATGAAGAACCGAGAAATTGTTGTATAAATTACAGAAAGCACTATGGCAGAAATGGTGATCTTTAGTGATCCTTACACTTTCTGAAATGAGTGGAAAATTGATTTTTGTAATTTGTCTTCTTTCTTTTGAAGATAGGCTTATCTGATGAAATGTTACTTTTGCAGCCACTGCAACAATTGTGATTTGTGCAGTGGTACAGCTCAGCCAACTCCAAATATAAGTGAAATTTAAATTGAACTTTAAATTGTGATTGCTATTTGCTTTCCATTGTTTATGTGCACTGGGATAATACTTCCCAGATACTTTAGTGCTTGAGAAATACTTGGCATCAGAACTTATTTTTTCCAGTGACAAAAGCTGAAGAATTTAATATGAATTTTGGTCTGTTGTCTGTATACAGTATAGGTTGTGGGGTTTGGTTTGTGTTTGTTTGTTTCCTTTGAAAAACATCCTAGACATAGGTGTCTGAGTCTATGTTTGAGTGCTTTTGCATTGTTTCTGAAGCTGTAGTTGCATTTTATCAAACTTTTGAAATAGTCCTGAAATCCTCCCTGGATGATGGCAAATAATCAGAACATGTGCTTCCCTCCCTCCCAGTCCTCTTTCAGAGTCTTCATCCTCAGGCAGGAGGTGTGAGGATTTTTACAAGACAGCTGTGCTGTCAGGTTTGGCTGACCTTGTAGGGCTGCCAGACCCCCTCCAGCAGCTCTCTCACATCTCCCCTTGACCCACAGCAGCAAGATGGGGGACAAAATCAGATAGGAAATCTTGCAGGTTGAGATAAAGGCAGGTACATTACTTATCAATTATTGCCACAGGCAAAACATACTTGACTTGGGGCAAATTAATTTAATTTATTGCCAGTTAAAACTAGAGTAGGATGGTAGAAGCAAAGACAAAAATCATAGAGCACCTTCCCTGTCCAGTTTGTCTCAGGCTCGATCTCACTCCCTCACTCCCAACCTCTCTGTCCCCCCAGACCTGTGAGGCACAGGGAGCATTGGGTGTGGGAGATTCTCGTGCCGCAGAGCAGGCTCTGCTGGGGTCTGGGAAAACTCCTCCATCCTCCTTGGTGCTGCAGGGCTTTTCTTACACTTTTTCACTCACTGACCAGCAGCATTTTGCCCTTTATTAAATACACTTTGCCTGAGGCACCACCAGCTTCCACACAGGTGGAACCCAGAGAGGGCACCCCCAGCTCTCCTCAGAGTGGCTCCTGCAGCCCCAGGACCAGCAATGGAGCACAGCAACCCAGGACAGTGCTTGATGATACTTTTTTTTTTTTTACCAAGACTTCCCCAGTGATTTCCCCTCTGGCTGTACCCTGGAAGATGTCTTTGACTGACACAGCTGTCTTCTGTTTCCAGTGCTGTTCCTTGGCACCAGCTCCTCCTCCACACTTGTGGCAGCAGGTCAGATTTTGCATAGGGTGTTAGGAAGGCTGTCTTGACTTTCTTCATTCACAAGCTGTGAAACTAACAGGAGGTTTGCAGAAATACTTATGTACTCTCTTATATGCTAGGGATAATATGCAGTATTTTAATGGACTAAATCTCAAACATGAAGAATCACCAGCTATAAAGACAAGTGTGCAATCCACTTTGGGCTATGGGAAAGAAAGGACAGTACTCAATACTGGTTTCCTTCAGTGGCTTCAAGAGTTTTAGCCTGTTATTATTTTTGAGGTGTTAATTGTTTTTAATGTTCTCTATCCTTCTATAAATCTTTACCAAAACCTTGTCTACGCATTTATAAAAATGGAGATACACAGAAAGGACAGATTGCAGGCTTCAGAGCAGTGACAGCTTTCCACAGAGGGCAGGTATATCACATCATACATTAGACATCTGGAGAAGCTGAGGCTTGCAGATAAAATGACAGAGTATGTATCTGGGGTAGGTGCTATCCTGAATTAGGCTTTATCTGCCTAGTACTTTCATGTTAATGAAGTTAGGAGCTTTTTGGTATTCTCCTGTAATCTAACAAAGCATCAATATTTTCAGTGACAAATGGGTGGTGATTACCTGGTGAAGATTGATTACAGGCTTTAAATTTGCTGGATTGAAGCTTGTGTTCATGTCTCCTCTCTAATAATCATTCAATTTACTCAAATCTACTCTAATTTTAGGCCTATGATACCCATGTTTCCACTTGCTGGTGACAGTTAAATCCTCATTGATATTGGTTAAGCCATTCAGACAATGTGGTGCAAGAAGAATGATGGATGGCTTTAATTTGATATTCATAGACTGTCTTTGATGTTGCTCCTGCACCACTGAAAACTTGCTACAGAATTAAATTAACGCTGCATCTGCTTTTGTGTTTGTATTCCAATAGCCAGGGGGCATGGAAGCCTGCATTAAAAAAATAAACAGAAAGTTCTTTCTACTGTGGTATAGGGGGACAGGGGTGGATTTGAAACTCTGGATTAGAATGACAATGCTGGTAGCCAAGATCTCACTTTTCCTCTTTTAGCTGTACCAGTTGTATGTTTTTCTAAGAGGTAAGAATATTGTATTTGTGCACGTAGCTGTATTTATATTACTGAAAAAGGAAATAATCCTCTGAGGGAAATGTTTCCTTTTTGTGCAGAGGGTCCTAACATTTTCCACATTACATGAAAGAGATGAAATAAAAGTTGAGGGGAATACACACATGTAATTACATGTTCTTTCCTTCATAGAGGTTTTGTCTTTCATATCAGTAGCTTAAACTTCATCACTCCTGAACTCTGAATTCTTAAATAATGCCTTTATTGATCTGAAAGAATGCATTAACTTTCACGTGACTGCTCCTGTGAGCAAGGGCTACATCCCTGTGTAAACAAACATGGCAGGATGTCTACATCTCTTGTGGCTTTTTGACCCAGATGAGGAGACTGTTACCAAGTGCAATGAGAAGTTCCAGTAACTTATTAAAAAGGACCCCAGCTTGTTAAAGATGGTGGTTTGCAATCACATCAGTCAGGAATGACTGTTTAGTGATGATTACAGAACATGCTTTTCTATTTATTTTTTCTGACACCATTCTGACTGGGACTGTGGTTTTTTTGACCACATATGGTGATATGGAAGAGATTCACATGAAGGGCAGTGAATAAGCCTGCTGCTCCCCAGGTGACAGCAGGAGGCATTTTTCTTACCTTTCATTTTCCTTATGTCCTCTTCTGCTTGCTGCACTAATTTGCTTTTCTCTCTTCACCATGGCACCATTACTTCAGGAGTACAGAGGCTTTATGAAGCAGGTAAGAAGCCATTTCTGAATTTTTTCCTGAACCATCAGATGGCCAGCAAATATCTCCAGCCTGTGTGTGGTCTTGATGGTGGACTGATCTCATGTGGCCTGCTTGGTAAACTCTATGTCCTTATCAGAGGTCTCCTGAAAGGTGAAGTGCTTGAGATAGTTACTGGTAACATAACATTTTTTAACTCACAAACCTTTATGTAATCATTTTGATACCCTTGGTAATTGTTTAATCACTCAGCTATCCCTTTTGCTAATGCCTAAACCCTGAGATGCATAATATAAACCAAAAATATTTTCTCAAGGATCTAGTAGGAACAATGTTCACATCAAAATATCTTAATTAACCTTCTCATTTTTATGACATTTCTGTCAGCTTGTAATTGTGAAGATGAAAATATTTGCTATGTTACACAAAGAAATAAACAAAACTGTTTCCAGCCTCTGATGCTGAAGCAGTTGAATTCTGGTTTTAAGTAAAGATTAGAATAATGACAGAGGTGCATATTTGCTGTTTGTTGTTCTGGGAGAAAAATCAAACTTAATATACACCAGTTAATACCTGATCTGCAGTCTGCTCAGATCTGTGAGTACCTTTTTGATGACTTGAATAGGCTTTGGATCAAGCCCTAGTGCACAAATTATAAATATTGTAGCTCGACCATTTTATTCCATGTGGGACATAAGAAACCCTGTTGAATTCTGTTCACCCTTGCTCACCAAAAGCACTCTGGGAGAGGTTCTGCTGACAGGGAGGTGAAGGACAGGCTCTCTGAGCAGAGGACAGGCTGGTGGCTGGCCTGTGGTCTCCTCGTGCGTGGGGAGCGCTGGGCTGGCGAGAGGCGCGGGCTCCGCGTGCTCGGGAAGCTGCCTGGGCAAAGGGATGTGGGGACAGCGACAGCGATGGGCTGGCAGCCACTGTGTGCTTGTTTTGGTCAAGGGCACAGCATTAAAAGGCTTGGTTTGCTGCAATAAATGATTTCATTTGGAACAAGCAAGAAGGAGGTCTGTGAGCCTTTGTTCCCCATTGCTACAATTCAAGAAATGCACCAAGCTTGGGACAGTTCTATTTTCTATGAACATGTGCCGTTTTGAGATCCTTAGACAGTAACATACTCATTGACCCAAGTCCAGAGTACTTCACTCTGCAAAAGCCACAAGATCTTGCAGGAGCTATCAGCATTTGCACTAACCTCTTTGCTCACTTTAAATGACCGGACTTCAATCCAGTCAATTGCCTCAATAGATCCCTATCAGTAGAGAAGAGAAAATGAGTTATGCACTGTTGAGGTAAGAGTAGTACTTACAAGATTCAATAAGATTTTTCCAAAGCTTAACCTTTCTTTTGGATGCTAAATACATTGGGGTGACAGGGTGTGCTGTTTGGGATAGTTTTTGTTGTGTACTTTGTCCATCACAGCCAATGGATGTCTGTAGGTCTAGTTAAATGTATTCCTCTATCCCATACAAGTAATATTTCTTTTTTAATATTCAAAGTAGGCAAGTTATTGTCACTTCACAGTTCATGTGGTCTCACACTGGCAATGTTACAGGGGTTAAACTCACTGGAGGTGTCCAAAATGTTGTGGGTTTTATTCTTTATTTCACTATATATCTGAGAAGGTTGCCTGAAGGAGGGAATCACTGAATCTCTGCTGAGTATCTGCATTGGAGGAATTTTAACTCCCTTCCTCTTGGCTCCTTTTCCCCCCTAGCGGAGCTAAGCTATGGCACAGAATAAACCTGTAAGCGGCTGTTCAGCAGCTGTGAAAGTTAAATCCCTCTGACTTGGAGACCTAAGGATTTTGCAAGAAAATTGCACACACTTGGCATTCAAACAGTTTAACTGTTCTTGATGGTTTTAATCACTGCGAACCAAAAAATCTTTATTCTAAACTTGATTTTCAAGTGACTTGGTTTCAGGAAGGAAGCCATAAGGGAAAGTACATTTCATGGAAATATTCACAGCTGTATGTTGAATAAGGCTCTTTTTTTAAGACAGGATGAGTCCAGATAGATTTAGACACTGTATCTTTTGGTACATGAATTCCAAAGAAGAAGAAGAAGAAGAAGAAGAAAAAAAAAGAATTAATTTTTTTAATAGTTTTGGGATTTGTACAGATGTTTTCTGAAGAAGTGGATGTTCCAGTATTTCCTCTGAAACCTTAGAAAAGAATAGTGCTAAACACATTAAACACTTGCACTGCATTTTAGCTCTATGTGGTATGATAGAAACCACAATTAAAAGGTGGAATAGTGCATTTATATTATGGGTGAACAGCCCAAGTGCTGGGTGCTCTGGCAATGAACCAGCAGAACATTTGGGTGTCTGCTTAACTTCAGGAAAAATGGACATGAGTTTTCTTTTAATGAAATCCACTTCCATGGTGCAAGTTCAGAGCTGGTTTGAATTATTCCAGCAAACCTGCAGGGTTTGTGTAGTGGGGTTTGCTTTGGTTTTGGGGGTTTGGGGTGTGTGTGCTTGTTTTGCTTCTTTGGTTTATTGTGTGTGTTTGGGTTTTGTTTGGTTGGTTTTTTTTTTTTTTTTTTTTTTTTTTTTTTTTTTTTGTTTGTTTGTTTGTTTGGTTTTTTGTGTGTGTGTGTGAACTTTAAAAGCAAAATCAGTGGGCAAGACTACTCATGTCTTTAATGCACAAAGAGACCCTTAATTTGTTAATGCCAGAGTTCTCACTATCTTGCATGAATGAATCCATTGTGAGAATCCAAAGAAGGAAGCTGGAATCTCTGCTATTTTTGGTTTAAAATAAGTGACTGAGTATGGATACTCTGACTCGATTAATATGCTATTGCATGCTTTAGTTATACATTCATTTAAAAATGTTTTATGAACCTGAAATAATGCACTCATTCCTGGCATCCAATATGATTTGCCCTACTTAAACCATTTTGCTTCTCTTCCTTTCCCCCTATCTATTTTCAGATTGACTTTGTCCATTTTTTTAATAACTATTTTTAGAGGTGAATGTCCTTTGTGGTGTATTTTTAATCATGCTGAATTGCTATATTATGGTAAAGTCTTATTAACAACTGACATGAACTGAGAATAGTTCATTGTACTGGGCAGTAGAGTGCAATAACTTATGAATTCCTAAAATAACGGGCTTTTTGATTTCTCATTTTCTACTTCTGAGAGAGATTGGAATAAAAAATTAGGACTTTAAATCCCTTCTGTTATAACATCATAAAATCCTTAGCTTATCTGAATTTCATGATTAGCCTGGCATGATAAAGGAAAGGGAGGGGAAAATTCCTACTACTTATCCTAGCCCTCTTCCACTTTCATTTGTGAGTCAATTGCACTTATGGGTTGAATCTTTTGGAATCTGGATGGTTATCTAGTGGATACAAGGTGCCCTGTAGCAGATGCATCACTGAATCCTGTACCTAGAGATGTGCACAGGAGACCTTAATGTGTTGTCCCTACTGCTTGCTGGACAGAAACAGAAGAGAAGATAGAGATGACCTTTAAGGGGAAGATAAATGCTTCCCATAAGCTGCTGGCTGACTCCAGTCTACACAGGGACAAACTGGAGTCAGAAGGCATCACTATTGCATTATGTTTCTCCTGAATACTTCATGTTTTCTAACACAAATGCCAGTGAAGAAAAAAACCAAACTATCCTCTGTTTCAGGACTACCTAGAGGTTTATGGCTATAAGCAAGCATCAAAGTTAACCTTCACTTTCATTCCATACTCTCCTAATGCTAATGGTAATCATCTTGGCTACTTGAACTGAGCAATGAAATTTAGGGTGCCTCGCAAAGCACACTGGAAACTTGGTTTTGCAGTTGTGAATTCAGGGAGCTGATTTTCCTGGACAAGGAAGAGTTATAGGGAAGCTGCTTAGGCAGTGAGTCTCCTGTAGGCACTGGTGCTAAACTGAAATAAAGACCTCTAGCTCTTTCTGTCAGTGCTGCATGGGGACTTTCCAGCCTGGCTATCACATGAGAAATGCTGTGGTGTTTGGTTTGGCGTCTCAGGCTGTACAGCCCAGCATTCCTGCAGCTGTTGCCACTATTCTACTTTCATTTCCAAGAGATTTTCAAAATTATGTGTCTAAAGAAAAACATCAGGTGAAAAACATTCTTTATCCCTTTCCCATTCCCGTTTCCATACCAGAGAGGCTGGTTTTATCTTGCTCTCTTAGTTGTGCTATTAACTTGGTCTAATCCCTCTCTGTTATCAAGCTGCCCTTTTCTGTAGAGATTGGCTTGATTAGTTTTCAGCTCAAGAGGAATTATAGGTATGGGTATGAAGGAAAACTGGTTCCTGTGAGAAGGCTTAAGCAACTGAGAAGGCTGTGTCCTCCTTGGTCCCAGAGTGATGGGGCAAATGAATGCTCTGCTCACTGGACCTTTGCAGCAAGCTTCACTATTACTTGCACTAAGAGAAAATGTTAAGATTTTATAATCTTATAAAAGTTTATCTACTGCACAGCATGCTTACTCATGGTGTGGTGAGATAAGTGCCATGTGTGAGGAAGGTGTGTAGATTTTGAATACGGACCCTGAAGAACTGTGCTGTGATATGAGGTTGGACAGAGCTTATTTGCATAAATCCTTCTTTCTTTTATTGCCTTGTAGTTTGAGTGAAAAAGTAAGAAATTGATAGGTTGTGGCCTAGAGGGTAAATACCGGAAAATAGCCAGTGATTTAATGCTCAAATGTAGGGAAAGTGTTTCATTTGAACTACATAGATATGATTTACTGTTCTTATCAGAAAATATCCAGTGTGATTAATTTTCATTTAGTGATGAAAAAAGCTTAAACTGAACTATCTATAGGCAATCTTCATTTTAACATTTTAATCTTCTGCCTTCATGCCTTTGGTGGGTGGAGCTTGCTGTGGAATGGCTTGGTGAAGGTACTAATGTTCTCTTGCATTGATTCACAGACAGCTCTACCAAATGAGCCTATTCATCCAGCTCCAGATCACTGTGTGGTTTTCTCCAGTTCAGAATGAGTGTGCAGATTAAACTAGTCAATCAGATCCATATGTTTAACAACACTGGTTGGCTTCAGCAGTTCTGTTGGCCTATTTGGTCAGTTTTCAACTCCATGCAAAGCAGTTGGAGCCTGCTGGTGAAAGCCTTTCTGATAAAATGTCCTTGTGCTTTTCCAAGACATTTGGTTGAAAACCATCCGAAGACCTTTCTTTGCTACTGTGATTTATTATTTCCCAGTAACTCTCCCAAAGAGTACCATCACTTTATAGATCTGGAATAAAAACAGCTGAGCTCTCTGCTTTTAGTTCCACTGGAGGAATGCTTGCAAAAAGAGCTGGAGCAACTCAGCCCAGCAACTGGCAAAGCCAAGTCCAGGAATGACCCAGTAGGGTTCTTTAACTGGCTGCTGCTACGTGCTGCTGCATGTGAATTATTCACCAGCTTACATTTATGAATAAAATACGTGCCTGGGGAAGTCCAGCTGCTGTATGCTGTTATGGTGTCTTCTCTTCTCCTCTCCTCCCCCAGCATTAAGTCTACATTCATGTTTTCTGCATTTCCAGGCTAGGACAAGTTTTGTGATTTAGTTGTGAGATTCCAGGGAACATCTGCTGTACTCAAGCCCATTTGGAAATACAGACATGCTTATTCAGCTTTTCATTAATAACTATGATTTTCTAAGTAAGGATTTCCTGCACTTGCTTTCTGCACGTTACAGAGCACACTTGACATAAGCTGCCTGTGCCCCGCCATAGTGGTGGGTTCTGCTGCTGCTGCTGCAGGACAAGTGAACTTTTTGCTTTTTTGGCTTTTAATGCATTGTCAACTTCCATTCTTAGTACACAGTGTGTTTTGGAAATTTTTTGGTAATCTTTAAAATATTATTAATTCTCTTTAAATGCTGCATGAAACATGATTTTCACTGTAAAAAACACTATTGCCTTCACTCAAACCCATAACATCCCAAAATGAAATTCAAATAAAAGGTACAACCCCGTACCTGCACCTGTCCCTGCCTTTCATCTGTCCTTGACTTTAAATGTGTCTCATCTGTCACTGGACCTTTACAGATTGACTGAAATCTTTCTGGTTACTTGTTTGTCAAAGAGGATTAGAATTAGATCACAAAACTATTTTTTCTCCATGTAAAGGATTTAATTTTTATAGATGGGAAAAAACAGTGCATTAACTTCTTAATGAAATCTGCAGTCCTGTTTATTTTTTTCCTCCCCCAACAAGAAATGCAGCTGATCTATTTGATAAAAAATTCATTGGATTTTACAAATGTCATTATCACTAGACTCTAAACAGATGCTGGTTCAGTAATTGTGTCTGCTGCTGCATTCATTTGACTCCACAGGAGTCAGATATGGAGGAGTTGCAACAGCCTGAAAACAAATGTAGCCCTTCATCAGGCTTTTGATTCTTGAAAGGTCTTGGGTGATCCAAGCTTTAGGGATGGGCCTTGTAAGAGTATTGTAGCACTAATAATCATAATTACAATAAAGATACTAATGATGTAATCAAAGGATAACTGACATGCTCAAATTCAAGATTCTACTGAAGGCTTTGTTGTGTGTGTAACACCTGGCAGTGTTTCTACACAGCCCTTTTCTCAAAGGTTGCAAAGTACAGGGCAAATCCTGAAATGCTGGGAGGAGCTAATGACCTGGCAACAGTCTTCTCATGCATACTTTTCATGGAAGTTCTTTTGACAGTAATGCCCATGTAATTGTGCTTCCAGACTAGCTGAAACATGCTAAGGAGCAGTAGCATCAATACTTTATGGATCTGCAGGGTAACTTCTGCTTTCTGTCCCTCCTGTTTTGGGATCTAAATCTCTTTTCAGGTTGGGCAATGAAGGACTGAAGCCACCAAGTTCACTGAATGGCTTAAACTGGTTATCTGCTGGTGACTACTCTGGGATGGAGAAAAACAAATATGGGGAAGAAAGTCCAAAACAAATTTCTAAGATACTTTTCCTCATTCTATTCCCAGTCTGAATTTGGTTTTGGACTTTTCATGCATCTCTTATAGTAAGGAGTTCATAAAGAATGGAATAATGGTGAAGAAGCACCCTCTCATTACAAATGGGTCCAACATCATTGCAATCACCCTTCATGTTTTGTCTAACAGTAGAGCACAGTGCAATGGCAGGTTTTCTTGTGGAAAAAAGAAACTTGAATGATCAGCAATATATTTTTGTTTTTCTTAAAATGGTTTCCTCTTCTTAGTATCCATAGAGAGCTTTTTCAATTAAATATTATCGACAGCAAAAACATTATCTAGTGTATAGACAGATGGCAGGATGATAATTGTTTAGAGAGACAGATGGTAGTTTCTTGTACCCACTTTCTAGTTTCTGTGTTTTTAAAGCTCAGCAGTTGCATTGTGCAGCATTCGTGGTGTCATAAAATACCAGCCACTTTAAATAACTCTGAACCAGGCTTTCGAGTGATTTGTTTAAAAGGAGCCAGCCCTATTTAAAACATGATCAGCTGAGGATGCCTAGATATTTGACAAAGCAGATTGTAATTTAGAGAAATTGTGCCTAACTTGATGCTTATATTCTCAGCAAATGCAGAACCCTTCTGCCTCCTTTCTGTCAGAAATAAGAAGTCTGAAATTATAAAGAGGAATACTTTTTTTTTTTTTAAATAAAAGTCTAACTTGGCACTAAGGAGAGGGCACCAAAGAATAAAAATAATGTATGAGTTGCAGTGAGCTGCCACGGATATTTGTAGAGACATGCCTGGAATTCCAACTTAGTTTCTCCCACAGACTAGAGTAAAAGTGATTAGATCCACAATACAAAGAATCTTATACATAAATAGCTTACAATAAAAACCCAAATATTTAGTTGCCCTGTGAATCTGAGGATTACATGAAACACCTTTATTCTTCTCTACAAAGACTAAGATCTTTTCAGAAGTAATTTTGTGAAACACAGGGGGATGATTCAGGCTGAATCCTGCATGGTTTAACAAATCTTTTTTCTCCATCTCATTCTTTAACCTGTGTAAGGGGAAAGGAGGGATACCTGTTCAATGGTTTGCTTTCCAAAGTTAGGTTGATGAGGCCAGCTTTCAGTATGACTGATGAAGGCCTCATCTCAAAGGGGATCAAGGGTCCACAGCGTCAGACTGTGGTTTCTGGTGGGCTTTTAGCCTCCACACAGTTCTACTTTATACAGTACACTAAAATATTTGCAGGCTTTCTGAGGTGGAGGCTTTCATCTGAAGGTGTACTACCCGGGTTCTTGTCTTTGCTCTGATACTTAATATTTGTATAAATATAATTTTTTATATATATTAAAGAAGTTTATCAAGTTATCAATACAGTAACTTTAAACATAGCAATAGCCATAGGTGAGGGGGCTGCATTCCCAGTAGTAATCCTGTGGCTTCAGGGCTGATGCTCTTCTTGGGTGGAGGAAAAAACTTAAGCATCTATACATTCAGGAGTCAGCCTTCAGGATGCTATGCCATGAGAAACTATACGGTCCAAGGTAGTAATTTAAAATGTGAAAGCAGTTGAAATCATAGTCTCAGGGTTTAAAAAACCCCCTTTGTATATTTGTTCTTTGTCATTTAATCACTTAATAAATTATTTTCAGCACTAGAACCACAGAATAGTCAGAGTTGGAAGGGACCCAGAAGGGGCTCTTAAGTGAGTGGCACATACAGGGATCAGACCTGCAACCTTGGTGTTATTAGCACCATCCTCTAACCAACTGAGCTAATTTCAGGGTCATTTTATACAGGTTGTATGGAGGAAAATACACATTTTAAAACTGCATTTAGAGNTTATCAAGTTATCAATACAGTAACTTTAAACATAGCAATAGCCATAGGTGAGGGGGCTGCATTCCCAGTAGTAATCCTGTGGCTTCAGGGCTGATGCTCTTCTTGGGTGGAGGAAAAAACTTAAGCATCTATACATTCAGGAGTCAGCCTTCAGGATGCTATGCCATGAGAAACTATACGGTCCAAGGTAGTAATTTAAAATGTGAAAGCAGTTGAAATCATAGTCTCAGGGTTTAAAAAACCCCCTTTGTATATTTGTTCTTTGTCATTTAATCACTTAATAAATTATTTTCAGCACTAGAACCACAGAATAGTCAGAGTTGGAAGGGACCCAGAAGGGGCTCTTAAGTGAGTGGCACATACAGGGATCAGACCTGCAACCTTGGTGTTATTAGCACCATCCTCTAACCAACTGAGCTAATTTCAGGGTCATTTTATACAGGTTGTATGGAGGAAAATACACATTTTAAAACTGCATTTAGAGAAATGCTTGAAAAACTGAACTTTCAGCCAGTGGACAAAGACGTGCCCAGTTCTGAGACTAAGTTCTGTCCAATGTGGGAAATGAAAAGTGTGCTCTGTGTGCAACACTCATCAAACCAGACAGGCCAAATTATTTATTTATTTAAATCTTGCATAATCATGATGAAGTACTTGTGAGCAATCTAGAATATCAGAATTATGTGAAAGAGATGTTTTGCAAATAACTCTGAATAGGGAGTGTGTGTGAGAACTGCCAAGTGTTGTTGGACAGTTCGCAAACAGGAGGAGGCTAAACTCATTCAGAAAATGATTCACTACATGTTATCTGTCTTCCTTCTGAGCTTTGAGGCCTGTTGGAGCTGAGAATGAGTTTTGTTGTTTTTTATTAAACATTTTTTCTTGTTGTCCATACTGTAATCATGTTGTTTGAGTCATTAGTGTGAAGACAATAACAGACTTACTGTAAAGTTAAACCTCTTAAGGAGCATCACTGTCTGCATGAACACACATGAAACACCCTGCAACTGCTGAGGGCTGAATTGTGGATTTTTCATTTTAAAATTGTACAATTCTGGTCAATATGAGTCTTGCCCACTCAGGTATTTGTATGCATGATCAAATCAACTGAAGTTGTGCTAATTTTATTTTATTTTAATTTTTCAAGGAGGATAATTGATATAACTTTGTCATCAGTTTCTGTGAGAGTCAGGCTTCTCCTTCCTCAGACTGCAGTGGGCAGAGTGGTGCCAGTGCTGGGCAGTGTCTCCAGGTGCTGCTTTGCAGTCAACAGGCTGAGTCTGTCTTTTCTGTGTGTGCTGATGAGACTGGCAAATTCAGTCTGAGCCTGCTTGGGCTGTCATGCAGCTGAGGCTCTCCAGTGGTCTTGTCCTTCATTTCCACTGCTCCAGTTAGCTTAATGCTTCTCCTTAACTGCTTCTGAATTCTTTCATGATAGCAGATATATAGCCAGTGTCATCTGACAGATTTTTAGGCATCTTTGTTGTAAACATGTAAGTATTCATTTAACGCTTGAATTGCTTTGCCATCCTTTGTGGCTGTATTTCTCATTCCTTTCTGAAATGATCTTTCTTCATCCTTGGCTGAGTCCCCTTCTATACTTTGAGAAAAAGCTTCTTGATATCTAACACTGCCAGCTATACTTCTTCTGAATTTATTTCAGATTCTTCCCTGACTCCTGTATCTTTTTTGTAAAGTTTTTCTTCTTACTCTCTGTTGTCTTGAGTCACATTGTTTTAATGGCATGTTTATTTTCAACTTGATTGGTCTCTGTAAAGTCTTTCTAAAGACTTGCAGTTCCTCATAAAAGCTTAAAAATATTTCTGGAAAAATTACAAATGACTGCTTAGGTTGGTCATTCCCTGGCCTAGGGAGGAGATCTGAGCTAAAAAAATCTCAGCTTCCTCCCAGTTTCTCCCCTGAATGACAACATAACCACCAACAAACCCAGGATTTCTCTGGCAGCTGGCATTTATTTCTGTGCAGTGGAGGAGAAGATCCAGGCAGTTCACAGCAGCTGATTGGGAAAATGTTAGTGTTGGACTGAAGAGCCTTGGCTGTGAAGGGCTTGGTCAGTGCTGTGTCCTGGCCATGTGACACTGACCCAGCCCATCCTGACCCTGGTGCCAAAGGTGGGATCTGGGCTGTGGGGCCTTTCCCAGTGAAGGTGTGTTTGATGTGCTCTTTTCAGTGGCCATGCAGTAACCATCCAGAAACAGGTGTTCTTGTTTGGAGGCACAACAGGCAGTTCCTTAGAGCAGCAGAGCTGAGGAGTTGTCGTGGTGACTCTGAATCTTTACAAGTGGATGTTTTGAAACAAAGTAATGTAGTGATAAGGTTCTAAACTCCTATGAACAGGAAAGCCTGGTCCTTTGAACTCAGTGGTGAAACCTACCCTTGGCAGAGACTGAAACTGAAAAATATGTGATTATTTCCTTATTAATAGGAATGGTATGATTTATCAGGCTATTCAAAAATCTGTTGTGCACATAGAAAACTTTTATTTCTAAGTAAAACAATATTTACTCTTGCCTTACAAATTTCCCCAAATCACATCCCTCTGCCTAAACCTGCTGCCTACACAAAAGTGGTGATTTCTGTTAGCTTTCAAATGTTATGCAAAACGCACTTCAAAAATAAGGACAGTTAAGTGTCAGATTATCAGAAAATATTTGCTTCTTCATAATCCTTTGACTTCCCCCCCAACCATTAATCTATACTACTGTGGAACAAATGTTTGCATTAATTGTGCCAACTTTTGAATTAGCAATAGATGAATCTCTAGCGGCTTAAAAATTTGCTAAAGTAAACAACCAATGAATCACACATTCCTCTAGGGTTTTTTGAAAGTAAACAACAACTTTTTTCCCAGTGTGAAATAAGACATTTCTGTTTTAAAGACAGGCTCTCTGCTTCAGGCTGGAAATAGACTTAACTTTCCTAATGATAAAACATCCTTTTTTTAGAATTCTAAAAAGGTAGATTTCTAAGCTTGAGGAAATGATGCTTTTAAAGACTTGGAGAAAGGCTGCCCTTTCTGCTTGTACTTTGCTTTACTTGAGATTGGCTTGAGTTTGAATGTGGAATCAGGCCAAGGGTAGCAAAGGAACTGGCATTGGGTAAATTGTCATGGTTTCCTCAGCATGTCCACTGTTGTGCTGTTCTCTTTCTGCTGCTGTAATATGATGGTACAAATGATTAATCTTTCTTTCTAGCAGGGCACATCAAAGACTAAAATCAATTTTGGAGAATAGAACTGGATCACTTCAGAAGATTTTCTAGGACTTGTGTGAACTAAATGTTCTCAGTGTGCCAGGTTGTGGAGTTTTTTTCCTAGCACTGCATTAGTCACATCATTTGGCAGCAGAATACTTATTAAACAGACTATTTGCATCAATTATCTCTGCTTTTCACATGTGTCATAAAACTTAGTAGCTTTTCTGCAGCATGTTGCAATGAAACAAGTGTTCAGGTGAACAGAAACCATCCCACTTCTGTTGCTAATGAAAGATGTGGACTGAGGCTTGTGCTGAAAGCCCCAGCAGTAAATAACTGTCACTTGCTTTGCTTCAGTCCATACAATTTGCTCTTTCCAGCTCAAGTTAAAGTGAAGATGTACTCTTAAGTGGTAAGGACAGCATTACTTTGAATAACTATTTTAATGAATAAGTAGAAATTATTTAGCATTGATGTCAAGGTGTTACATGAAACAAATGGCACATTCAAGGTAAATGCACTTCTGCACCTACATTTTTCTTATGCTCATGTATTTCATAATGAAAACAAAATTAAATATTCTGAACAAAGTGTAATGTTGTTCTAGCCCAGAAGAGCTCAGGTTCCTAAGTGAAGTGTGTGAGTGAAGCTCTCTTTAAAGGCAGAGATCCTTTAGTAAAGCAATAAATTACTCAAAGCCCTTATTTTTTAGATTTTGTGCTTAACTAACCAACTGACATTTTTAAAGCTTTTGCAAAACAGCTTTTTCTAGGGATTGTGACATTCAAGCCACTTGTGCTGTGCTTCTTCTTAGCCAATATGTAATTATGCTCAGCACAGGTCATAGAACCAGCTAGGAAAGCATGTTAGCTGAGTAGGTGAAGTGTATTGACACAGGCTGGAGAGTTGACACTTGGTCTGATGTCAAATATTAAACCAGTGGGATAATCATGGGTGAAATGCTTAATAGTCTTGGCACAGAAGAATTCAACTAGCAAGTAGTTTAAATTTTTCTGGTAAACAGATATCATATGTAACTGAAAAAGACTTATAATAAACTGAAGAGTTCATTAACTTAAGCTTAAATTAAATTGTATGTGAGAGTGAAAGCTTATAGGAAAAATTAACAAAATGATAACAAGGAAAAAATAAATTTATGGGAGAGAAAGGAAGCAGCTACATAAAAGCCTGAGCTGTAAATATTATAGCTATCACTCTAGAGACAATGTTAAATGTAGAGGTGGATGGAACAATAGTCACTCAGAAGAGCATATTCTGTGCTAACCACAGAAGATTGTAAAAGAAAATGCTGAAGATAGACAGAGCCATGGTGGGAGAATGCATCACAACCAGGAGTCTCCATCTGAGGAGTGTGGGCCCGAGGAGGAGCTCCAGGGCTTGTCCCCTCATACAGCTGCTTCCCGGGAAGATGCCCAGTGGGTAGGCCAAACCAGCCTTAGACAAGAGAGATTAGAGTGAATCTAGAAAGCAAAGGGGAAAGAGAGTAGATGCTGTTGGAAGAGTCAAAGGAAGGACTTTCTGAACCAGCTGCATGCTGGTTGGTGCCTGTTTTAGTGGATCAGTGCAGCTGGGTCTTGCCCTGCTGGAGGTATCCGATAAACTGCTATTTCAGCACAATTTCCTCTGCAAATAGTCATGATTGAGTGGGGAAGGGTCCATTCATTCTCCTTCCTCTGCAGCTGTTCAATGAGCCGTGATTTTTGAGTTCTTTCTTTACAGCTGGATGAAATTGCAGAAGGCTAAGATGAAACAGTATAATATGAGCAGGTATAACTTTGGTCTCATTATTTCCTCACATTTCTAGATGTTTTCCTTTGCTCTTCAGCAACAGAGATGTGACATAAGGATATCTGAGTTAGCTTAGCTGCTGGTAAATGGTTTAATTTCAGTACTGTTATGTTGGTAGAGTGATTTTGAGTCAAAGTGTTGGCTATTAATGCAGATGCTAATCCTCTGCTGCTGTTGTGCAGTGAGCTATGGTCCCATGTGCACTTTGAAATGGTGAGGTGCTGGGGCTCATTGTTCATTCCTGGAAACCTTTTCTGCTCCTGATGAAGACATAAAGACATTCTTTGCTCTCTACAAGAGAAAAACAAAGACTTTTAGAGATCCCTGGGGGCAGATATCTCAAGCTTTGTTGAATGACACTGAAACTATGTCTGTTCTGGTGGATGCTCTCTTTAGATACCCCTGGTAATATCCAGTGAGTGGGAGGTGGTTTGGCCTCACTGGTGCAGTGAATTCTGAGTGGGAGCTGTGTATGGAACTGCTGTGGTGGGAGAGCAGCCCTGCTATCAGAACAGGAAGTGTGAGCAGGCTCTGAAGCCTCGGGCATTTCTCCTGAGAAGTTTCTGCTCTTCTCACCAGACCAGAGTTTCACAAGGGCGAGCAGCATCTCTGCTGCCTCTGCCCAGCCTGAAAAGCCATGATGTTTACTGTGTCTCTTCAGTGCTTGCTCAGGCTGATCTGGCTCATTTAATAGCTTTTTTATTCCTGCCAGCTTTTCCTGTCTAGGTATGGCAAGTGACAGTGAGCCACTGAACATTTTTTTTTCCAGAATGATATTCCCTTTACAGTGATTAATCAGTTCTCTGCCTCTCATTTCATATTGGGATATAACATCAAGTGTCTCATCTCATGTTTAAGAGGAGACAAAGTCCTTACATAGATAATACACAGTTCTCTTTGCTTAAGTGTGTAATCATTGAATGAAATACAGCTAAGCTCTGGGATACCATGGGCAGCAGAAAGTTAATCACTATTTCCTCATGCTTTGTGTATCTGTCTCTTCTGGTACTCATTAAAAAAGGACATCAGTTCCCCAGTAAGTACCACACCAGATGCTACTTATTCTGAATGAGAACTGAAGGAACCATCATGAAGGGAAAATTCACATCATTTAAATGCGCAGTGAAAGCAATTTGCAGTCTTGTAGGGAAATACTGTTTTAGAATTGCTATTAGTGAAGTTTCACAGGGAGGCAGATTATGGTGGTGAACTCCAAACATGAATATGTTTGTTTTCACAGGGTAAGGAATTAATATCTCAGGGTAGAATAATCTAATTCCAGCTGGTGCTAAATGATGAGTCACTCCCTATCTTCTCTTTGCTTGAGGAGGTTAAGGACCTTGCAGTGTTGTTAAATCATTTTGACCCAAGTGTTGTATGAGTTTCAAGGAGCCATTCAATTCAGAATCACCACCTTCTTAAAATTGTTTTCTTCTTGTGTAATGTGCCTTTGCTTTCACCTCTGACCATAACTAGTTTCTGACTGGTATACTCTGAGCCTGGGCAAAAGCCACACTTACGAAATGCTGTGTACCTGAAGGTGAGGTTCATGTATAAATTTTAACTTAGGTATGGGTAAGGTGAATTTCCTTTTGAAGGTGCCTGTTTCTCCCTTTTGATGATAATGATAGCCTAAGGTGACAATCTTATGCATAGACAACAAACTTCTACATGCCTGTATTAGATTAGGTGAATCCTAAAGAGAGCACCTAAAGACACTGACAGCATGTGGTTGGAGTGTAAGACTGAGTGAAGAGTTTCCACAAAATAATCCAATGTTTGATCCCTTGACATGCAGAATTAAAAAAGAAATCAAGAACTTATACCTTAATTTTAAAATATATTTTACTGAAAATGCTGTAGGACTATTTCAATGAGCAGAAATACATCTTTTTTACCTGTGAAAGTCTTGCTCACTGGGGGATCTGAAGGGCATTCATCATGAAGGCACTTTTGGGGCTCTTGAGTCTGCTCATTCCTCATGCACCTTTGAGGAATCCTGCAAAAAGGCTCTGTAGTGGCTATATAGCCCATCTTTTCTTTCTTAAACAATAAAACCTTCTTAGCTGGCGCATTATTTTTTGTTTGCTTCAGGCATTCTGATAATTCTATAACTATAAACTGAAGAAAAATCTGAGACCTGTTTGTACTCTTGTTCAGAAGATTTGCTGCAGAGTAGTGCTCTACCACATAATTGATGAGTAATAGCTTTATTATGAACTGGTGGGGGTTTTTGCTGCTGCTGCTGTTGTTGTTGTTGTTTTGGTGCTTTAGGGTTTTTTAAAAAACACACAACATACTTGTCCAACATTAAAATGTCCCTGTAAAATATATAGGCACAGAAAATATTGGATTTCTCAAGTTAACTTGAGTGCTAGAAATGCTTCCTTGTATTTAATGGAGCAATGTGGTTTGGGATAACATTCCCCTTTTCTGAGCCACTGGGAAAGACATGTGACAGAATGTTTGTAGATCTGAAGACACGTGCAACTAACAGTGGAGGAACACTGACCATAATGCATTTCTACCAGTCAATATAAATTTACCAGCATGCTATACAGTACATTTAAAGCTAGAAGTTCTCATTCTCCTTCCCCTGTGAGCCTAGGAAATAAATTCAGTTAAAACAAACATTTCCCTGCTGAGAAGTCTGTGCAATGGCTGTCAGAAAGGACGTTTTAATTTATTGGTTATCAAGAAGCTGGCTGGCCCTAGAACTCCAGCAAAATGTTCTCTGCTGCAGTTGATCCCTATACCAAGTAAACTCAAATCATCTTCAGTGCTGCTGGTAGCATTTTTATAGTTCTGGCTTCTGAGAGCAGGCATTGCTGAGTAGTCTCTGTTTTGCCATTTTTTTCTTTGAGGAAAATGGAAAACTTCCCAGGCTATACATCTGTCTCTCTGATTTATAATTCTGAAGATAAGATTGACCAATGAAGCTACTGCAGAATGACATTCAGTTATGGAACAGGCATACTCTTTCTCATTATTTCTGTGAGATAGGCAATGCTGATTAGATCTAAAATTTTGCCTCTGGATAACAGAAGATCACACAGCTGCATGCTAGATGATGGACTCATGCTGTGACCTGTCTGCAGAGCACACTCAGAACTGACAGAGGGATGCTGGGGGGACCATGATACCCTGCATAGAGAAGGGTCAGCAGCACTCTAAAAATTTTCTCTACAATCTTCTTCCCTCTCATCCTTTTTGTTCTGTTTGTCAGTAAATCCCTAGGTGCTTGATTGTGATTTCTTTGTCAGGGAAAAACATACTGCAGTATTGGTAGTGCATTGCAGTGCATTAGATGAAACTACTAGTTTAATGGGTATTTTACGTGATCTCACTTTAGAGCTTATGCTTGCTTTATGATATTAAAGGTTAAGAGGAATACTAACACTATGTCAGTGTTGGAAAACCTCTGGAGAGACATGATCCAATTAGTGTAGACTCTCTAGTAACTGTTGCTTTTTAAAATCACACTGCTTTGAAAATCCCATCCTTTGAAAATGAAGGAGACAAAAGGGCAAGTGAGAAGGCCCACATAGATGCATCTCTCTTTCCCTTTGCTATCTGTCCATTTAGGATTATTCATTTGTTGCTTTCATTGCTGGGTTTGGGCTGGAGCCACCAGTGGCATCTACTCAGCTTTCCAAGATGTACAGGAGTTGAAAGCTGGCTTCTTGCAGGCAAAAAGTGACTCCTGATCTTTCCAGGATCTGTCACTTTATCTCAGATTCAGAGCAAATGGGCTTGGGGTCTTTCAGTGGTTTTTTGATTCTATGTTGTGACTTAGTCTCACTCCACCTTCTGGGGAAGCTTCCTGGCCTTCTTTGGATGATCAAACCCTGCTCTGTCTATATGAACCTTGCAATTTTAGCCATCCTCTTGTATTCTGTATTGCCATAGCACTGACATCTTGCACATTTGGAGCATGGACCCGTGGTAGGTCCCCAGGCTCAGGAGCAGGGGCAGCAGCAAGAGAGGAGGTTAGCAATGAAGGAGCAAACAGCTAGTATTTAGTTGGCTTTTGTAATTTAACCTTTCACCTTGGTCCACTATTTGCATCATAACCATAAATGGGCAGAGTTTTAAGCACAGGCATGTGTTTAACACAAAAGCTGAACTTACTTTTGGTTTGTGGGAGCAGGATTTCGCCAGGCAAGGTTTGTTTAAGGAAAACCCAGTGAAATGTGACCAGCCACAGGCTGTGTAACCCACTCTGATCTGCTGCATTGCCACATGGGGTGTAGCCAGTCCAGGGTGCCCACACAGGGTGCAGCAGAGTCCCAGAGCAGTTGGAAACACCAGATCCAGCTAACCCAGGCTGTTTGCTCCCTCCTAGGGCTCCTGCAGGCCATGCAGTGCTGTGGTGACACAGGACCTCAATGGCAGCTGGAGTCTCCTCTGCCTGGGAGCAGAAGATGCCCAGAGTAAAGCTGTGCACAAATTGCTTTTGTAATGCAAACTGCAGTCTGGGGGAGTTCTTCCACTGTTGTTTCTTGTGCTTTTGTGGGGAAAGTGTTGGCTTAAAAGATCCACCAGAAGGAAAGGAGTGGGTCATGGGGAGGGCCATGAGGGCATCAGCACTGATAGATGCTTGTGAAATTTTGTATTTTCAGTGTTTTTCTATTTCTTCCTACTTTATGCTGTGCCTTTCTAATAAAGTTCTTTCTAAGAATGTATTTGCCTCAGCCTGTGTTTGGGTGTTGCCACTCCTAGGATCAGCAGTACCAAGGGTTTGCAGTCTTGCTAGTTGGAAGGCTGTTTAGTGCTGTGGGTTTGGGTTTTGTTTTGTTGTTTTGGGGATTTTTTACAGCTGCATGGTTCTGTCCCTCTTTATGCCGAGTAATTACTACTGAGCTCTGCAAAGTTCTGTCTTTGCACTAATAACTCAAGGATATGCAGATAGCTGTTGTGTTTGTTCCTCCTACCACTCTTTCTTGATACCATGATATGATTACCAAGGGGAGTCTAAGTGAGCCTGTCAGCACATCCACTCAGCCCCACCCCTGCAGCCAAACCAGAGCCCTCCCAACAGCCCTTTCAGTGATGTGCAAACTCGGTCATGACTGTCCTTAAGAGAGAACAGCTGCTGTCGTCTCTTCACCAGTTAACTCCTCCTTGTAGCTTTGTTTTCCTCTTGAGCATGCAATCACAGGTTTCCTGATGTTCTGGGTGATACATCCTCAGGGTTTTGAAAAGATCTGTACCTTCACCAACCTGTTTTTTCTTACAGATCTTACAGATGTTTCTGTATCCATTTACCATCTATTCTCATGTTCTATTTTGCTCAATAATCTTGCTTTTTCCTCTCTGCTACATGACCACCCTATTTTGTGCTGTCTCATAGTTCAGACGTGAGATCTGATGAGCATTTCCCATCTCCTTATCTCCCTGCCCCTTTTTGTTTTCCCTGCAGACTTTTGCAGACTCACTTTGGTTAATTGTGCCTGTGTTTGGCAAGAGCTGCTGGCACAGGCTCTAACACAGCTTCTTGAAGATTCACAGCTTCTTGAAGAAGCTTACATCTTTGAGTTCTCTGGCTGCTTTGTGCTTTTAACTAATTTATCACCTTCCCCTCAGAAGAATAGAGCTTGTCATGAAGAACAAAAAATTCCATGATTTCTTGAGGGATACATCACATCTTGCATAAGAGCATTATAAAAAGGTTCTCTTGGTCTTTGCTAATGCTAACCTAGATTTTGAATGGAGCCTGATGTTTATTGATTATCCAACTCCCAATGCTTACCTGTTGTATGAACTTGCTCAGCATCACTGTGTCTCAACATACATTTCTAAATAACATTAATAGTTATTTTTTACAGAATTGTATTAAAAAAATCTGTGTAAACAATTGAATAAGCAGTTATTTTTCATTGGTTTTCATCATGTCACATTTTGCCAGCTTTCTTGCTTTGGTTTCTAAGGTTTTGGTTGTTTGTTTTAAAAAAAATAAATGCAAAGAGTCTCTTTCCAAGGTGAAAACCTGAGAGGTGAGGTCAGTTCTTCCAGGATTAAGTTCTTATATGCAGACTCAGTTATGGAAGAAGTATTGCCATCCATTCTTGCAAGGAGCAATGTAAGATGCAGAGGATTTGCTTTTGCCTGGAAGCAAATATTTTAAAACAAACAAAATCTGCACTTGATATTTGCTTCCAACATAAGCAGTACCATTTTTGGTACTAGACCTGCTCTCAGTGCTGTCAAAATGCTGTAAATTAAACATCTTAGAGAACAACCTGCTATAATGAAAAAATAATTAATGTTGACTAATATTACATGCTGTATATAATTTTGGTCAAATTCCCAATTAAAAATATGTTAGTAATTACTTTTCCACTTTTTTCTTGCAGAATACCATCAGGTTTTAAATTTTTGTGAAATACTAGAATGATTCTACTTTCTTCTCCAGTGACACTGAGAGGCTCACAAGTTTTCTCTTTAGCAATAGCAAAAATGAAATCTCTTCCAAGTCCTCTGAATTACATCTATATGGACAACTTCAACAGTTGGCTTGAATTTTAAAAAAATTGTGCAACTCTTCAGGGACAGAGTCATTAGTGGAGTCATTTAATGGGCTTTGTTATGCATTTTATGAGCTTTGTGTGAGTGCTATAGGATATCCAGCATTAACGGCATTGAGTTCCTGGGGACAGTAGTAACATAGAAATAATTTTGTGCCAGCATCCTTTGTGTTCATCTGTATTTGTGGTGAATGGGGAGTTGATTAGTCTACACCTTTCCAGTGAATTTTTGAGTTTTGCAATAGGTTCAAATGTAGGTAAGTTCAGGACCTATCGCAAGTTGTCTCCTTCCCACTTTTCTGGCAAGATAATATGTGCTTACTCTTCTGTGAGGGATCAGCCACATGCATATGAGGAAAATATTTGGAATACAAAACTACTTAATAAACCATGCTTAGCAAAATTTTCAGTGCTTCATTGGACGAAGAATTGACTCACATCTAGTTCCAATTTGGAAAAAGGGCTGTTAGATAATAGGGAGCCTTTACCTGGCAAATATCCAAGCTGAGCTCAATTTGAGTCACTGCCTAGCCAGTCTTAGTGTCTAAAAGTTTGTCAGACGTTAAGGAATATTTTAGAAATTAATCTCTCATGCTTGTCAATTAATACTGCTATCTTCCTAGACTTTCCTTTGCAAACAAGAGATTTATCTCAGTAATAACAATATAGTGTAATTAATTGGATGAGTTTATTAATTAGCATTATAAAGCTTTTAAATTAAATGTAATGGTGAAAGGCCTCCAAAGGTCTAGCCTTGCTGGAGATTGTTGTGTTTTCATACATCAGTCTAAACAGATAAGAGGCTGCAAAAAGATTAGTGCAACTGGTGCCTCTCTATTTCACTGCTTTACAATCCTGTGATTTGAGTCATCAGGTTTATCTGCATTAACAGATGGATTTAATCCTGAATTTCACCTTTTAGCACACAGTTTTTGTCAATTTGGGAAGGCAGTCCTATATGGTCCAAATCCTGAGTCTTCATCACACTGAATGTGTGTTCCAAAATGTACATTACGTTTCAGACCACCCCATGTGTGTCTGTGGTGCTACAAAGAGCCTTCTGCTCTTCCTGTAGTTGGTTTCACATTTGTGAAGTCTTTTTCCCTGGTCTCTTTTTGCTGTTGGACAATTTCTGACTGACTGTGAGAGGATGGTAAAGCTCTGCTGGCTTGTTTCCTAATCAATTCAAACAAGTTTGTCTCCCAAAGGATTACCTGGACTGAACCCCCTCAGCTATCCAACCCTTAGGCTACTGCTGTGCCCTGCTTCTACTCGGCCAAGCAAAAAGATGGGGCATCAAAACATCTACTATTTAAGCTTGGCCTTAGGGCTGCCCTTGATCTAACTTTTACTCTACCAGCTTAAATCCCATTTGGATATTTGCCTCCTTGGAGTGGCCTTAGCTTCACTTCCCATACAGAGAAGTGACATCAGGACAGCTAGGATCATTACTCCACCAGTAGGCAGGAACTGGCCAGAACTTATGTGAGACCTTGAGGGAGAAGTTTGAGCTCCTGGTGTGGTGGGCCTGGTTGATGATGTTCTTCTCTATATTTCTTGTTTGTTGCTTTGATTTAAATTTGATCAACAAGTGTCCTGCAGGCACTTTTAACCTTCTTTTGACTTGGAAAATTAGGAAAAAAGGAGGGTATCTTGGCTTATCTGCTAGCATAGTCCACTGTGTTTGGAGAAAAGCTTAAACTCTCTCTTCCTGCTTGATTTGATAAGTTACGTTTCTTATTAAATGTTGACAGCCAATCCTGGAAATAGTAGTTATTAATATCTGATTATTTGGGATATGTCAAAAAGGTGTTGTTCAAATCTGGAAATGGCAGTGAAAAAGGACAGTGCATGGCACTGCTGAAGATGGCTCTAATGACTGGAATGGTATCAATCACTGCCTGGCCATCACCACAGTGAAATTGTAGAGAGCTGTATGTGGGCACACCGAGGGTTCAGGGCAGCAGCAGAGGTGAGGGTGTGCTCGTGCCAGGCATGCAGGTGTCCAGATGTGCCTCAGCTCGAGCGTAGCCCTGTGCCATCAAAGGCACCTGCACAGCTCTGCTGCACACTGCTGGCTGCACTCACTTGTTTTCAAGGTGAGGGGGTCCTGCCCCCTGCAAACCTCATCTCTGCCACAGCTTTTTGTGTCTGGGACTTGCTACCTCCTAACAGCAGAGAGTAAGAAAAACCTCAGGCTGATGTGGGTGAGGCTGCATGTTGTGGGAGGATGGGGAGTGGAACCCCTGTGCTCCACGGCCTGAATTGCTTTGCCTGTCAGTGCAGTCGGCCCTGGGGCTTGCAGCTTTACCTGGTCCTGTATGATGTGGTTTGGCTGCTGCAGAAAGCTACTGGTGGTGGTCACTGTCCAGACCTCAGCAGGGACTGTTCCTGTAAGCAGCTGCCTGCTTCTCCCCAAAGGACATTTCCTGTGCAGCCAGAGCAGCTGGCATCCAGAGGAAGGCAAGGATGCAGGTTTTCTTCTAATAAGACAATATAAAAACCTCCATTTATAATGCATGCTAGGAGGTGGGTTTAACATGTTCTTTTCCTCTTGATTTGCTTTCATTTTGCTACTACTTTATGGCTGTGAGAAAATACCATTTTGCCTGACCCATCAGTGCAATAGCACTATGAAAAAAGGTTTAAAGTTCTAATAATATTTGGAAATCTAACTATGAACTCAGCTCTGCAGAAAAGAAATCCAGACAATTATTCATGGAGGGTGATCTAAACTTGACCACTATTGATATTTTAAACTTGTGTTTCAGGAATAAAGCAGTTAGTGAAATTCACATGCCCTGTGTCTTCAGGCATCTTGATTCAAGCAAGCCCTGTGAACAGTCCTTTTTCTGTGGCTATCTCTGTTTGAGGTTTGCATTCCCACAGGAGATGGATCTATGCAGCACACCATAAGAAATAATTTCATGCACCACTGCAGCCTCTTGAAACTAATTTAACGTCCTATTTTGTTGCAGCATTTCTTTGTGGTAACTGGCACAGCTTACAGTCCCTCTCACATGCTGGCCACCTTCTTCCCTTTTTGTTTGCTTTCTTTTTGTTTTGTTTTGGTTTTGGTGCTTAGCATTTAATGGTTTATATTAGCAGTGCTGCTAATTAATGAGGTCTAGTCTAAATAGGTAATCATTATCTTTTTCCAGGTGGTTAATGGGAGCTCCTATTAGTACTAGCAGGGACTATCCAGGAGTGTTTGTTTATACATATGAAGTTGTCCTCTGGGGTGCTCTAAAAAGAATGCAAAATGACATTTTCGAGTGTCTAACCAAAGCCTGTTTTACATAGGTTTGTCTTCAAATAATGCAAAGTAATTCAGAGGGTCAATATCCTTGTATTCATAAAAACTTCTGGGGCACAACTAGTTTATTAGTATTCTGTGAATTAACGAAGAATATCACCACAAGCTTTACATCTGTGTATCTAAATTTAATCTTAATTGTTACTCCTCTATTAATTAAGTTGTTGCTAGCAATGTTTGATGGTCCAAAATTTTTTCCCCCTCTATCTCAGATATTTTTATCTTGTCTCTTTTTGAGGTCTCACACAGGGATTTGCAGAATTCTCTGCATTGAGAGTCTGCTGACTTCTCTTCAAACATGTGCTGCTAATCACTTTGGGATGGATTAAAAGGAATGCTTAAGTGAGACTTCAGCAGTAGGTACTTGACTCCAAAACTGAGTTGCTAAACAGCCTTCAGCTAATACTAAGCTTGGAAGCACTTAGGGTGGGCCTGGGTGTTAGAAAAGCACCCTTTTCCTAGGCATGGAGCAAGGTTTTTCACCAAGGAGCTGTACTTGAGAACTTGTTTTCAAGAAGCAGGTTTTCTAAAGGGAGTGTTCATGTCCTGAGGTCTCTGCAGTAAAGGAAAATGGATTGTCCTACCTTTGGAAGAATCATGGCCTCAAGTTGTAGGTCAGAGTTAAAATGTGGTTCTCAGAAGCCTGGTGTGGTGGTTGCCATGAGAAATGAGACCAGTTAACAAGCATTAGAACATCTTCTTGGGGAGCCCTTCCTCAGACTTGCAAATATCTTGGGAAGTGGGAGGCTGCAGAGGTGTCTCTGTGAGAGGCACAGCTTGCAGTGGCTCACTGCTGGCCAGGCTGGGTTGGGTGTCCAGCTGTGCCCCTCTGGGTCTCTGCGCTCCCAAGGTTGATTTGGGCTCATGGATCTGACTGGGCCACCCTAAACCAACAGTGTTTCCTCCAGAGCAGCATCTACCATGTGATTTTATCTGAGGGGATGTAAAATGCTGAAAATTTGGTAGAAGCTTGTAGATGGAGGGTTGTTTGCTGAAAACATTCAAAATGCAACCAGCCTGCTTCATTTTGGCTGAGATCAATACTGTGAGTGTAAGGTCAGTTATGTGAGCTGGAAAATGGGGTGAGAAGGAAATATCAGGTTGTTAATCTATGTGTTAGCAGTGGTTTTAAGTCCTTGTGATCAGCTCTCATCTTCAGTTAGTTTGTTCCTTTCATAAAACTTTTGTTCAGTCATGGCAGGAAACATAGAATATAATTGGAAAAGAGCTAATAATTCATAAACTATTTCATATTTAGTGTAGTACTAGGGTCATAGCATTTCCTATAAAGGAAAAAATGTCTGAGATCAAAATAAAATAGGTGAAGAGTACTTAATAAATTCTGCACTCTTCATGTATGGCTCAGCTGTATTGTTACCTTATGTTTTAATATAAGGAAAATTCCAGAATGTAACTTGCATTAGGAACTGGCAAAGTGTTATCATTGCTTCATCTTTAAGTCTAGTGAGAAACTCTTTTTTTATTCGAAGGAGTGGCCAGTTCACTATTTTTCTCCATCACTAGAGGGCTCAGATTACTTTCAGAATGTTGTGCATCTGAGCCAACTTTGGTATTTAAACAGTCCTTCTTCTTAGTGTAACACAGGTACAGAGAGAGAGGCATTTCAGTTCTTCACGTGCTGAAGCGCTGCTACACTTCTGAATTGCCTGACTCCTGCTATTAGGAAGTCCTAGACAAGAAACTGAGGACATGGTTGTGTTCTGCCCTGTGGTATTTCTATGTTTCTGGTTTTTGAATTTGCTATGATGTGTTTAAATCTCTTGCATTTTGAAGGGATGTTTTGAGGTGTCTTTGAAAATATATTTTAAAGCTAGCGGATTTGTAAGCATGTTGGAACATTTAATTCCCTGGACAACACCAAATTTATACGGTTCAGTCAAGATTAGGAAACATTTCTTTACTGAGAGTGTAATCAAGAACTGAAACCAGCTTCCTAGAGAGGTGGTTGATTCTCCAAACATGTCAGTGTTTAAGAGGAATTTGGACCATGCTTTAGCTTTTGGTCAGCCCTAGATTGGTCATACTGGATGATCATCATAGGTCTCTTCCATTTGTAAGAGTCTGTTCTATGCTAAAATGTGAGATGCCACCCTGGTACATGGCAGAATGAGCCATTAGTGATGAGACAGGTTTTCACAGGTCCATCAGAGTGTTGTGTTGAGAGACTTTACTCAGAAAGGCAACATTGCTCCTTCACCTGCAGCATGTGCTGGGGCTTCTGAGAGGTTAAGGGAGCTGCCAAATGACCAGGGGGGAGAGGAAAATGAGACTGGACTGAATCTAGCTCAGCTTCCATGAAGACAACTAAAAATACCTTACTCTTGAAATGGGAACAGGAATGAGTTCTCAGGAGAAGTATCACAGACATGGTTCAGGACCTTTCTTGGAGTCCTAGTGCCGGAAAAAGAAAGGAAGGGATAATTGACACAAATTCCTTTGACAGCTTCTTTACATGAATTCTCAGACTGTGGCTACAGTCTAATGAAGTAATGAATGGAGCATGGGAGTCTGTGTGACTGCTCCAGACTTTATTCAGGCTCTCTTAAACCATGACTTTCAGAGTCTGCATGCAAGCCTGACTTGTGGGAGTTTCTATTGAATGTGTAGGCTTACATAGCCTACTCTCTAGCAAAACAAACTCCCAAAGAAGCCTAAAATTTTGATGGTAGCATCACTTTCAAACCTCTCATGTTCTTAGACATTGAATCTAAAAGAATTTGAATGAATCAGTGACTGTTATAAATATCTTTAGTGCTTCATGTAATGTGAGTAACAATTAAATGTGTCACAAATGACACCTAGGTATTCTGTCGTGTGGCTGAATTAAATTAGTCATTTTGTATTTGTCTCATGTAAGCTCCTGGCTTATTTCACATCTGGAGTATTGTTGAACCCAAGTCAAAATTATTTTTATTTTTCATAATAATCCCATTGGCAAGAAAGCATGAAGTATTTTGGGGTATCTTGGAGGAAAATCAAGATGTGCTGTTAACCAAAAAGACCAAAATGCAAGCAGTGCTCTGTTATGTCCGTGGTGAAGCTGGTCTGAAATTGCATGTGAATAATGTTCCCAAAGCTTGGAGTGATTTCCAGTTGTATCATTAGCAAGTGAAAAGAAAATTCAACAAATCATTTATTTATCATTGCCATGGGTTTGTTGTGAGCTTTCAGGTAGTTGAAATGCATCCTCTCTGAGCTCATATTTAGCTACAGGAGGTGTGCCAATGTGGCAAAGGCTGGTTCTGACATTATGTCATCCCCAAATATGGTACATTCCCAGGTAAAATGGCAAAGAACTATCTGCCCATGGATCAGAATTTGAAGGTGAATATTTTACAGTCCTGTCCTCATGCCACATTCTGTCTCTTGGAGAAATTGGGATGGACATTTCATTTTGTTGTTATTTTTGTCCTATACACTGGATTCTGGAAGACTCTTTGAAGAACAACTTCCCAGTAACAGCTGACCAGTACCTTCCCATGAATTAATTTAGAGTTACAACCTGATTTTTATTACCCTACACTTCCAGACTTCTTAGTTCTTCTTGGTGCTTTCTAGAACATCTAGAGATGCAGTTTCAGTTATCCATTTTCTCTGATAATATCAGTAAATGGATTACAAGGGGTTTCCATCACTGTAGATCTTCACAAAATATATTTCATCTTGGTTTTGATATGAGTGCTTAACAAAAGTACAGATATCTGCATTTTCTTCTGAGTCTAACAAAGAGAAGTTCCTTTACTTTGCAGAGTCAGAGAAGCTGTGTCTTAAATTATTTTTCTATCATTCCATGATTAGAGGTATGTTTTTGTGGCTCATCCCCCAGAATGGACAACTACTGCTCTAGGTGAGGATGAGACACTCATTGGAGGAGGCTTCATAGCTGAGCAGTTTCTAACTCTGTCATGATGCTTTTTGTTTTGCTTTTGCTCTTTCAGTTGAAACCACTGGAAAATGTCATAAGACTTGTCTTGTTTTCTGCACAAATTAAGATGATGGGTTTTTCTGAACTTGTACTTTTTATTAAAGTGACAGTCAAGTAGGGAAGACTTTGTTCAATGATTTTATATTATGATGCACAGGAAATTGTACATTGAGACAGTGGATAATTTTGTCTGCTGCTAAGGCTGGAATTGAGATGTTGAGAATAGTCCTTCCCTGCAACCTCCTACTAGCTGTTATTCATAGCAGGAAGCAGCACTCAAGATTTTTTAAAAATTTGCTATCACTCAGGTGCTGATTCACACTGCTTATTCCATCAACAAATTTTTATTGGTATTTTTGTAATTCTTGTAAAGTTACTATCATACCATTTATCTGTAGTTAAGAGCCTTGTTTCATATTTCTGAACATAATCATCCTGTGCTGATTTGAATAAATTATGCCAGAGTGTTCAGACAAGAAGCAAAGCTGGCCAAAGACTTCTGAATGCAGATAAATTTGTTTTGTTGAACCAAAGAGTGGAGTAATGGATCTCTGACTCAGATCCCCTCTCTGCTGACAAACTGTGAACTTGCAGCTGGGAAAGTGCTATGGGAGGGAAAAATGAAGGCCAAAATCTTCATGTCTGTGGACCCTTGCCAGAATTTGTGAGGATAATCTACCTAAGATAATGTCAAAGCTTTACCTTAAAAAGTGAGAGGAGAAGAAGGATTGCTAAAAGATGAAATTTCAAGAGTATCAGCATGGTCATAATGCAAGTATTGGACACAGCAGTGGGGGCAGAATGGTGTTTCTGAGACCTGAGCAAGACTGTCATTCATCTTGATTAGAACAAATTCAGAAAAATGCCAAAGAGGGATAGAAATAGGCAAGAAGTGTATTAGGAAATGAAGTGGGAGACCCAATTATAGTTGAAGGTTAGTGCTTTAAAATGGGAACGACTGAATCATGCTAGTGTTCTAAGAGGAGAGACTAAAAAATGCCAAAAACAGCTGAAAGGAACTGCAAGGAAAGGGCAAACAAGGGATAGAAATTAGAAGTTGCTATGGGCTTAGTAAGCACCATGAGCACCTCTCTGAAGAGGGCCAGGAGGGCTGACTGAGGGGAGGAGAAGGGGCAAGTTCAGAGGTGAGATGGCACATATATGGTTTGACATGGAAGGAAAAGATAGGAGATTCTTTGTGAAGAAATGGCACCACAGGTATCTTAGCTGAAAGGCTGACACGTCTTATCTGTCTTATCACATCACACTCCTCAGTCTTTCCCCAAATCTGTAGTCTTTTGTAAGACTTTCTGTGTTATATTATGTTGCTATAAAATGACTTTTAATGGGTTGTCTCTATAGTTTTCCTTCTCTTGGCCCAATTTGATGAAAAAACAAAGCTCCAGTTTTGCTGTCATTTAATCAAGAAGAGAGAGGAGGAGACATGTCTTGTGATGGTGACATTTTTGTACTCAGTAGACTTTGTCCTTTCTAATGATGCATCAGAGTGTCATGCCCCAGTCTGCTCTGATGAGGCATATGCAAACAAGTGCCAGGAACAGGGCAGGATGTCATAGAACATCAGAAGAATGAAAATTATACATTTTTTATTTTATATTTGATGGTGTTCTTACATGAAAAGTAAGGGAATTATTTTGGGTTTGATTAAAACAGCCTTTCTCATACCTGTCTGCTGCTGCTGGTTCTGCCTCCTTTTCTCTGCTGCCATTTCTCCTGCCTGGAGCATTCACTGCCAAATTGCTGCTCCAGCCTCTGCCTGCTGCTGACAGCAGATAGAGGCAGTAGGCTCCTGCTTCTGTTTCTACCTTTAACCAATAAATATGTTTTCTGTTTTCTACTAGAACAAATGAGCAGGGGGTTTGGTCCAGTTCAGGTTTGAGTTGCTTACTCTGTTGTACCGTAAACCATCTGTAGGTTCTCAGTGTTTGCTCACAAAATGTACTCTGTAATTCTCTGGGCATTTGGATGTTAATTTCCCTCAGATGAGAATTATTTAGTAGCTTTGTGGACTCTCCTGCTTAGCTGCACTACAGACTAATTACAGCTTTGCCTCAGCTGAGAGTGCATAAGCCACAGGCTGAAGGGCACCTCATTGAAAACCATGGTGTGAATAGGCTCTTTCTGTCTTTTCCCACCCTTGAAAGTGACCGAAAAAATTCTAAGAAAGTAGCTTTTTGAGAAAAAGCTTTGACTTCTGGGTTAATAATTTTTTTTCCATAAAGGAATTATTTATTAAGAAAGAAGTCAATATGTGAGTTCAGAAGCTCTGCTCAGAAGAGCTGTAGTTTGTACCTGCCTGATGCCCTCATTCTCCCGTAGTCTGGGTTCTCTGTGGTGTTTGGTTCTTTGCCGTGCACCACAAGGTACCCAGCGGGCTGGAGCTATATCCAGAAACATCTGTCAGTAGGAAGTGAGAGGTGCTGAGAGGCATTTTTGAAATTTCCAATTTTATCTCTCCTGTTGATCTATTTCAGGTCTCATCCCAATATGGACCGGTGCTCCTAGTTCCTGCTCTAAGCAGGATGTACTAATGCCATATTCAACACAGTCTTCTGTCCAGGTAGAAGTGGAGTATTTCTGGTGTTCAGTGACAAACAGTCTTGGCAGGTAGTTTAACCTCCTCCCAAACACAAGTGCAAAGATGCCTCCCATTCTTTTATGACACAAGAGGAGTGAGTTTGTCTAATGAACCACTTAAACCACTTTCTGTTGCACTTGCATTTTTCTTAAACATCTAACATCAAATTTATTTATTTATTTTGTCTGTGAGGTCCAGTGAAGCTTGGAGCTGTGTGTGTGGGTGTTTCCCTGAAGGAGTTGCCAGTGAAATAGATACTGCTGAGCTGACTGCAGCACTTCTTTCTAGAGCATAGCTGTCAAGAGGATGAATGAATAGTATGGTAAGGATGCAGTATATCTTTAGTTTAAGGAAGAAAACAACCCTCTGTTTGTGATCAATCTAGAATTGAAAGTGTCAGTCACAGAGCATACCATGTTAATCCATGGTTGAACAGCTGCAGCATCTTCTGATTAGTCATGCTGGGGAACAGGCTTCTAAAGCAAATTCCAGGACAGTTCTGTTAAAATGAGAGCCTTAGGAACCTAAGATGGAGCTGACTGCTCTGAGCTGTACTGTATAACCTGAGCATGTGGGCTAGGATTGAAAAGGAATAAATTTGCATGAAAAAAAGGGTATTTGTGTCCATGTCTAATAAATATCTCTTTTCCCAAGAATTTTCAGGGCTGCAAAATCCTCAGATCAAACCATGCTTGATCCTAACTGTACTCGAAAATGATGTTCGGGCTAGTACAGGTAGCAAAACCACCTTGCAAATGGGCATTCATTAGTACCAAATTTCTGCATAGTGCAATTTATCTAAACTGAATGTCCATTGTGGTAGAGTTGTATGTTCTCTTATTTCATTTCAGCTGAATAATGAATATATGCCATTACTGATTACTAATATGTAATTATTACTGTGAGAGTCTAATCCCCTGAAACCATTGGTCACTTGGTGTATGTTCATTTGGCTACAAATGCTTTTCGTTTCCCATCTGTATTTTATCATTTAATTGCTTTACTCCATTCAACCTTACCCTTTTTTGATCTCCTGTTAATCATTATTTGGAATGAGAATTAGCCCTTAAGCAAACAGTGCCCCAAATCTATCTTCCTTCTTTGTGTGCAGTGATGACCTTGTGTTGAACAGAAAAAAAATTAGCTATCTCTCTAGATTTATAATAAAAATTCTCTTAATTATATTTGAAAATTGCAGTTGAAAAAGAATCTTAACATTTATTCATATTCTAAATTAACAGATTCTATTTTTGAAGCACTCGAGATTCTATAAAGTCCTGATCTTCCAAAAGCCTAGTGGAAACCTTTATTTAAAAATAAAATAAACTCCAGATCTCATTTTCTGAAAGAGATCTAAGCATTTATTATGCCTCCGGTCTTTGAAGGGAATCAAGTTTGTTAGCATCGCTTTTCAAATAGGGAGCTGGCACCCAGGGCAGTGATATATCTGGAAAAATTGGACTCCCAAAATCATGTGACCCCCAGTCTGCACCCTGGCGCTGTTGGAACTGGCCTGTAGAACAGCAACAGGGTTAAAGGACAGCGAACAGGGAGCTGTCTGTGGTACACTTAGGAAATCAGGTGGCTCTGCAATGTCCCCCTGGCCTGGGCAGTTGTTTTCTTTCCAGAGGAGATGTGGATGTGAGTGTGAGGAGGTGTCAGTGTTGTCCAGAGTCCTTTGGAGAAGGACAGCACAGGCCTGTGGGCACAGTGGGCTTGCAGGCTGCGCTGTCGTAACTCTCTGCACCGTTAAGCCAACAGGTGCTGCTTGGTGCCCACTTCAGAGAGGCAGTCCTGTTCCTCTTAGTCAGTAGCATGGCATTTTCTTCTCTCAACTGAACTGGATTTGTAAGCCCTTAATGTTTACATTTTTTGTCTAAAATTAATAAGCATCCACCCCCTTAAAAATCTCATTAAAGTTTGTTTTTGGCAGGTTGCCTCCCAGAGTCTTGACAGCACTTTGGGTGCTGATGATCTGATCGGAGTGTCTTCTCATTCCCTCCTCCTTCCCCATCTGTTTGTATCCACCTCTTGTGTTACAGAAATAAACTGTTGGGGTGAGAACTGGTTTTTCTCTTTTTGCTTGGTGCAATGCTCTCTGCTGCACAACTTGTCTGCAGTATGATTGAGCCTCTGTTGGTTGCTGCTCCACCATCTCCTCAGCCAAGGCAGTGCCCTGAGCAGCAGGCTGCCTGCTGCAGCACATGACAGTGCAAGTGATGGCCATGCTCACCTGCATCTCAGGCCAGCCATTCATAGCAATGACTCTGGCAACGAGCTTAAAGTCTGGGGTTGAAGCAGAGCAAGTATGGAGAACGTATGGAACATCAGAGGCTTTGGATCTTGTAGGGAAAAATGAGGTCTGGTCCTCCTCTTCAGTATAATCTGTACTGCTGCCAGATCATGAAGAAGGGAAGCTTGTGCACAGTAAATATAAAAATGTAGCTGTATTTTAAGAAATTCTAAGATACCTCCTAAAATGCTGCTGTCTGATGATTGATCATGATCTGAGATGATTAGGAGGAGCAAAGGAAGGAAAACTGGAGGCTCAAGCAGTCAACACTAGCAAATGCTGTACTTATGTGCCTTTGAATATGTTAAAGTTAAGATTCATTAAACAGAGCTTTAGGGGTTGCAGCCATCATTTAGAAATGCTTCTTTTAAACAAACAAGAAGTAATAGATCCAAATGCAAGTAAGATAAAAATACAAATCAGGGGTTCTTCAGTAGCCATTTATTAAAGATTTGTCTGTAAGCAATTTTACAGCAGTCTATAGTCATGTCTATACAGTAGACTTAGAAATTAGGGAGATTGTTGTTGTTTAGGAATATCAAAGAACTTTTGTAGTTATTATATAGCTTTGGTGAACAAATCACTAATCGTCTTAAAAATAACTGGGGGCAGATAACATAATGAAGTACTGCTAGGATGTGTTTCTGTTTTATCAGCCAGCAGTTATGAGTAAAAGGCAAAAATGGTGTTTGTATCTAGTTTTGTTTAAAACAGCAGGAATGAAGAAAGAATTATCGGGATGTGAAATGCATTAACTCATGGCAAGAAAATTCCTTTCATCTTGAGTTTGGCTGCTGACTGTCAATAACTGAGATTAATGCTACAGGAAACAAAGCAGAAATGTTAAATATAACGACATTTAAAGAAGAGCAATGACCAGTTTATTAAAGGGAAGTGGTTTGAACTCTGTGAGGTTTGCAAATGGAATTTCAGAAGCATTTGAAGACAGTTTTGACTCATCTAAATCACCACAGGACTAAATTAAAATATATCCTGTAAATGAAATCTGGTCTCTGTATTATCTTCTCTAATGGATTAACATACTCCTAATTTTTAAAAAGAACTCAAATGTCCTGATTGTGAAATTCTGTACCCACAAAAATTACTACATTAACAACTTTCCTGTGTGAATACACTGAAATAGATGCTGCTTTAGCAGTGCATGTTCCATTAAGAATGAAATTGAGCTGTGTGTTCTTTAGCTTTCTTTCCTGTCCCATAGCCTTCTCCGTTTCCAGATTTAATTGCAGCTGTGACGATGCTCAGTGCTGCTGCTCACTGGGAAGTACAGAGCCAGGCTGAGAGCAAGGGAGGGTGTGTAACAGTTTAGTTCAGCCACTGTTCTGGCCAGTGGTATGTCATTAGCATGGGCCACTCTCCTCTCAAGTCAATTACATTTTTACAAGTTCTGCAAAAATTATCTTTATGAATTCTAAGGCTCATTACCTTAGGAAAACTGGCCAAAATTGTCTCATGGTGTAGCAAGTTTGGCAACGACAGGCTCAATTCCCCTGTTAGTCAAGGGGATAGAAGGAATTTCACCTTGAAGAGCCTGGTTGTCAGAGATGTTGATTAGAAGTTATAGATGATGTAGTTCAGAGTGCTCCAATAGTTGAATGTATCCTGCTTTGATCCATCTCTTTGATGTGCACCTGTTTCTTCCAATGAATTACTCCAAGGCTAGATAATCCTTGTGATCATCTTGCCTGTCCTTCTATATAGCAGAACACAGAGCTTTCCTGAAATGATTCAGTGATAAGAGGGAGGCATTTCTCTCTTAATGTTCATTTAACTGGGTGTAATGAATAATCTTTTAGTCCGTCGATATTTCAGAAGAAAGCCCACCCTAACCTACAATTAACTGGGAGCAATAAACACATTTTGGACTGGAAAGTTAAAACTAATAGATTCAAAGATGCTTTTGAAGTTGATTAGTAGAAGTAACTAATTTCTCTGGCAATTTCTAGTCTTTAGACCCAAGTGTTAGAGTTTCACTTGGCCTTCTTTCCTGCCTTATGCATGCGTGGCTGTTAATATAAGCAAGATTGTCTTTAGTATGAAGCTTATGTGTAGCTGTGGGTACATCTAGCAGCAGTGCAGAGCTGTGCCTGGTACCTCCACAAACAGCTTGGGCGACCCTCAGGTTGTCTTGGTTTGAAGACAGGTGTGTGCCAAGGAAGGTGGGAGCCTCCCTTGGAATGGAGAATACGCGCCATCACACAGCATCTACAGGACTGGATGTGGCACTCAGTGCCATGGTTTAGTTGATGAGGAGGTGTTAGGTCATAGGTTGGACTTGATGATCTCAAAGGTCTTTTCCAACCTAGTTANAATGGCAGGGATTGGCAAAATCCCAGAGCAGTAGAGGAAATGTATCAGAAACTGCATAGCTGTAGCTGGAACTGCAGCGTGTCCCAGCAGGCAGAGGGTGTGGAGCTACAGCACAGCAAAAAACCTGGAGCAGTGGTAAGGAAACTGGGGGGGCCTGGCCAGTGGCAGCCTGGCTCCTGAACATGGCAGGGAGAGGCTCGCTGGGAGGGGAAAAGGGCTCGGCATCCCAGGGTTTCCCCTGAGGCATCTGAGCAGATGCCGAAAGTCCCTTTTTTAGTGAGGTAGGGTGTTAATAAGGTCCCAGTTCAGTGGCTGCTCTCACCCACAGCAGAAGAAGCAGGACTGGTCTGGGCTCTGGCAGAGCCTTGAGTTCTGCCCCCAGTAAGCAGCAATTCCACTGTCCACCTTGAAAGCTGAGAAAGCAAGAGAGAGCTAGGAGCTGCACCCAACACTTTCCTCCTGCCCAAATCTCAGGTATGTCTGCCCTTCCCAAGGGAATGCCCCTCAGCTACAGTCTTAAAGCCAGCTGCACTCCTTTCCCTTCCCTGAGGTTACTTTTTTTGTTTCTCCTAAGTAGTGGTTGTTATTTTTTTCTTAGCAATAAAAATTGGAGCAAATTCCCTAAGAGAAGGAAACAAAAGGAAAAGTCCTAAACCCCAACACCTGTTATCATGGGAGCTGTGTTCATACTGTTTGCAGTGTGAAATGAGGCTTGCCCCTGTAGTACCTTGTTGAGAATGATTTGCACCAAACAGTATGAAAGCTGTTCCCTCTTAAGTGTAGTGTGAAACTTTGCTCCTGTAAGAGATGAGGAGCAGAAGGTGTTCAAGTGTGAGGGTGGCCAAGGACTATAAGTGCATAATGGAATGTGGCCCTTGAACATACTCATTTGGGAGCAGCTTTCCTCATGATGTTGTAATTATTCCTCTAAGAGGAAAATATTCACAGGCATTTAACAGCAGCTGAAAAAACAGCAGCAGCAGAGGGGATCAAAGAGAAATGACATAAAGGCTGATAGCAAATGGGGGTGGTAGCTGGGGTAAGTACTGTTGACCTTATATCTGAAGAATGTAGATTATGGTTTCTCTGGAGCAGGCGATATCTGCACTATTTTGTTTAATAGCTATCCTTTTTCCATGGTGATAACAAATCTCTGCAACTCTAATAGAAATTATAATTAGCCTCAACAAAGGCTTGTGTGAAGAAATTATTTCAGCCTAATACAGTGTGGCAGAAGAGTTTACGTGTCTCTGCTCTTTGGAGGCTCTGGAACCTGCTCCATGGAACCAGTGTTTTTAGGGACTTGGTGGGACTGCATGCCCTTTTTTCAAGACCCCTTTGTTAATTAAGAAATTAGAATTGCTTTGTGTCGTGTTAGCCTATGTCTAACAATGTTGCTTACAGCATATGGGTCTGCTTGTTGACCTTATCTACATAACTATGAGTTGAGAGGGGGAATGAACAGTGCTGGAGGCTGCTGATGGCTTTTCATGGAGTCAGACTTTCTGTGGCCTTGCTGTTGGAATGGCTCATGAACTTGGCTCCAATTAAAATCAAGTCCAGCTACATGATGAGTGATTGCTTTCTTTATTTTATAAAACTGGCACTCAGTAAACTTATGTAACTCATTCTGCACAGGAAAAACCCAAGAGTGATGTAGGAAGCACAACGTGGCATTGGGTCGGAAAAATATCTCTGTAGCACATGGTAGATGAACTGAATTTTCCTGGTTCTGATGTATAAAAAGACATGATCAGTGGTGTGCAGTCAGGGTGGTACTTTGTTTTTCCCTGCACTGTAAAGCCACTGGTCAAACACAGAAGCCAATGTAGTTTTGGGTTTTTTTTTTGTTCTTTGAGTTTGGATCCTTATTTTATGATATGCCAGAATCTGATGTTTCACATGACATAGATGGGTCTTTGTTAATATTTGGAAGGTTACTTTATTGATCCAAGATGTTACAGATGTGAACTTGAAGTTCACTGGCTTCTACTAATCAGCATTTGGTGTGCACCTAGACTTCTGACTTTTTTGAAGATAATAGAATGTGTTTCTAATACTATTTGTACTTTCATGCTCATATTGACTTAAATGCTGCTTCTTACCAATTCAAGTACAAAAGTATGCAGAGATAGAGGAAGAAATGTTTCACTGAGCAGATTATCAAAACCTGAGAGGAGAAAGTAGTTTTCCAGATGACTTGATCCTGCAGTGTATGTCACTAAAAGTATCAGAGAGCTCCTAAGCAAATGCATGCAAGGTTCTGGAAGACATAGCCTAAATAAAGTCTGTCTGGACTGATGTTCTGTCGAGTATGAAACCATCTGTTATGAGGGAAAATACAGCAAATGGGAGAATGCTCTTAGTCGGGGTGGAGATTGTTTTGGTTGTGACAAGGTACTATATAAGATGGTAAAAAGTAGTGGCTGATTTTTGGCTTGCACTGTCAGTATGTACATTGTCTACAACTGCAGTGAGGTAGGGATTTTAAGATAAATTGAGCTGGGCTCTAGTCTATGGAAATGGGATGTCTAACACCTCTGTGCACTGAGATGTGGGGCTCTGGTGGACTTCCCCATCCTGACACAATGCACATGTGTGTGTGTTGTGTTCACACTTCACCTGGCTTGATCCATGGTGGGCAAGTAAATCCTGGTGGCTGGGGATGAGTGTGGAGGTGCAGAGAAGCTGAATAAAATTCAGACAGAATATGCTTGTTAGTTGTCCTTCTACTACACCAAATTTGCCCTTGTATATAGCAGCATTAGATAAAGAATTTAAACTTATTAATGGAGGAGTAATTTGACAGACTGTCCCAAACCGTGACTGTCTGCATCTTTTCTGTCCCACCTGGATAAATTCTGTGTAGTATCTCTGCTTCATATAACAGCCATAAATTAAGATTTGCTATAATATTTACCGAGTCTTTCAGAGGAATGAAAGTTTTCTTAGCAGAAACAGTGAGAGAATGCAGAACTGCTTTTCTCTATTGGCTGAAATACCACAGGAATGGGTTTCCTTTCTGCATTTCACTACAAAGCAAAATGGATGCACCAAAAAGTTTCCCCTTCTGAATCTCAACTTTTGTTCACTTTGGTTTTTTTATGAAAGCAGAGTAATAATGTTTACAAACTGGGCTATTGTAAGATTTAAAATATGAGAACATAGCATATAATATAAAAACTATTCAAAATGCAGTTAAAATGTTATTTTCAAATTTGATACTTCTCTTTTGTTCTGGAGGAGATTTTTAGGAACTCTGCAGTCTTCTCAGTGCTTAAAAGATTGCTTTTCAGTAATCTATGTTGGGAGATTAGTCAGTGAACATATAATTTTCCATAATCATAAGAGACAAGAGTTTTGAATAGCGGCCTCAAACTCCCCTGGGTCACTCAAATGTTAATTTAACTTCTGTTGGTTTGATAGTTGAGTTTTCTTTAATCTTCAAAATGGTTAAGAACACCATAAGGCTAGCTAGCAGGAATTTTCTCTTGTCTACTGAATCTCACTTACAAGGATTAATGAAGAGGAAATGGGAGCTTTTGTTGTAGAAACTGAGTGAATCTTATGGCCTTTATAGCAAACTGTTTGTTGATTTAGTAGAAATTGTGTTTCACTAGCAGGGTAATTCATCAGCATCAGACACCAGTAGTACTGTATGTGCTGAAATCAATTTTGTGTGAGGTTCAGAGCACACTGGAAATCTTATGCTTTAGGAGATCTTTCTGGGTATGACAGAGAAGAATCAAGTGATTACCCTAGACTGAAGAAAACAAGCATGCTAAGACACGTCAAACTTTATCAATCAAAGCTATTTAGAAAAAATAAAATGCATTGACCATTTTAATTCATGTTGGCAAAAGTCCTTTCATTTTCTGAAAAACTGCTTGGGGATATTTATAAAATGTTGAACTTCTCAGACAGTAAGGCTGTAGATGAAAAATGTCAGAAGCACCATTAACTGGAAGCAGTTTATATGCTGGTAGATGATGTATGAGTGCAATGGGCCATGATGGTCAGGACACAGCTCAGCAGAGGTTCTGCTTGGCCGGTGCTGAGGGATGAGAGGTCCTGTGCTCCTTTTCTCCCTGTGCTTTGGAAAGGCTGTGGAAGGGTCTCTGTGCAGCTGCCAACAGCCGGGTGACTGTTGCTGGATGTGCCACAAAGGGACATAATATATGAATAAAGGCACAAATGTTGGAGGGTGATGAGGGCTGGGAAACTGTGACTATATCCAGTAATGAAGAAAGCTTTATCTCCTGATGATATTTGGGTACATAAAAGCTCTCATTAATTTGGCAGGACCATAAATGAGAAGGGGCCCATGGAAGAGAGTATGACTAGCTGTGCCATACATGGTCTTTAATTATCTTAAAAAGAAATCAAGTTTCTGAAATCTGTCTTTTCCTTCAGACCTCACTGTATATGTATATTCAGAGGAAAATTAAGACCTATTAGTGCAAAAGAAATTAGTTCCATGCTAAATCGGGCCTGCATATACACATTTCCCCTATTTTATAACTGGTCAAGCTGAGCAATTCACATGAAGAACTGCTTAAAGCTGGATGCTTAGGGCATAAAAATTATCCACAGTTGAAAGTTAGTAATATCATGTAATAAGACAAGCTAATGTTTGTGCTAACAAAAAAAGTATTGATTAAACTCTTTGCAACATATTGTTGCATTCCTCATATTTAGATTCTTGCTAAAGGTCCCCTGAGAAACATCAGCTTTCCATTAATCACAAAATCATTCTTGGCTTGAGTTTCTGTGGACAGCAATTTTGCAATGTGTGTGCTTCATAGCTTATCAAGGGCCTGGTGTTAGACACGTTCATGGTAGTATTAGAGAACATTTATTAGCACTGTCATTTCTAGAGCAAAAGCACGTCACTGGGAGCATTGTGTCCTGGTGATGGTCTGTGACTTACTGAGGCAATGGGAACTTATTGCATGAAGCATGTGCCAGGTTGTCTCTTACCAAGCTTCTGGAGTAACCTATGAAACCATATGGGTAAATAGGATTGTTTCATTTTCATAGAAGAAATTTTGTGTGCAAATTTAAGAGTATTGCACATTAGAAACCCTAACTTGAGAGAGGGATGACTGCAATCTTGTGGTATTCCTGGTGGTTAAAATGTGTTGATGGACATAAATGATTGTTCTGGGTTAGTTCTAAGATTTGTCTTCCATGCTTTCTTCTTCCTCCATCACCCCACCGTCCCTAGGAGAAAAAATAACCCCATTCCATCTGTCAGACAAAGTTCCTAAATTTGTATTCAGAGATTATTTCATGGTTTATAGCTTCTTACAAAAGTCAACCTTTTTGTCACAGAGCTCCCTAAACTCACTAAAACTGGGTTTTGGTATTTTCCATTTTCAATCACCCTTGTGGTAAAGAATGCATGGAAGGGAACTGGGAAACAACAGGGTCCATTTTGGCTGCTGCCCAGATGTTGTGAGCTTTTGGAGTTGCTGCCTTCCCATCAGAGGGGTCCTGCAGCCAGAAAGTCACTGCCCTGTCAAGAGCTGCAACAGAGAAAACCAGAATGAATCAAGGGAACAGAGAGGCTTGACTATAGCATGCCACAGTTTATTGCTTACTTATTGCACAAATCTTTAAGACAGGCTAATGGAGAAGGGGAACTAATCCCGTGGGCGTTGAATCTCTTCTGATAGCAAGAAATGTTAGCATAAAATTGCAGCAAATTGGGACGGCCTCTGAAAATTTTCCTTGGAGTAAGCTGTTTTCCCCCTGCTGTGCAAAACAACTAGAAAATTTCTATTATAACCATGCACTTTGCCCAAGCTAATCGCTTTCTATCAGGGGCTGACTTGTCTGGGTAGCCTTCCTCAGAAGACAGGGAGAGAAAGAAAATTTTGCATACTTTAAACTTTACCTTTGATTTATGTTTTAGAATTCTTGCTTTTTGTTGTGTTAGTAAGGAAATAAAGGCAGAAATTTCCTTTGGAAAAAATGGAATAAGTAAATACACTACCGAATATGGCCTATGAAATTGAAATTGATATTATATCTATAATTTTTTTTTAATTCTTTTGCTCTACCAGCAGACGGATCCCCTTCTAAAGTCCCCTGGAATATCTCAGAGCACACTGAAATAATGGGATGATAATATTCTTAATGTCGTCATTTTCAAAGGGGTGGAGGACCTATCCAATGAAGACAGCCTGGGAGAGTTGGGGTTGTTCAGCCTAGAGAAGAGAAGGCTCCAGGGAAACTTTAAAGCACCTTCCAATACCTAAAGGAGCTACTAGAAATCTGGAGGAATTCCTTACAGGGATATGTAGTAATAGGACAAGGGATAATGTCTTTAAACTGACAGATTAGGTTAGATTAGATTAGATTCTTTACTCTGAGGGTGGTGAGGCACTGGAACAGGAAGCTGTGGATGTCCCTGGAAATGTTTACGGGCAGGTTGGATGGGGCCCTGAGCAATCTGATTTACTGGAAGGTGCTCCTGCCCATGGCAGGGATGTTGGGACCACATGATCTTAAAAGTCCCTTCCAACCCAAGAAATTCTGTGATTCTATGAATTATTCTTAATTCTTAATATCACATATGAGTGTTTTCCCAATCCCACTATTTCTTCCTCTGGTTTACTGTAAGGATTCCTGAAATCCCTTAATCTGCAGATGGTAATCTCTCCCAAACATACTGTATCTGTCTGCTAGTAAAGAATCAAACAGTTTTAGTATCCGGGAAGAAGTCCTTAGGGAGTTGGTTTTCTGAGGCTCATCCTTCCAAAATTTCAAAGGATTGGGCATTCATAGTCAAAAGGCTATAACCAGAGGGTGCAAAGGAGAAACTGTTGATACTTCTTGCTCTTAGAAGTATTTGTAGTCTACCCATATGCTTGTTACTCACTTCCCACTTTGTTCCCTTTAAATATTTTCAGTTTGTGAGAGAACTGGCTTTTGTTGTAGTTGCCAGAGAAGTAGGTGCAGGCTGTGAAGAGAAGGGGAGAGAAAGCTTTGAGCAAAGGCTTTGGGACAGCTGGGCCACTGCAGAGGCTGTCTTAGTCTGGGTTTACTTACTGTGATTTTCTTTTTTTTCCTACAAAGCAACTGGCAGTAAATTCAAGAGCTAAGAAGATTCTAGTCCCCCACAAAAATCCTATACTTCTGAGAAGGGATCATATTCTGGTCTGAATCTATTGTACATTGAATGATAAATCTCATTCTTTTTTACCTTATTTTGGCACCAGCCACAAATTTGAGCTACATTTGTAGACTGAATGAGGGTTCTGAAATGGCACCAAGAGCCAATTTGTTTTTCTTCCTCTGTACCAGTACCAGTAAAATAACAGATTGTTTGAAAGATGCTTGTGCATATTGAGACTTTCAGTCACTGATCTTCAGAATCTATTATAAATATTTTTGTTTCACAGTTTCTTCCAAACTTTGTTCTTTTGAATTTATTTAACTTACTGTCATTGAGCTATGCTCTTCCTAAACTTCCTAAATAGCTGAAATAAGAGCCCTGCTCTCTTTTTCTATGAGTATTAAGCCTCAGTAAGACTTAGACTATAATATTGGTAACCAGAATACAGAGGAACTTGCATTATCATCATCTGTCATTCTGATCTGACAATACCATATTATATTCTCAATAGATAATTTTGTGATCAAACAATGAGTGGCATAAATGACTGTGCTGGTCTGACATGGTGAATTTGACTTGTCAGTTAGAGAAGAATAAGGCAAAAATTGTATACATGGCCAAAATATTTAGCATAAAACTACTTGTGCTCCTCCTCCCTGCAGGAGGAAGAAGAAAGCTAGGGGAAGAGAGAGGCATATATTTAACAGATGGAAGAGGCTGCCTGGTGGTACTACCTCTGTCAGCACTGTTTTCTTCTGATAAATTAAGTGCCCTGCATTGGCTGCACAGCTGTGGATACGGAAGGAAAAACTGGAAATGCATGTTACTTAACAGAAAAGCAAAGGTTATTTATATGAGCTCTTTACTTATCAAGTGACTCCAATATGTGTGGTGGCAGGGCTGCTGGGTAAATTAGTGGGGCTACATTCTTCTGGAGCAGACCCTCGTACAGGCTCTGACCTTCCTCAGCTCATTGCCTAGAAAGCAGTGTACTTCAACCTTATCAACCATACTCATGCTACTCACAAAGGATTTTGGCCTTATTTAATATAATCTTAGCAGAAATATAACAAATTTACTTGCCGAGCTCAGTTCCCTTAGAACAACTTGGTCTGCAGTACATGAAAATTCAGTGTACTTTAAAAAAAAGTGTCTTTTAATCAACTTTAAATGTGGAAAAAATCTTTTTAGCATGCAGTTATCACTAGTAGCATGACTGTAATTCTATTCAGTAGAAAATCTTCAGAGATACAGTAATTTACCATCTGTATCACTTTATTATATCTTTCTTCTAACTGACTTCCGTGACCTGATGTGGTCTTCTACAAGCCTTTCTTGCTTTTCTTGTTGTGCTGGAATGTATTTTCCTAGTGTATAAAGTGATCTTTCAAGATCTGTGTATCTACTGTAATGTAATGTCATGTGGAGTAAGAGAGATCTTTGCCTTTGGAAGCTTCTATCAGGCTCGTGACCTTAAATAAAGGAGAATGCAGATAATAGGTGTAAACACAATTGTAGCATCATGGAACTAAAATGTCTACCTGGTTGTAAAGCTTACAGGTGCTTCAGAGAGATGCTTTAATTATGGGAGAGTTGTTTCAGAATTATGTTGTATGTGATAGAATAGTGCTTGGAGGTGCAGCAGAGATCAGAGCTCTTCTGGTGTAGCTGCAGTGCAGACTCAATAAAAATTTAAAAAGCCAAGAGAAATATGAGTGATGAAAATGAACTACAGAAAACTGTTTTACAAGTGGGGAAGCTGTGGCAACTTGGCCAAGTCATCGATTGTACCTAAACTGGATTTTTAAGTTGGTACTTTTGAAATAATCGTAGTTCCTCTGGAGAATGAAGTACTTTCTGAAGAAAAAACTTGAAACACTACCTATTTTCTTTATCAGAAGAGGATTTTTAAGATGTCTCTGTAATTTATCATAATTGGATAGTCTGAAATGAAAAATACAATTCTGTAATAGAAATTGCTTGTTTCTTTCTCTGTGGCACACTCTGTCCAGAAATGTTCTTGGAGAGGGTACTGCTCATACATGGATCATTAACTAAGCATTCGAGGCACTCTGATCTAACCCATTTTCATCAGATTAAATTAAATAGAAATCACAAAATAACTAGCTTTACAGATCATCTCACCTCTGTCATTTTATACTTGTATTGGTGGAATTAGACACTAAAGTAGACAAGATGATTTCTTGTAAGGTAAGGGAAAATTTAACATGTCAGCAGAATAACTGCTTTTGAAAATGAAGAGAGCCAGGAAGACTATAGTGAAGGTGAATAACTTTAAGGATAAATTGTGTAATGCATTTAGAATTCAAGATCTATCCTGTGCAAATAAAAATAACTCAGATAACATCCATGGGACCTCTGCTGCCTGAAAGCGTAGGTCAGAAAACAGAAACTACAGAGGTGATAAAATTTTAATTTCATTAGAAACAGACTCTTTGATTGAAGACCTATGGTCATGGTTACATGAATCTTTGGGCATTTGTTGTTGTGTGTTTAGCAGAGACAAAGAGGGGTGAAGTTGAACCTGCCAATGTTAAAGTGAAAATAAAGTCCAGCAATTTTGAAAAGACCCTTTTGCACCACAGCATCTTTTGCAGCATTGCTCATTGTTGCTGTTGTTCGTGCCTTCGGGGCTGTGAACTTTAGACTCAGCTTTTGAGATACTTTTTTTGAAGACAAATTCTGAGTTAAGGAAAGACTTGATAGCACCTGCCTTGCATTGTAGATTGCAAATCTCAGAAAGGAAGGTGATGCCTGGTTTGCCTGTGGAGCTGCAGTGCTGACAGCAGACCTGCAGCTGTAGAGTATCAGCTCAGCATCTTCCTCAGCTCCCCATCTTGGTCCTTGCTTGTAAGACAGATTCCTTTTTCTTTCTGTATCTCAAATAAGCTTTCTGCCTGTATTTAAATAGATTTTTTACTGGAGATATTCCAGCTATGTTGATTTTGTCTTATTTTTATTTTAAACACTTTTTGATTTCCTGACAAATTTCAGCTAGAACAGGTGACCGGTTTCTGGGCCGACTTAACTCAGCATCCTCCACTGACTTTTGTGGGGTTCTGCCAGCACCAGGTAGGGAAGTGCCTGGCTGGGTCAGTCACTGAGCTGGGAAAGAGAAGGTAAAACAAAGACCCTACTGCAAATTCCGTGAGATTTTGTATTAAAAAATGGTATTGTGAGAAAATTTTGATTCAAAACATAATAACCTAGGAAAGCCAAAGTGTTCTGCCATTGCATACGTCTCCATTAACTGGAATATCAACTGCCTCGTGCACAACTGCACCGGTGCTCATCCTTCCTTTGACAAGCCACCTCAGCAGCTGGGAGGAAATGCTTTTTCAGTCAGGTCCTAGTTATCCTGACGAAAGCTTTGATTTTTTAGTATTAATTCCTGGAGATAATTACTGCAAAAAAGTCTTTTTCAGGGAATCATGTAATCAATAAATGTTTATTTTAACTCCACTCTTAGAAGTACTACTTGGTTAATGGAACATTAGTTGATTTTGGGATGTGTCCAGAAAAGTCTAAAAGCTTGAGAAAGTAGGAATAAAGTAGCTTTTTTCCCTTTCATGCAGTTCTGTGCCTCCAAATTATCAGTGTCTTGGGCTGTTTTGGTAAAAATCCTTTAGCAAAACAGCAGCTATTGGTCTTTTCAAGTAGAACCACTTCTTGGAGGAGAAAGTGAAGATTACTGTAAGTAAGATGGCATTGCTCAAAAGTGAGAGTTTAGATACATCCTCATGAGTCTGGCTGTGGTGCCCTAACATACTAATGTGTCAGTACAGCGCACTCTTCTCTTAACTTTCTATGCCACCTTGCTGCCAGAAGTTTCCAGGCTACCTTGGAATAGGTGAGAGAAAAAAGCAAGTGTCTGCTCCCAGGGAAAGTGGAGCGTGCTGGTTGAACTCCCCCCTGAGGGGTGGCAGCTGAGCCCAGCTTTGCCCTTGGGGTGTCGAGCGCAGCGGTGTGTCCCTCCTGGAGCGAGCTATGGGCTGGGAAGGGCTGTGGAGCTGGCAGGGCTTCGGGCCACCACAGCTCTTCAGCAGGTGGATGTGTCACAGCCTGCCCTAAGAACCTGGTATTTCCTTTAAAATCTCTGCAGTGAGGAAATATGGTGTACCTGGTCTCGCTGGCTTCCCATCTCTTGGGAGTAGCTTTTCTTGTCATTTGCCATATGGAAATTGTTTAGTCTCCTCTTCACCATAATTATTCTTTATATAGTCTTGGCTCTTTAATCTCTTGCCCTCCTTGCCAGAGAATGTAAATTACTTTTATTTATAGAAGTTTTTGTTTATAAAATTATTTTTCTTGCAGGGAGTGTATTTTTAAGGCCAAGAAAGAAAATTTTCAGGATAGTTCCTTTTTCTTATAATATTGTGTGTGCTGCATTACCTTGAAAAATTCATAGGCACTGTATGTTAGAATTCTTATTTAAAACTATGACCATTACAAGTAATTTTTGTTTGTTTTTCTATAAAGAAAAAATATATGCTTCTATTGTGCAGAGACAGAATGACTATTGAAATTTGTGTTTTTCTCTATGTTTAGTTTTGGAACAACTGCTTAGTAGTTATACCCCTTATTTTTGCTGCATTTTAAAATAAATCAGAGACAGTAAAATTAAACTTAATTTTCTTTGAGAAGAACCAGTGGTCCATGCATTCTCATTGAGTCTAGAGCAATTTATGCTAGTTTGTCAGCTGGTAAATTTGAATCAGTAATTCAGTAGTCAGCTGTCCTTTTAGAAATCAAAATTTGTTGGTGTTGTACTGCAAAATGTTACAGTTTTCTTTATTAATAGAGCTTTACAGCTGTGCAACAATTTTCGCTTAAGGGTCTCAAATCATTTTAATAAAGGAAAAAAAATTTCAATTTTCTTTTCTTGCAAGGGGAAATACTGAAAAATACAGGGGTGAACTGCCAGGGTAGAGAACCTGTTACATCTATTTGGATATGGCCAGCCCTGCAGCATCTTGTGTGCAATGGCCATGTCCATTTAACTGAGCTCTCACACCCACCGAAGGAGAGAACTGCACTTAAACTGTGTTGTGTAATTTAACTTGTGACATGGACCATTCCTAAACATTGCCTGGAGAGTGGCAGGGGGGATGTATGTGTGGGACAAAGGGGTGAATGGCAGGATTTTAAAGTGTGTAACCTTATTTACATGACAGAGACTGTTATTGTTATTGCCCTTTTTTCACTGTGATCTCTGACCCCCCCTGGGTTCCCTGTTGGGTTCTGGGAGCTGTTGTCAGTGGGGGAGACCAAGTGCCTTGAGCCTGGTGCTGTTGTGTGGGAGCTCTCCCACTACCCCATGTCATGAATGCTGCCCTGGGAAATGCCACGGGAGAGAAAGGGCCAGCTAATGGGGTTGTACTGCTTTGCACTTCCTGAGGGTTTGGCCTGGGATTAATAATTGCAGCAGAATTTTCCTTTGCAACTGAGCTGAAAACCAAGCAGAGATAAATGGGAACCAGAACTGTGAGCCATTTCACATGGGCCATATCAGAGCATGCTGCAGACCAGGATTTATATTAGGAAGGAGTGATTTGTGACATTTCATAATACTATTTTCATCTATTTTAAAAATGGTCAGAAATTGAATTTTCCTGTGGGGAACACAGATTCATTTTATAAAGATACTATCTTTGGTTTTTTCTTTTTCTTGTTTATTTATTTATTTTTATGAAGAGAGCAGGAGCAATTTGTCCCCATCCCCAAAGCAGTAAGTTGTGGTGTTGAATTTGTGTAGGAGGGAACTTTAGTACTTTTCTCTTTTGAAAGAAGGAGAGAGCACAATCTTTATAGATACCAATAAATCATAGTGACTGGTGATAACAAAGTATTTGTTAGAATGGAACTCTGTTATGTTTGATTGGACATTAATTGTCATGTCTGTGTGATGTGGATGTGGTTTCCATGTAAAATGTTCACCAGAAAATATATAGTTGGTGTTGAAAATTAAGTGACACTTTAGATGGTAATATATTCCCTTTGAAGTAATAAAGATGGATGAGTTTTCTCCTTATGGCTACTGAGATCTGAATGACAAATATTTTGAAAACTGACAAATAGCAGAGGATAGGGCTGCAGTGAGTGATAACTCGTAATATATGTGTTTTCTTGGAAATTTTCAGTGTGTGTGGCATGGATGGATCCTTATCTTAAGCAACATTTTCTAAAGAATTCCTTGTCAATGACTATAGTAGGACTGACTTGGACACATTCCCCAGTGGTTTGGATAAACTCAGAGTAAGCTCTGACATTTTTGTAGTTTTCAGTGAATTGAAACTGTCATGCTTATACTGGACAATGACAGTGAGCAAGTGAGGTGAGGCCCAGGAGCCAGGGCCATTTTGATTTGGAGACTAGATGGCCTTTATCAGGTCTTTCCCCTGTCACTGCCAGAATCCTGGGGGTTCTCTTTGCATATTTGTGAAGCTCAGCTGTGAATAGCACATGCATTTTCAAATACCTGTCATGCTTCTAGGAAAAAAAGGGAGTAAAATGCAGCCTTGAAGCTGGCATCTCTTTATTTCATAGAAATTTCATAGGTTATGTTCTAGCATCAGCTGAGTATTTCTTAAAATGGACCACCCTCTGTGGGGTTGTGCAAAACACTGGTTGGGTTATTGCAACCCAGAGCCTTGCACTGCTCACACAGCTGCTCTGGCAGGGCCCATTCCTACTGCCTTCCCCAAAACCATGATGAAGGACAGGGCTGGAATAGCAGCAGAATGCATCATGCCAGGCATGTATCTCTTCTTCCCCTTCTTCCTTCTTAGACAATAGTTTGGCCAGTAAAATCATCTCTTGCCATGTTTCAAGATCATGTCTGTCTGCTCCAAGCCTTTTTGGGTTGGCCTGTGCTTTCCAGAACCTTTCTAGAACAGTCTTCTTCAAAAGGAAATACAGGCTTTGTTCTTTTGCTTTCCTTGCTCCCTTTCTCCCCACATCTCCTCCTTTCATAGCTTTTATTTTTTTATTTTCATTTGTTTAAATACATTACACAAATGTACATGTGACATATTTGTGTCCCGTTATTTTAGTATTAGTATTTGTATTTGTGGAGTATTAGTATTTGTGGAGCTTCATTGTTCCTCATACATTTGTTTGATTTTGGAAAGTTTTACTTTCAAAGGAATTTATTTGGAAGCAGTTTCACTTGGCACAATTATCCTACTCTTTCCTTACATAACTTACCTATATGACCAGTAAATAGTTTCCCTGTGGTTCCTTAATGACAGAGAGCTCTTAAATTACATCAGTAATGAGCTCTGTGATGTGATAAACAAGAAAATGTTAATAAAAACTAGAGAGAGGACATGCACATATATTTCTTCCTCTTCATTAAATTAGTCTGGTTGATCTTTGTGGGCATTGATGATTGCTGCTGTGCTTCCGAAAGATCACTTAATGTACTTAGGGTGGAAATATCCTGGCCAGAAAGAGCAAGAACAAATTCTCCCCATGCCCAAAGCATTACCTTCAGAAATAAGTTAGGACACTGGATTTGTGTAAGGAGGGAACACCAGTACAGAAGAAAAAGGCCTTTTGTTCCTGGTGTTGCATATTACAATCATGATATGAAGTGACTTTTGACTCCAAAAATTTGGGTGTTTAGAAGTGATTAAAGATTTTTCTTTTTCCTATTGTTAATACTTTACAATTTGAGATGGTTCCTGCTTCAGCATTACTTGTTTCTTCAGTGTTTAAGACCCTTTTCATAATTTTCCTCTTGTTTGATTTTCTTTTAAATCATATATGTTATCAGAAAAAAAAAAAAAAGAAAAAA
>VZRX01016326.1:2896-42080 GCA_013398075.1 Notiomystis cincta
AGCAGGCCGTGCCTGTGACCGCCACTGCTAAGTACCGTGCAAATTAATAGATTAAATTATTTATTGGGCGTTGTTCACACCTTGATTTCCTAGGAACCGGTGAGGCAGTAGCAGCCTCCCGCCCGGGGCCCATCCCGGGCCCATCCCGGGCCCATCCCGGGCCCATCCCGGGCCCATCCCGGGCCGGGGCAGAGGCGGCGGCGGCGGCCCCGGGCCCAGGCGCCGTCCTGCGGCGCCCCCGTGCGGGCGGCTCGGGAGTTGCCGCCCGCGCCGCCGCTGCCGCTCCCTTCCCGCAGCGGGATCGGGGGGAGCCGCCTCCACACCCCGCCCAGACTCCGGGAGCGGCGGCTGCTCCGCGGGGCTCAAGCCTCAGGTAACAGTGGGTGTAGCTGACTGTAGCTGGGGCTTCACCCTGCCACCCACCGGGCCAGACCCCAGGCGTCCGCACCCCTGACGCCCCCAAGATTTAGGAGGCTCCTGTCACAGAAGTTACTGCATCGCTTCCTGGCTTGACCTCCCACCACGGAACTTTCCTCTCTCCAAGAAGGAACCAATCCACAAAGACATCTGGGCACCTAGATCCCCTGATTTCAGTAGGATGTTGGTACCTAAATAGACGTGTAGGTCTTAATTTATTACACATTCTCCAGGGCACATGGAGTTTCCCACTAGGCTAATGGAGAAACTCCCCAAGAAACCCCCTACAAACTCTCCTTTATTGACATAAAAATAAAGTAAAGCAAAAATCCTGACCATGTAGCTGTGGAGCACCCTTGTTCCTTAGAGGTCCTGGTTGTGTTTCTCCACCAGAAATTATGTTGCACCCATGACACAAAGGGGAAGACATCTAAGAGGAAAACCATTCCCACCCAAAAACTGTGCTCAAGTGAGGGTGGGTGGTTTGGCTGGCTTAAATAAGATGCATGCAGTTTGCAAAGTGTTGGTGGGGCTAATGCAGTCTCCCAGGTCTCAGTGCCAGGTGAGATGGTGAGCAGGGTGATGCTAAGCCCTCCTGACACCTCCAGTCAGGACAACACAGTGGGGCACTGGCTCAAATCAAATTATCCCAAGCCTGGCTCTTATTGCCATGAGAGCAATAATTCCTGGATGTGGCCTGGAAGAAATGCTCCTGAGGGAAAAGCGTCCTCCTCCTTATTTAAAGGTTCCCAAACATGGCATAGGGCCTGCAAAAGATGCCATTATTGCAGCTTTTACTTGAACCTGATTAATTCTACCAGAAAATGCCTAGACATTGACCCTCCTCCGTTTGACATATGTCCATCATCTCCTGCACAAAAACTGCACAGCCTCTAGAAATGTAGAATGTCCTTTTGGTCTCCCCATTGCTCCATGAAGAGTGGGGTCATTGCCCTCCACAGCTCCTGCTCTTGCTGACACATAAAGGGTCCTGTTTCCATCCAGGACAGAGTTAATTTTTGCAGTAGCTGTGAGGAAGGGAAGCCTGGAGCCCTAATGAAAGGGTTAAAATCACTGTACTTGGGCATGCTTTAGTGTACTGGGGCTAGAATAAGAGACATTGTAAGCAGGGTAGAAGCTAGTTGAATAACTTGGCAAGAGATAGGGAACAAAGCTCGTACAAATGAAGGACAGAGCTTGCTAAAACCAGGAGAGAAACGGCTGAAACAGCTAACAACACACTGTGCATACCTAGGGAAGAAAGGTGACAAGTGCAAAGCCAGGAAGAAGATGCAGCCTTCCTCAGCACAACCACCAGGCAGCACTGCACCTGAGCGCCACCTATGCTAATGATCATAAGGATAATAATGATAATAATGATAATAATGATAACAAAAAGCTCTAAGAAACTGTTTGCATGACCNACAACACACTGTGCATACCTAGGGAAGAAAGGTGACAAGTGCAAAGCCAGGAAGAAGATGCAGCCTTCCTCAGCACAACCACCAGGCAGCACTGCACCTGAGCGCCACCTATGCTAATGATCATAATGATAATAATGATAATAATGATAATAATGATAACAAAAAGCTCTAAGAAACTGTTTGCATGACCACACCTTTTCTAGGGAAAACAATGAATATTCGTAAATTGTAACCATACATTGTAAACTTCTGTAAGCCCGGTGTGTGTGTGTGTGGGTGTGTGTGTGTGGGTGTGTGTGTGTGTGGGTGTGTGTGTGGGTGTGTGTGTGAGGTAGAGCGACCCCCCACGCACANCCCCCACGCACACGGTGTGCTGAATAAAGCAAATAAAGCAAATACTCTCTTCTTGGACTTTGTCTCAGAAGTGTCTCTTGGCCCAGTTGGGGGCCAAGGTGGACATGGCTAGGAAGTTATTCTATACCACCTCATGTCAGTTGCTGGGGCCAAGGGTAAAGGACTTTCTGGCTTCCATGGAGAAGCATTCTTTTCCATCCAGGAGAAAGTGTAGTGTGACGGGGAAGTGCCAGTCAGTATTTGTCGCGAGCTTTCCGAGTAAATAGTTTCTTTGTCTTATAACTTTTATTATTAATATTGTTGCTGCTACTGTTTCTTTTCTTATCTCATTGCTCTTTCCAGTAAATTGTTCCTATCACAACCCATGTTCTTTGCTTTTTGTGCTTCCAACTGGAGAGGGAGGGACGACAAATTTTTTGGTTTTTTAGTGGGACTACTAAATTGAAGAACACCATTCCCAAACCACAAGAAGCCATATGTTACTTGAGCTTATCAATTTGCCATCTGTCCTTGGCTCTCAGATCTTTGTTCCTCTGAGCTAATGGCTCTTTTTTTTTTCTTTTTGCCAGTGTTTCCCTATCTAGACTGTGCTGTCCATCAGAAAACTGTTTCAATTTCCTGAAAAAGTAGATCCTTCCAGGTCCCTGGTCTGGCCTAGCTCTTACAAAGAACTTCAGATCAGATCCTCTCCTTCAGGTGGCTTGTTTAGCCTTTCCATCACTTCAAACCCAGCATTTCTTCTTCTGTATTCAATAACCCTGCCACAGTTCAGGCCTGTATCTTCTCACAGCCCCTCTGGTGCAGGGTAAACTGGCGTAGCCTGGGTGCAGCCTGAAACCAGCATCTCCCAAGCTAGCATCTTTGAGATTGCTTTCTTCTGTTCTGTTTCTTCCCTCAAGCTGCACCATACCAAGGCAATGAGAAAGCAGATACGGACATCTTTCCCAGACAGGAATGTGTTTCCAGTATCTCTGTTCACTACCTTTCCAGCAAAATCTGTGCCTTGTGCTTACTCATGGGCTTTCCCCAGCCCCTGTCGTTTTTCTCCCTCTCCTGCTCTGAGATGGTTGCCTACAACCAGGAATTCATGAAGGAACAGTTTTTGCAGTCTTCAAGGAGAAAGGGCTACCCTTGCAGGAAACTTGAAGATGACAATGAAAATGCAGCATGGAATTATGTGCATGTGGTGATTCCTGTTTAAGCTTGCCTAAAGTGGCCCATTCCTCTTCGGGCATTCTCAGTCGTTTACTACCCTCTCCGAGGTTTGTAATATGGTTTCTTTAATGCACGTATCTTGCATGCAATTCTCTAAGACTTTATGGGTTTTGCCTGCTGTTTATGCTTTTTTTTTTTTTTCCAGAGGAGTAATTATGTTCCACCCCTATTGTGGTGCCATCTAGAAATTCCCCAGCCTTTCCCTCCCACTGGTAGCCTTTAATAGTTTTCTCCAGAGAAACATATTATCCTTCAGTCTCTCAGTAAAAAAACATGTGTTTGAGGCAAAACATCTGAGTAGCAAAACCAGAGGCGGCTCTGATCTTTGCCCTGTCCTCTCAGGCCCTTGCTGACTCTGAAATGTAGCAGCTTGGTGTTCGCTGTCTCCAACTTCCCCCGCTGTGTTTCGTTTCTCAGGTTCTGGCAGAGTTAAATTCAGACAGAAAATACTTAATCACCTTATGCAATGTTTTCACCCCAAACAAGCCTGGTTTTCCTGGTATTTGGAAGCCAGAGAAGTGTTGTGTGAAAACTTGTCTCCATCACTGGGAAAACCCAGGCCCAGGGCCTTGACCTTGAGCAGGGTTCACCGAGCCTGACAAGACCATTTCTGTCTCTGTCTCTCGGCAAGTGCTGGCCCTGTGGCACTCACTCCCTCACTGTGGAGCATTCCTGCCCCGTGACACAGTGGCTGCCGATGTCCTGGGGCTGCTGAAGCTCGTCAGAGCTCAGATCACTGCCCAGCAGTGGCCGTGTGTAGCACAGACAGGAGGAGCTCCGGGCTCCCCCCCTTCCCACACACTCGGTGAGGGGTGGCGGAGAATTGCTCCTACAAATCGAGTCTCACTGCCTGGGGGGAGGTGGGGGTGCTCTGTGACACCCTTTCCTCAGAGGTAATGAATCGATTCCTGGTAAGGTTCAATTTGTCAGAGGTGGTAGCAATTTTCCTTGAAAACAAAAGGAAGAGTTTGACTCTTTGTCCCTGAGGAATGAGGTACATGGCATACTGCCCTGGTAGAGGGAGCACAGTGGGAAAGCAAGTCTGGGAGAGCCAGCTGAGAGTGCTCTGGGTCTGAAGCGCCACATCATGAAAATCAAAACAAGTCTGAAGCATTACAAGAGCATGAATAGTCACAGAGATCTGCCTTTTGCCCTTCAAGGGAGAGAGCCAGGCTAGGAGCACTGGAGCTATTAATTGAGTCACAGAGCAGTCATTTGTACATTTAAATAGTAGAAAGCTAAATATGTTCTGCAATCAGTCCTAGCAAAGGACACTGACTGGGACAGGCTCCTTTCAAAGCCTGGCATCCAGACACTCTGGGCTGCCTGACAGCTCTGCAAGCACAGCTCTTTCTGCCTGGCTCTTACCAGAGCCTTAAAGAGGGCAGTTCCTCATGCCTTTTTCTTCCTCAAGCCAAAGGTAATAGCAAGTAAGAATTGAGATGGTCATAACACATAGCTTCCAGCATAAATAAACAACCTCACTGATTTAAAATGTCCTATTGATTTTTGAGGTATATGTGTTGGCACTTGTGCTGAAATATTTGCTCCCTGGACAAATCTATCCTCTGGCTCTGCCCAGAGCTACCTCAGCCAACCAACCAAGTGTGGCCCTTACAGCAGGATTTCAAGCGTTCCTTCAGTTTTTTCCCCTGAATGAGATTTGCTTCCCATTTTTCAGTCTCTGCATTGTGCAGCTTCCAGGTGTTGCTTGAAGAAGATGAGACACATGTTCTTCTGTAAGCCTTTCTCTCTGGCAGGACAAGCATATTGCAGCTGTCTTCCATTATTGTCACTTTAGCCCAAGTGCTCCCGCTGGTGTCAGACCAGTTTGGTGTGGTGTGCTGGCACAACCTCTGCTGCTGTGTTTTCCCAGCTCTTGGTGTACGAGGTGCAGAATTAAGGGGCCTTGTCTCCAGTTCTTAGCCAAATGCAGCATCATCCTTACCAGCACTATGCCAGATAGCTCTTTGCTTGTGATGCTCTTTGAAAGACCTGTGAGGGCAGTCTCCATCCCTCCCCACAGTAAGAAACGATGGTTGGTTGGCCTGGTGAAACATCTGACCTGCTGAATGCAAATTAAGCAGTGGTTGGAGACAAGAATATGTCTCAAAAAGAATGCAAAAAACCATGTGCTGTCTTTTTACAGACTTACTAGAGACCTGCTGATGATGAATTGTAGAAAAATATCTGGTGTCAAGTATATCCTAAAGAAAACATTCCCTTTGCATGTAGTGAAATCATTCCCCACAGATTTATAGGAATCCTTTAAAACCTCTCCATCAGAGTTTTGATCTCTCCCTTCTTTCAGTCTCCTCTTTCTTTGGTGCCATCCCTTCTGTTGGAATTCAGTGCGTAGGATTTCCCAAATAACAAAAGAGACTCTGTTTCCTGCACATACACATGAATGTAACAAATTTACACTCACTTTGTTACTTATATGAGGCTGCATTTCATACCCTTCCTTTTAAAGATCAGTTTGTGTAGTCTCGAAGGCTTACTGCATATTTTGTCTTATCTGTGATGTTGCTTCAAGTGTTAATAAAACTGTTTTAGCACCACACCAGTTCAGGCATCTGTATCCAATTTTAAATAAACAAATATCCAGTTTGGTTTGGGGCTGATTACCCATGTGTGCTCTGAACCTACTGGCTACTTCTGTCAATACAGCAAAATGTTGGAGCTGCTGCAGGTTTTGCATCCCCTTCCAAATGACAAATATCATCCCTGTTTGTGGTGTCTGCCACAGAGCCTGCAGGTCCTTGTGCTGTGTCTTTTTCATGAATGGCTTCCCTGTTTCACTGGGGGTATTTTCCATTTTATTTCACATGTGGTACCACGTAGTGTGCAGCCACCACTCACGACTAAGGCAGCTGACAGCGGCTGCTCCCTTCAGCATCATTGGCTTTTGAGCACTTTGTGTAGCAGGATCCTCACTACAGCTCCACAGCATGTCCTAAGTAGCTCTGCCAAAAGCCTCTGAAACACTGTTATTGCTGAGGAGTGCCCAATCATGAGTCTTCTCTTGTTATTGTTCTCTGTGTGTTCCTGGGATTTCTTCTCCCTTTGCAGTAATACCATCTTTGCTTCCTCCTGCCAGAGGGTGCTGGAGTGTGGGCTTTGATTTATTGGCTAGTGGAGAAGGGGGTTTGCTGGGATTTTTCCCAGAAAGCACAGCACTTCCTCAGGCTAGTTTGCTAAAAGCTAAGAAGAAGCACGCTGTGGAGACCAGAGCAGATGGGCAGCTTTTATTTAAATGAGAAAATGCTCTATGGTGACAGGGTGGGGAAAAACTTGGGAAGAGAATGAGAGAGTTCTCTGAATGTTCTCTGCAGGAATCCAGCTCTAACAATGGCCCTGAGGTCTGGGTCCTCCCACTGCCAGACACTGGCTCCAGAACAATTTATTTCAAGGCTGGGGATGATTAGACGAAATGGAAAATAAGATTCAAGCAGTCTAGCTGAGGATCAGGCTGACGAATTCTCAGAACAACTCTTCTCTGTATTTGGTGGGCCAAGAGCTGAAAATATGTTTTCCTTCATGCTGATGACTTTGAAAATGCAAAAGCCTAGAATGCTGAAGCCGACAACTTGAATTAATATTTCATAAGAGACAGGATTTTTTTTTCCGCACTACAAGATGGATTCTATTGTCAAAGCTTTCACAGCCCTTCACATCCCAGCACAGCACAGAGAATTCACCAGCAGGTTTCATGATTAAATGTTACAGGAATTTTTTTTATTTTTTGTGAGAGAGATGGCTGAGTGTCAGAGAGGCTGTCTCTTGACACTGATTTGATGCCAGGGAAAGCAATTACAGCAGATACACAAACCAAGAACTCTGAGAAGCAGCAGGTGACATTGCAGGGCCCAGTAGTCCCCTAGGAAACACCAACCATGTTATTACTTGATGCCAACAGTTAAAGAAATATCAGCAATAACCTGCACTGCAGCAGCTTTTCCAAACAAGCAGTCTGTACTAAGGCAAAACCAAACAGCTTTTGTATGCATCTGGTGCAGCAATAACTGCTTATTCCAATGGCTGAGGTAATAGAGGACACAAGGGCGATTAGACACACATCTGACTCTTGGGAGAAGAGGGAGTAAGTCACTGGAATAGAGAGATTTCACACTGAGAGAGTACAGTCTATTCCAGCACTGTGATAGGAACAGATACTCCTGAGAAGATGTACAAATCTCTTCTGGCTCAGCACACGCCCTGCCCTGTTGGCAGGCAATTATATGTACCAAAGAGGTCCACACAGCCAGAATCCATATCCAGGACACCAGTGTGGTTTGAGATGGTGTCCACACAGGAAGACATCTGTTGAGTTAAAACCTTTTAAACAGTGCTGCTGAGCTGTAATTTAAGTGAAGAACTAGCCATGACAGAGGCTTAATGAGAATCCCCGTTCAAGCTGAGAAGCTAAAGGCAAGCCATGGCTGGCCAGCAGGCCTCATGTAGCTCCAGTTCCTGCAGAACAGCTGCCTTACAGCACACAGCCCCATTCAGAGCTGCACTGTGGTGTTTTGATCTCACAAGACTTAAATCACTGACACCAATGCAAACAGACATGCCCAGCAGTTTCAGCGGCACTCAGATTCTCCTCTCTGCTCCTGCCTCCACTTCTCATGCAGACAACTCGGTAAAAATTAGGAGAACTAGCCTTTCTGATATCCCTCGAAATTAACTCTGCAAAATAAAGCTCAGGAAATGTGAAGGGCCATGGCATGGTCCCAGCTGGTGTATTGATTCTGTGCCTCCTGGCTGGTGGCAGAGTCCTCTGGGTATGTCCAACAGCTTAGAGATCAGGGAAAGCTGGAACACAACTTTTAGCCAGGCTAGCAGCTGGGCATGCACCTGGCCAGGTAAACTTGGTGCCAAGAACATGCTAAAATAAATGATATTTTGTGGGTGTCACTCCCTCATGTTTGAGCTGCTCTCTAAACACCCACTAGCTTCATTTGAAGGTGCAAGCTCAGATATTTATTCTTTGAAATTTCTTTTGCATCTAAGACATTTGGAAAGACAATTAGCCACCCACTGTAATATTCATAAGCATGACCTTCACCACATTGTAGTGCATGGCTTTATTGTCTGGATGCTTTGTGATCATCTGACCAAAATGCTGTGACTGTTTCAAAAAGCCAGACTCATCTGAACGCAAGCAGATGTGGATTCACAAGAGAAAGATTTGCTCCCACATCCAGCACTCCCCTGCCAAGAGCCAGCTAAGAACATCTACAGAGCATCACCATGCAGTTGAACTCTTATCTGGGTATGACCAACTTATTGGGAAAAAAAAGGCATCCCAAAATGATTGGCACCTGGCAATCTTTGAACTGACTGAAGTGCAGAAAAGGAGGTGAGGGTAGGCATAGGAGGAATTATATTACAAGACCATCATTAGCTCTGTTTAGAGCTCACTTCTTTTCTGCCAGCAAGATATGCCAATGCCATGACACTGGAAGTGGAGATCATGTATTGAGAAAGGAATATGGTGAGACTATGGTGAGACTATGATGGGTATGCCTCAGGAATGCTGTGCCACAGAGAGAAAAAACATCACCACAGGCTTCTGTGTAGCTCTCACAGCTGACCACGAGCAGTTCTTCCTGTCAGGTTGTCCCAACTTGCTCACACAGGAAGTGCAGTGAATCCAGATGTGAGTGACGAGGCAATTAGGTTGTGATCCTGGCAGCCAAAGGGAAGACTCTTGACACAGTAGGTGCCCTCTCAAGGAGCCCATTGCCTGAAGCCACAGGCTGATTGCAGAACTGACTGCTGGCTAATTAGCAGTGTGTTACCAGCCATGGATCAAAAGTTGGCTGAAACCTGCTCAGCAAAGCAGGCTGATGAAACATGATCAAAGGACCTCTGCCCTTCAGGACACTGAATGAGTCTCAGCTAGGAATGCAGACAAAAGTTCACCCATCCTCCTGGAGAGCTGATGAAGACAAACTTTCTGCTCATCCAAGAACTGTGCAGGCTGAAACATCCCCATGTCCTTGTCAAAGAAGAGGAGCTGACCTTTTTCACCTGACCGGTGGATAATCTTATTTCGTGGCTGACCAGTATCACACAGTTCTGGGCCAGCCACTTTTGGTGGGGTTTGTTCTAATACTGCTTTTAATCCCTTAAAGTCCATCTTTGGCCTGCCAAAAGAGAGATGACTTTTCACAAAGGCTGCAGCTTTAGCCACCTCATTTGGAGACATCCCTGTTCACAGAGTGCATTGAAACAGTGATGAAGACCATGAGTGTCTGTCCAGCAGGAGCTGGTAGCACATACAAGGTATTAGTGACTTACTGTGTCTTACTGTGACTGTGTCTTTTCTTATCAGCACATTTATTCCAGTTTATCACAAATTTGTGAGATATATATATATATATACACACACATGCACATTCATCAGGAATATGACAGTAGACAGAATAGGAAAAAATTATCAATATTTTGGACACCACAGGCCTCCTGAATACCAAATGGGAGAATTTATTCTTTGGTGATGGTATGTGCATTCATGTATGAGTCAAAGAAAATGTCAGGATTCCATATATGTTATTTTCTATCTGAAAACTATGTACTCTTCTCCTTACCATAACTTGCCTTGCCTTACCTCATTCCAGCCACCCTCTTGGGGTCATAAGAAACTGGGCCAGACCAGATCTTGACACATCTGCCCTCCTACCCTATGGCTATAAGGAGAAAACACAGAGTTTTGCAGCAGCTCCCCTTTCCCAATGTGTTCATCACAGACTGGCACATCTGCCTTTGTCACCATTCAGAATAGGGGAAATCCTTGGGTAATCCCCTCCTGGTAATTGCCCTAAGTGGGAAAACATCCAACACAGATGTATCCACCCCCACACAAGTCTTCAGCGTGAGAAGCAGATGCAACAGTAACCGCAGAGCCTTTCCTTGCAGTGGTGGTCCTTGGAAAGCAGATATTTTCCTTCCCTGGATATCCAGTTGCCACAGTTTCCTCGGCAGGGACCTATCCTGAATCTCTCTCCTGACAGGCTTGATGTGAACAGCTTTCATGGCTGTCTTTCTCTGTCATTCACTGACCACCAAATTAGGAGCTCCTGTGCCCAGACAGTTGCTTTCCATGATTCCCTGAAGAATGAAGGAGGTTTAGAACTCTTATTTTTGTCCTGCATGCAAAAAAGGGCCAGGGTAAGGCTGATAAACAAAAAAGAAAACTGGAGTCTGTTGTATTTTTTCTTCATCTGGCCAGTGACTCATTTGGCACTGCTGTCTCAGCTCAAAATTAAAACTTAGATATGATCCAGTTTGCAAACCATAGAAGGAGGCATTTTCCTCTCTCTGTTCCAGGACTCTTCCAGTAGGCCACAAAGGGTTCCACAGATAGAATGTTTTCTGTGCTGTGTATAATGAAATTATATTCACCACAGTTTCTACTGGGATTTTTTGAACTCCAGTTTTTTTTCTTAAATAGCCACTGAAGATTTTATTGACAGAACAAATAATTAAAGAGACAATGGAGAACCTTGTCTAATGGATATAAGTACCCCAAAGGAGATAAAATAATAGGTTTTAGTCAGATCATTTTCTAGGGATTTTATCACATGATGATACAATCAATTATAGGGCAAATTTATATGAAGCAAAGGCTTTTAAAAGTTGTATCTGCTTACCCATATCAGAAATTCCTTAAACTGCTCAAAAATAGAATAATCACCCATTAAAATAATTATAACTTAGAAATGACGCCTTAAAGAAAGGTAATAGAATGTGAGCTGTCAGCCTGTGTGATATATGTGTGATTGAACTCTCTGGATGGATCCATTTTCCAGTTACAGTGAAGCCTGTGCTAGGAGCTACCATTCTTAGACAGCCACTGATTTTAAAAGAACATCCAAATATAGCTCTATTATTCCGTATCTTTTTCTGAGACAATTTCTCTGCTAATTCACTAGTCTCCAAGGCAGCGATTCTACACAGGCTTCAGACTGCTTGTACTTCAGAGAGCCCTGCCTGGTATTTTTGGTACATCAAAGCTTGAATTCTAAATTTGAGAGCAACTTGACAACATTAGGAAAGTAAATTAAGCACACTGAGATGGGGAGTGGCTCCGTAGCAAGAACAAATATAACTGCAGTCAGGAAGTCTTTCCCCTTAAGGAATTACATTCATAACCAGAACACAAAATAAATCAGCTCATGCAAAAGTAGAGCAATCAGCTCATTCCCCAGCATACAGATAAATCCAGTCCCATGAACTATAGCTATTGTCACCCAGCTACATTCTCCCTGTTTTCAGCACTTCTGTGTGAGGAAGGACAACCACTCACAAGAGCCAATTACTGTCCTGGACCTCTCACAAGGGACCACTGATTTCAGAAGGCAGTCAACTCTGGATGGTGCTAATCACACTGATAAAGCCATTACCTTCAGGGAACATTTTTCCACAATAAAAAGCCCAAAGTCCCATTCTAGGAACTGATGTATTAAATAACATTCGTGTCTTCACTTTGTCAATGGTTCATGTAAAGAGGATTTTTAGGACTCAGAACCCGTCACTTAGCCTCTGTTTAATATTTTAAACTCAGAGAAGAGCTAATTTTTCTCTTCTTTTTTTTTTTCTCGTTAATGCTTAGGTAAACATAAAACATAGCGATATTCGTGCACCAAAACCAGGTTGGCTTATCTGTTCTCCTCAAAGCATGTGTCTGTCAGAGACTTCAGCACAGGACTTTGTGTTCAATTACAGCTGCTGCCTTTCAGTTGTATTAATCAAGACATGACAGAGATAAGTGGCTCAATGCCTCTTCCCATCCTTCACTTCCTTTCTCATCAGCCACTCTCACCACAGAAATAGCTGCAAAATTGGTCAGAGTTGCCCATGTTATTCTCCTTCCTCTAACTTTACTGGAAAATACTTGTTGATTTGGACAGTTTCACCTAGGTCATTTGATGCATTTCATCTGCAGCAATGCCATGGATCTGTTTGTACAAACTCTTTTGTCTTTTGTGTGGAGCTGCCATTGAAACTGGTCAGCTGCAGAAAATTTAAATACTCAGAACTTCTTGAACTCCATACAGAAATAGAAATGAATCTCCAAGAAAAGAAGAAAAAGCTCATTTTGGACAATTCCAAAAGAAACATTCCAGTATCTTGACTCAGTTGGAAAGTAATTAAGATAATCTGGAAATCAGATTCAAAATCTAGCTGGAAAGAAAGGCTCCCACTGCTAAGAGAAACAGCCTTACAGGAGATGCTGATATATAACACATATTCTGGTGTAATGGAGAACAACTAGATTGTTACTGCGATACTAAATTCTGTTTTAATAAATAAACCCTATATTTTCACTCATTTACAGCTCTGCCTGTTTTATTTTCTTCTTTCCTTGTTTGTCATTGTCCTCTCATACACATTCCAGGCAGGTCTGCTGTAAATCCTTTTCATCACACTGTCACACTTACTGACATTTCAAGGACATTTCATTTGAAATGTTAAGAAAAACAGCACTTTGCAGCCTTCCAGGAAGAAGCATCAATGACTGTCAGAGTTTGAAATAATGTTGTCCCATCTCCAGCGGGAACCAAATACTGAGAAGCAACATCTGGAAACAGGAATATTAGAAAAACTTCTAAAGGCCCACACATACTTTGGGTTCCCCTGTGACACCACTTCATGATAACAACTCACTCACAGCTTGGTGCTGTAATTTAGCAGAAGCTACCTCATTATTTTTTGCCTGGCTTGTCTGTAGTTTTACCCTTCCACCTGCAATTTTGCTCATTCTTGGCATCCCTTGTTGCTTCTTCAGCGTGCAGCTCTCCCCAGTTCCTCTTCTTCCATTATTGTTCACATCACAGGCTCACTTAGAAGACTGCATTCAAAAATAATTTCTTTTGTAAATTATCAGCACCAGATCCTCCCCTGATGTCATTCATAGTAGTCCTTGACAATTAACAGCTCGAGGCCATTGGAGGTGCTGGAGGATTTGGATCGCTGTTGTCAAGCCCACAGTGCATGTTCTGTGAGATAGGGACTACACTGCCAATAGGTAAAAATATGTATCAACAGATAAAAAGATGCTGATAGCATCCATATGGAGTCTGAACAGCAAGGAGGAACAAGAGAACCAGCCCTTGAATGATGAGACATACGGCGAAGAGAGTAATCAAAGGTGACCCCTGGTGATGGAGTGTGTGATGTGGGACTTCGAAAGGTTTGGAGAAGATGGTAGAAACCAGATGGTAGAGCAGGCCCTAAATCTTCATGGTCACTGGACAGAGAAGGCTGGTGCACAAGTGGAGGCCTGTGAGGACAGCTGTGCTCCTCTGCAGCTGCTCAGTGCTGCAGCTTTGCTGCTGAGCTCCAGCTGTGGCAGTGGGTGGGCCTACATGAACCAGTGGGTTTATAATATGCTGTTCTCCATACTCAAGGCATACCATTTGCAATACAGGAACATGGTGTGTCACAGAGTAAAAGCACTTATTCAGTTTCTATCTGCTGGAACAGCAGCACTTGGCAACTGCAAAGAAGAAAAGATCAAAAAAATGCCACCGTAGATTAACTAGATACCTGTGTCTCTAGTTATTATTTCTCTGCTTAAAAAAAAACCCCAAACTAACCCAAGTACAGGATCCAGATTTTCTTGATCTGCTCAATAGTCATTTCCCTGATGATGGATTTTGCTTTCCCATCATATCCTCTTCTGTGTGAATCCTTTTCTTGTAACAGACCAGCACCAGCTGTTGTGGATATCAGAAGGGAGTGAATCAAGGACTGTCATTGTTTCCTTGCTCTCCATCACTCTTCCCTCAATTGCATTGTTTCTTTTTTTGGTTTGAAAAAGAAAAATCACACTATCTATGATATGCCAATGTGAGATTAGCCTTCCTACCTCCCCTCTGGAATTGCAGTGAAATTGTGAAATCACAGTCTTCAACAATATGTCATTGATGGCCTTTGAAAGTGGGACAAAACAGTCAATAAAGTCTCATTTCTTCAGAATGACTTCTCTGTTGTTTTTTCATATTTGCCCTGTGGGATGTTTGGCCATTTGTCACACAAGCACACATAACCAAGTTTACTTATCAGACACAGTTCTTTAAAATAACACTGCAGGAATTCAAGGATTTTACTTAACACAATATTGTGAAGAAACACATCAGGGTTCTGTTTGCATTAGCTATAATTCCCTTATGTCCCAGTGGGTCTGTTCAGCTGGAGCTTGCAATTAAGCTAAAGTTGTTTATGCAATAATTAAGTTTTTAATCATGGATATTTTTTAGAGCTCTATATGGGCAAAACCATTATTTAAGAATGAATGTGTGTCTGATCAATGGTTGTCTTGGGTTAGACAAGGGCCTCAAAAAGTGACTAAGATGATACTGAGGTAATTTTCTATGATACCAGAAATTGTCACTCATGCCTCCTGTGGAGTCTACATTTGAGAGAGTAATGAGCAATTCAAAGCCCAATTTTCCAGCATGCCCAGACCCTGCCTGCTTTCATGGTCAATAAAGAGAAGCCATCAAAACACCCTAGGGAAGTGCCAGTAGATTAGGGTTTGAACACAGGCCCTGCTCCTCAGACAGGCTATATGGAGCCAACACTGGGAAGTCAGAGGTCTGAACCACTCCTTTGGGTGTCAGTGTCATAGGAAGCTTCCGAGCAGGACACTTCTGAGCTCAACCACCTGTGATGCTAATTCTTAGCCCTTGGTAGAGCTGTTCACTGGGCAAGTTTGTTCATCAATAACTATCCAGGCTGGTTTCATTGCAGATTGTTTCATCTTTACTGCCTATGTAGAGCAGAATTCCAGCACCACAAACCTCTGCTGGCCTCCAAAGCAGCTCTGCATTGGCATAAGGTGGCGAGTCCTCAGCATCCTACACCTGGTGCAGCTCAGCCCACATGACTTGCACTTCCTACTGCAGTGGTGCTGGACACAGTATTTCCACAGCCAGCAAAGCAGTGATTCGTGTGCCCCAGCAATCTCTGAGCCCAAAAGCACCCCTCAGGCTTTTCATCTGGGAGGGATCTGTGCTCCTGGGGACAACTCTCCATGGCATTGGCTCTAGCTGTGTGGCAACATCACTGGGCCAAATGCTCAGCTCTTGCTCAGTCTCTCTTCTGGGCTTGTTTACCTTTGCAAATAATGAGCGAGAGAGAGACAACAAGGGAGAGCAAAAACAGTCTCTGCCCTATCTTTGAACAATGCTTGAAATCATAGCGACCTCACCCTCACTGAAGGCTTTCTGGTGTTACCTTAATAAAAATAATTGTCCTAATTGCTCACTTTAAGTATTCCAGGTTAACAATAGTTGCGTCTTATAAATGAAAACATGAAATAAAAAAAATAGATGAAGCAACTAGTCTTATAAAGAAAAACTTAATCTAAACATTAAATCCACATCACAGCAGTAAGGCAACGTGAAGAATGTGGCTATAGTATCAACATCAAACACCACAGGTTACAAGTATTCCTTTAGTACTAAATGTTTCATCAGTTTCACAAGCCTTTTGGTCTTGTTTGTGCCCTGATCTCCCCTGAGAATGCCCATGTCTCAAAATGAGGGTTTTCACAATCCATGTGCCATTTCCATAGCACCTGAATCTGGTTATAGTACCAGGAGCTATCCACATCCAGTGGAGAATATCCATTCCTATAAGTGAGACAATAACAATGTGCAAACTTTGGTGATACAGCTCTTTCAAACGGTTATTTTCTGCCAAAATCCTGATCATGTCCTGGGATTGTTCAGCCTGGAGAAGGCTGAGGCTCAGGGAGGGACATTATTGCTCTCTACAGCTACCTGAAAGGAGGGTGTAGCCAGGCGGGGTCTCTTTTCCCAGGTAACAAGTAACAGGATGAGAGAAAATGGCCTCAAGTTGTTCCAGGTGAGATTTAGGTGGGATAGTAGAAAAATTTCTTCACTAGTTGTCAGGTACTGGAATAGACTGCTCAGGGAAGTGGTAGGGTCACCATCCCTGGAAGTATTTAGAAGATGTGTAGATGTGGCACTGAGGGACATGGTTTAGTGGTGGACTTGGCAGTGCTGGGCTAATGGCTGGACTTGATGATTTTAAAGGTCTTTTCCAACCTAAATAATTCTGTGATTCTATTTCACCTTGAGGACCACAGCAGAAGAAACAGATTGCACTACAGCAGAAGAGTGTGCCCTAGCAGGGCACAAATGATGTCTGCAGCAGCCTGTGGTGACAGGGGGAGAAGCTGGCAGAGCAGTGAACTCCAAGTGTCTGCTGTGGTGCTGGCCTGGGCTAGGTCTGCATGCCCTACATTGGCATGGTGGGTGGAAAGCCTCATGTGAAGATCTGATGAGCCCTTTGCCTGCTCTGCTCAGCCATGCCCAAAGCAAACAAAACTTCCTGGAATCAGCGCTTGCTGATGGAGTGGGCATTTTAAGCCCCATGAGAAGCCTGAGAGAAGCTGTGGGCACTCTCCTCATGCCTCAAGGGCGAGCATAGGAAGGCTGAAGAAAGTTTCTGCACTGTAAACCAGTGCTAGCACAGAGCAAGCTGATAGCAGGCTGCCAAGGGTGCACTTCAGCTGGGTGCTCACTGGGTCTCAGCAGGCTCAGAGCAGCCCCTGACCCAGCGTTCAGGGCCCCACTCCACCTGGGTCTAAAGGATGACAGTGCTAGGTGATGAGGCACAGGAGGCAAAAGGAGGTCGGTTTTGATGAGCCAGGAGTCCCACCAGTCCCACAGCCCTCAGTCTCCCTGGGAATTCCCATTAGGAAGCAGAAATAGGGCTTATTAGCCCTTGCCTTATTCACACACCTCTGAGTCCTAGCTAGTTGCCTTGCTGCCAGTGACCATGTACATTGAGTGCATCTTGCAGGGGAGCTTCTCTCTGGGGTGAACTTTATGAGTCCCTAATTTTAAAGCACATGTTTCTGTGACTTCATCCTGTTCTTGCTTCTTTCCCCAGTATGTCACTGCCAGGATGATCCATCCATGTAACAACAGAAGCCCTTATCTAAATTTCATCCATTATGAAAATTTCAGGCCAAGACATACCTTCAAGAACATATCCCTTTTTATATAACTGGTGATGCTCTCCTATGAGTCAGTCTGTGAATCACAGGAGATACACCTGGCAACCCAAATGGACCATGTTCCATTCTATATTGTTAAAGAACTATTTTTCTGCCATATCAAATGACTCTATTCTTTCACTTTGTTACTTTTGCCCTTCCCTCTCCCAATTACTTCCTTTTTTTCCCCTTGTACGAGTTGCTTATTTGTCCCTGGCTGGAGGCACACCCTGCCACAGGTCTATGTGCCGGTGCAATTCCCCTCATCACTGGACTCAGGGGTGCATGTGGGACCAGTGGGAATGCTCTCAAAGGCTGGGAGACTCTTGGTTCTCATGGATGCTGCAACAATGCCCAGAAATGTTTGCCAGGACTATGTAAAAACTGCAGACATGATACAAATTTGCTTTTAAGAACTGCAGTGTGGAATCCCAGCCGGGGCTCTTGTGGAACCTCCTTCTCATCCCAAAGGGAAGCTTCATGCTGGAATGTTTTGCTGCAAAGGGCCTAAAGAGTGCCAAGGGATAAAGTGTGAGTGCACTCTCACAGTGAGGTGCACGTGGACTGTCTCTGCTGGGGATCTGTGGGCCATGAGGGACATGTCTCCTTGTGGCTGCATGCCTGGGTCCAGACAGGGTGGGCCCTGCAAACACATGCCTGGGACAGCAAACTCCTGGCTGGGGCAAGCAGCTCTGTTGGTCATGAGAGCAGAAAGTTGATTTTCCAGGTGGTAAGTGTAGTTTTTCCATGGAAAGCAGTTGTCTGTGTGATGCTGAAGTGTGGAAACCAGATAGAGAGAAAAAAAACACTAGGCATGGGAAAAACTTTCTCATTACTTTTTTATCCAGTGCTAAATCAATTTACATTCAGCCCTCTTCTGGCCAAGTTTTCAAGATTAACTGGCACAATCACATTGGGGAGGGAGAAAAACAGTTTTCCCACAAGCTTTGACATCCATCCTTCCATCCCTCAACAATTAACCTAACTGCAGAGTGGAGATCAGCTGCAGGAGGAGATATCCTGTTCATTTGGTAGCTACAGGTGTCCAGGTAGAGGAGAAGAGTTCACTCCTGCCTAGGCAGAGGAGCCACCTGGACAAACTCCTACCAGGGACAAGCCCAGATGGGACCAGGCTTATCTCATGCTGCAGCTCCATCAGGACTTTTTCATTTTTGAAAACAATTTGCTGAAACCTGAGTTCATTTTTGCCTGCAAGTTTGGAGGAGGGCTTTCCCCCCTCAGCAAGGTGCCCCCTCCAGTGGCACAAGCACCCTCCCAGCCTTCATGACCACCTTCAGCCAAGCTGCCAGCCCCATTTTCCTTTCTTCTTGGACTACTTTTGTGGGCAAAACACAAAGAAACACGGGTACCTCTTCCCATGCTGGATGAGCTCCCTGTCCTCCCTCACCCTGCTGAGCTGGTGCTTTTCCTGGGCAGTGGCTGCAGAGGGCAGGGGAGGGGCCAGACATGGGTGGGCAGCACTTGCTGTCTCCTGTTTGCATCATGGTGTCCCAGGAAGCAGGGGGAAAACAGGGAGTGTTCAAGCCAGAAACTAAAGCTAGTGAGAGTAATCAGCACTCTGCAAGAGCTGGAGTTTCCATATTTGTGGGGAATTCCCCAGTTTTGCAATGGGCTATTATTCTTTGCTGGATCAAACCCAGAAAGCTTTGGAATTTCCTGTAAAACTAAACTTGGGAAAGACAAGTAGATTCTTTGAAACCTGTCAAGGTATTTGTTGTCATTTCAACAACTGACAGGGCTTTTTTGGTATTAAATGAATTTCAGAATGTGTTGCCTCACAAAAGAATAAGCCAAGTATTTCACCATGCAAGGATTGAAGCAAAGTAATTTTATTGTTTTAGTTCAGTGCTTCCTTCCTGGCTTCCAGGACTTTATTCAGTCTTTTTCTCTAGAAGTTCCCTTTAAAATTTCCCTTAAAATGATTCTTTCTCCTGGACAAAGCAATGATACTTTCTTTTGTTGTACTACTGCTAACAAAGCTACGCAATTGCAGCCATAATTGTGTCTCTGGCACTTCCTGAATCTTGAAAAAACAGCCCTATGGAAATAAAACAGATGCTTTTTTCTTTCTCCTAGGTTTTCTGGAGTGCCACTTGTCTTGGGAGAGGCTGGAGGAATGCCCTGGTGGCTCCTGGGAAGGGGACCAGCACCTGCCCAAGCTTACCTTCCATCCCAGGGTCTTCACCAAAGAGAAAGAGGGATGCACAGACAGTCTGTTGAAGGACTACAACAACTATTCAAGCTGGAACTGACATAAAATTTGATGACTGTGGGAGCAGAAACAAAATTCAGGCTCTGAGCAGCTGCCTTTGACAGGCTGACAGCTTAATCTTGGAGAAAAGCAAGCCTTGATGGATCTATCAGCCTGGCCAGCTCTGCATATGTATTTAGGCTACATGTTTTCAGTAAGAAAAAAATACAAGCACTTTATCCATGTCCTTAGTTTTCCATAAATCATGATCCTCCTGCAGTGAGGAGGTCCTGCAAACCCAGGTAGTCACACCACAGAGTGCACCTCACTAGTGGTGGGAAGGAAGGAGGTTCATGTGTTTGGGGTGTCTCCCCCTAGGCAGCTGGGAGAGTGAGATACACAGCCTGCATCAGCTTGTGGGGTGCTGCTTTCATTAAATGAATTTTAAATAACCACGTTCTCACTTGATGCACTGCTTTCCATCCCATTTTTCCCTGGTAGCTGTGCCCAAGGGCACGGTCCCCCTCTGGTCTGGGTGGGCACAAGAACCGCTGCAGTGCGAGCCACCCCGTTGGAGAAGGAGCAGTCCTTCAACACTGTAAATCTAAGTGCCTTCTTTCTTGGCCATATTTATTATTTCAGCTAAGTCATTCCCACCTGAATTCTTGAAAGCCAAATATCCTGACCTATGTAAGGCACTTTTTTAATCTTTATGAGAAAAGTGATGGGATCGTTTCTTTGTATAGGTGCCTTTGTGTTTGTACTAACTGCTTTTTTCTTCATTTTAATTATTCATTTAATATCCACTGCCCCTTTGCTGCTACCTGAAGTACACTTCAAATCTCCGAAACATGAGCTAACTAGGTGCATATAAATTTCAGCATAAATCAAAGCAAAGATGAATCTCAGAAAACCATAAAGGAGCTGCATTGCTCCTTAACTATCCCCACTCACAGCAGGCAGCTGTGATACCCCATGGTTCCTCCCTGGAAGCAAAAAACCTTTGGAAGAACGGTGCTCTTCCAGTAGCAGCCCCCACCCCAAGGATTACAGTGATAAGTAGGTGCCTAGACCCCCTGGAGACTGTTACTTCATGGGTTTCAATGAAATATTCAAGCGTGTCCAGGAACAGTGTCCACCAAACACACAAGGGACCATGAGAGCACTCCAGTGTCTTGGCTGTGAGTAGAGCTGGAGGAGAGTGCTGGATCCTAATCCTCTCCCCAGAATGTGACAGCTCCTTCCAGTTCCCTACCAGCCCTCCCAGGGACCACCAGCACCTCCAACGCCTGCGTGAAAGGCGCTCTTTGGATGAGTCAAGTTGAGTTTTAAACCCTTCTGTGAATTAGTTGAACCAAGAAAATGATGATGGCTATTTTGTTTTCCTAGTCCATCAGCCCAGTGGAGGTTTCTTTCTGCCCTGTTGGTCTTGGAGAAGCCTCCCTCGCCTTCAAACCATTTAGTTCAGTTTTGCTCTTCACTGCTTGCCCTGTGCTCAGCATTCTTCTATTCCTAGCACTGCCATGTGCATTGCCATGTAAGGTATCTTTTAGGCAACATTCCTGACATGCATCCAAGTCATCTCAGCTGTCTTTTCCAACACTTCAGTAAGAGGGCAGCTTCTCCTATTAGCTGTTTCCCTCATCACATCATCTTTTATTTTCTGCAGCTCTAGCCCAGCTGGCTTCTCTCTGTAGTCCCCATCCCTGAGCTGCTGCTGTTCTCATGCTCCACATCCTGACCCATTCAGTGAAGCTGTCTTAAACACACTCATTCCTGACTTTGGCAAAAAAATCCTGACTTAGGGAGTGCACTCCAGTCCTTGCAGTTTCTAGAACTGTTCCTTTCCTGGTGCCAGTTTCACAACTCTAATCACTTCCAGTGTTTCCCCACCACATTTTTCAGCTTGTCCTCCCTTTCCACCTCCCAATTCAATCTTTGCCTCTTCCTGTTGATTTCCATTTGACATGATTTTCACCTGCATGCTGAGCCTCTGTCCAAGCTTTCTGATCTTTTGGTCCTACCTTGGCAGTTATTCCCTGCAGACCTTTTTTCATCAGTGGTACCAGGTCATCAAGAGACCTGAGCTGGGAAAGTGGCAATGAATAATTGATCTGACGGGTGTAGCTCCTATGTGTGCCATGGCATAGCCGTGAGGCAGCTTGTGTTTCCCTGGACAGCTTCCAAGTCCCAGCCCCATTTAAAAAGTCTGTTAATCACCAACAGTTCCATTACTCACTCACAGGCTCATCAGCCTGGGGAAAGACAAGCCCTGGCTCTCACCAAGTCCCTCCAGCACCTGGATCTTGCATCCAGGTTCAGTACTGGTGGCTGAGCACTTTTCCCTCTATGGGCGCCTCACTGCTGATATTTTCTGATATATTTTTTTGATGATATATATTTTTTATTGCTGATATATTTTGATGGGACAGTTGAGAGATTCCCCTAGGGGTGGAAAATCTGGTTCCCACACCCCTGTGGAGGCCATTCCTCACCACTGAACATGAACAGCAGCGTGGCTGGTCTGGGTGAGCATGTGTGGCAGCTGGGTCCCAGAGGGATTTTGAGAGAACATGGAGCCAAGGGGCTGTTCGTGCCATGCAGCTGAGAGCCTCACCCAGCTCTCATCATGGGACAAAGTCCTGATAGGGACTTCTCCATAAGGAGTTGCATGGGCCATTTTAAAATCTAATTGCATCACCAGTTAAGTCAGAATAAAAGGTTATCAGGAAGCTGAATAGCACAGGGAAATGTATGACTCTCAGAAATGTCAAGGATTATTCAGGGAAACCTATGTGCTGGCCACTCCTTTCTGAGTAATCCTTGCAATGAAAAATGGATCTATAAACTGAGGCCAGCCCTTCCTCCCCTTGTAACCCTGGTCACAACAGACTGATAGACAGACAGACAGAACATATGCAAGTGAGAGAGCATCCCATGTGTAGCTAATGGGTTGTCTTCACTCCCTGCAGAGATGGGATTTTATTCTCTTTTAGCTTCAAGTGCTGCCTGTGCACAGTGGACTGCAGTGGTGATTAATAGGAGGAAGAAGCCCACTGACCCAAACAAAAGCCCATTACAGTAAATGGATGCTGTCCATCGATTTTTCTGCATCCTTCCTCCTGTGGTTCAGTGAGAAAGGACGTCCCTAGAGCTGCTCTGCAACACTGCTGCCACTTGGAAACTACTTGGTTTGGGAAGGTGGGAAGTGGAGGGTGGTTCAGATCCCCTCACCTTTGCATCCCCACTGCCCCATGCTCTGGCCCCAGCCTATCATGACATTGTGTCCTCTGAAACTGTGGGTGCATGCAGTCACTCCACGTTACCGAAATCATCAGAGTGGTGAATGCCCGTGGAAGAGGCTGTGCAGGCCCTCGAGGGGGGTAAGGCTGGGGATATAAACCCCCTGGATGTGATTTACCCCAGGGGTCTGCTTCACAGCTCACTGATTTGGAAAGACTCAGGAAGGGAAAAAGGCTCCTGAAAGAGCAAGTCCTGGTGAAGGAAGGCTGCTCCTCTGAGGGGTCTGAAGGGAGCGCAGTCACATCACGCAAAGAGATGCATGAACAGTCAGCTCCATCAGCTGGGGTCGAAAGGGCTTTCAGGGTTTCAGACCTGTGTTTTCTGGCATACCCTCATCTGGTTCACAGGAGGTCACTACTCAAAACCTGGTCATCTTTTTGCCCTTGAAAAGCTTCAGTGTCACGTGAAAAAGCTTCATGGTCACGTGGGAGCCTGGAGTTCCCATCAGTGTCAGCTAGCACGAAAGCTGCCACTCCAGACAAGATGTATGCAGCTTCTTCTTCATTGCAGACAACAAACTGCTTGCCTGGATATTGAAACAGGCATAACTCTAACAAGGGAAGTAAAAAGACCAATGGCAACCAACACAAATGCTAAGCAACAGCAGAAAAAATACTTGAAATATGCTGAATACCATCCTGGGGCTCTTTTCTCTCCAGATGAAAATAGCTTTCAAGTCTCTAAATATTGGCTAGATGTTAGGATACAGCAAAATGGCATCTATAAGTCAGAGTGGATTACTTTTCACCTGGTATCTGTTAAAAATGTTATTGTAACAGTCTAGAGTAAGTGAGGGTTATTAAGCCACCGAATCTTGGAGCTCAGTCTGCAACATAGCTTTATTCCCATAAAACCAGTGATGTGGCAAAGCAAGCCCTGGTAATATCTAAATGTGCTTCTCCCTGCAGTCTCACCATGAGGCTTATGATGCTTGGCAGCTGAATTCGTAGTGTGTTTGAATTTATGAGATTTAGAGTTATTTCAGGGTAAAATCTCACAAAGATTCTTCTTTTCAAAAGAAGCCTAGATATTTAAAGGGTCACAAAAACAGAAAAGAGGATAAATGAGGAGGGAGTTACTCTTAGTTATTCAAAATATTGAATTAAAAATGGAAAAACCCTTCCTTGTTGCACTGCATCCTCCTGCAGTGTGGAGTTCGTGAACCCAGGGTGCCCTGAGTTCAGAGAGCACATCCAGAGGAGAAAAAAGGAGCATTTGTCTCCTTGTTCAGTGCCAAGTGGTGCCCTGGCCTCTGTCTGCCACGGTCTGCACTCACTGGCAATATAAATCAGGATTTCCCAAGCTGTGGTTGCAGCCTAAGCAGTTGAAATACTGAGCATGTGGCTGCCTAAAGGCAGGCAGAGCCCCAGGCAGGGACAGGCAGGGAGGGAGGTGAAGGGCCTGGCTCCTCTGACCTCACACAAAATGCAAATGCATTGCCCTGATTTGACCACAGGGAAACAGGGGGAAATAATTGTGCCCTCCAGGCCAGCCCCGGGCAGCTTCTGCCCCACCTCTGCTTTTCCCAGCTGTCCAGCTCAAGCTCCACTTTGCAGGCAATGGTTTTCCTGGGGATGGCAGAGGAAGAAAAGACAGATTTCCTCGATAACTGAGTCCAAAATCTTATCACTCATGTCCTCATGAGTCACTCATAGAACTCATGTCCTATTTCCCAGCTCTATCCCCAGCTGGCAGTCATTTACCCAGCAACTCCAGTTCCTAGTGGGCCATCTCCACATGCTGGTGTCAGGCCCCAGCTCCGTGTGGATCACAAGGCCATCAGTGGATCACACTAGCAATGATTAACTCAGGTCATGCTCCTGCTTTCCCCCTCTGGGTCTCCAGACCTCTCACCCATGCAGCCCTCCCCACTCCTCACATCACCTGTATGATCTCACTGCTGGGACCAACACTTGCCTGCCAGATTGAGTTGATCAGTGGCATCAGAAGCTGCTGAGAGCAAGCAGACCCAGCTTGGATGCCTGGCTGGTGAGACAAATGCCTTGTGTGAGTTTGTGGACCTCATTTCCTCAGAAATCTAAGCTAAACTTAAGTGTTTGTGCCATGACAGCAGTGGTTTCTATGATGATGTGAAAAGGTTGCTCTGGGCTCACTGCACGTTCTGGACAACTGAGAGCAAAAGGTCAGATAATACATATATCCAGCAATAAAGACCTCCTGTTAACACAGACTTTCTTATTTCTGTGGCTGACAAACAAAAGCACAGAAGCAGAGTCCCAGAAAATAAAGATGAAAAAGCCTTTAAAGATGAATTCATCCTCGTGCTCCTCAGCTGGCACCCACTGCCCCCAACACAGCCCCAGAGTGGGGGTGTCTGACTGCTGCCCACTGACTGTGCATCCACCCTCCCTCCACACTTCTGGTGGCTTGGGGAGCCTTCTAGAGACATCCTCATGGCCAGCAGGCCCTTCACTCATACAGCACTGGGTCCCAGCTCACCTACTGCACAGGCTTGCTCAGCTTCCTTGAAAAGCCTTATTTAGCTGGTCCTCCCTTGCAGAAAAAGCTGTGCACCATCTGAGTCCAGGACAAAGCCTGTTCTGCCATTTTTATCCATCTTATTTAGGAGAGGAGGGCACAAGTGGCCTGGAGCAGTAAGGCTGTGGTGCAGGACTCATCCATCCCTTTCTAAGGGACAGCACTGCTGCCTGCCAGGCTCGTGCCAGGCATTACCTGTGGGATCTTCCTGACTTCAGGAGAAGAGCAGAGGGATCATTCCCTTGCTGTGCTTCCTCCTGCTCCATCTGGTAGTGGGCACAGCTGAGCAACACAAACAATGTGCAGGTGGCCCCAGTCCAGAGCCCCCTGAGCTGTCTGCAGCTGTAGCTTTCTGCTCTCTTCCTCTCACCCCCTTGCCACAACAGAGAGGGACACCCAAGATGCTCCCCAAAGGGCACACCTACAGCACCACACAGCAAAGATGAGCAGGGGCCCAGGAGGGACAGACCATCCCCTCTACCCCAAGGATAGCTTATGCCAACCCTCCCTTTTCTCCTTGGAGGGAGGCACAGGAGGCTTTGCCCTACAAGGTGATGACAGCCTTTCAGATCTATGGCACTAAAAGAGATCGAAAAGCAAATTAAAAAATACCATTAAGAGACATGAACAAGACCAGCATCTCCTGTGTCCAGCCACAGGGCCAAAAGGCCAGTGCAGGAAGAGGCATGCTGGGGCCATGCCAGCAGCAGCAGGCAGGGAAGGGGCCAGAAGCCCCTCTGAAACTTGCTTCGGGTGACTTCACTTCAGTGAAGCCTGCTCAGGAGCCCAAATGCCTTCTTTTCGCCAGAGCTCAGCTGTGGCTCTGCACCACTGCACAGAGACCAGTCTCAGCAAAATGTACTTTAAAAATAGATGGGCAAAACCCAGGGGCGGTTCCTCAGGCAGGGAGGGAAGCGGCCACCCTTCGTCCCTCCTCGGTTTTCCTGCAGCCGGCGCGCTCAGCGCTGCTGGGGCGGGTGCAGCCGCCCCTTTGTGTCTCGCTGCAGTCTGCTGGTGCCGAGGAGGCAGCAACACTGCACACAGAAACGGGGAACAATGACCTGCAGCCACCACAGCCAGCGTGCCCTCCTCTGCAGGCAGAGCATCGGCAGCCAGGCTGCCCTGCTGATCTGGAGCAGTCTCTGCCGTCGTGATACAGCCAATAAAATAGAGCTTTGCATATAAGCAAAATACATCCCGGGGGGAATTTGCTCCCATTTTCTCCCTCTTCTTCGTGGTTTGTAGGAGGTGAAGCACATGCTGTACCCTGACACTCATGTGCTGCCTTCAGGATGCTCCCCCCTGGCAGGAAAATGCCAGTCTATCAGGGCCAGACAAGGGCACACTAACAGGCTTTCTGTGTTCCTGAAATCACAAAAGAACACATACCCTCTGCCAGGAGCCCCACTCAGCTCTTGTTGAAAACCAGGGACACCAGAAAGTGGAAGTGGCTCCGTTAAATGTCAGGGACAAGGGGAAATTTCCTGGTGTCCAAACAGAAGCCTCAGCCGAGAGATTTTGCTTTTCAGCCAGAATTTCACCTGACTGCAGCCATCCTCCTGGCTCCCCCTTTGACATGAATCTCAGTCAACATCTCACTCCTGTAATTGGATAATTATGTCAATTATGAAGGTGAGGGAAAATTTTCAAGCTTGTAGGTGCCAGGACAGCCTCCTGGAGCCAACCTCTCACCACACAGCCAATGCCTGTGGCTCGGGAAGCTTTCTGCATCAAGGATGAAATTCACCCCTAGGAGAGACATGCCAGAACAAACCTATGTGTGCACACATGGTCTGTGGTTGGGTAAGAGCCAGGGCTGAGCTATCACCCACTCATCCCCTGCTGCCTGGTTTGGAGGTGCCTCTGGGTCTGCCTGAGCCCACGGAGGCTCAGGGCTGCAGCGGTGGGAAGCTTCTGTCTCTGTCCCTGAAACCCCATGTGTGTGGCTCTGCTGCATAAACTGCTGTGAAATAGGTGCACTTCTCTTCTGCCCTCTCCTTACAAGCAGACAAGCAAACCATTTGGCCCTGTGAGAGCTGTGGTGTGTGCCACGTGCCCCAGCCCGTGTCCCTGACGCCTGGGAGCAGCGCTGCAGGGACTGGCAAGGGCAGAGAGCTGAGGGGGAGGCAGCAGCCCCTGGCACGGGGCACACACCCACAGGGGATTGAATGGAGCTCATTCAATCATCAATTGAGGAGGGTTTTCCCCAGGCATTCAATGAACATTATATCAAGGTATAATCTAAAGTCATCTGGCTCCAAAATCCAAAAGCTCAAAATCCAGCTCAGCAGTAGCCAAAACACGTTAAAGGGAATGAAAGTGTCTTCAGTCACCTCTGCTGCCCACTGCAGGATAGGGCAGGATAACGGGGAGTACAGCACAGCCAGGGACAGGACGGGGATCCAGCACTGCCCCCGCCTGTACCTTCCAAAATAAACTCTGGGTTTCCACTGCATGGGCTTGTAGTGAAGGCTGGGAGCACTTTCGGTCAATTGTAAAGAAGGTGTTTTTCAGTCATCAGGAATTGCATTCTTGTTAATCCACCAATGGCAAATGGTGATATGGCAGGGGCTGGAGTGGCAGAATGAATTGCAGCTTCCAAGGACTGGGCTTTGCTATAACAAAGGAGAAAAATGCCTTTGAACCAGCAAACTGAGCTGGGGCATGGGAATTGGAAGGTTTTTTTCAGTGCACCCAGCTCCACTGGCAAAGCAATGAGCTCAGCAGTCTGCAGCAGGAGCAGTGAAGTCATGGCAGATAAGTGGTCTCACAAGGACAGGAAAGAATGTATTGATTTAGGGGCTTGGGGACCACTTTCATGCAGAGGATGCACAGGAATGCCAGGGCAGAAGCTGTGTATCAGAAGCTGTACAATTTTTTTTATTATTTTTTTTGAAGCTGTGAGATATCTGCCAGAGGAAAAAATGGCCTGGACAGGAAATGAACTGCCTCCTACTTCTGTCTCATTACCCATGTATTTTTTTGGCAGAATCACCTGAATTGGAGACCCTGTTAAATGTAAGAGAGAAAATAAATTATCCTTTTCAGACTGACCTTTCTCACATTTTCCTTAATGTGGATTGCCTGCCTCACTCCAATCTAGAAGGCAAAAGCTTTCTTATATCACCTGCCACACAGAGCCACCACCATTCCAGGCAGGGCCAGAGAGAGGTTTTCTCCTCCTCTTGCCCAGTGCATGCACATCACTGTTTTCTGTCCCAGAAGAGCTTCCTCAGAGGATGCTGCAGCTATTCCTCTCCTCTCATCCTCCCCAGGGCCATTTCAAAGAGCAGGACTGCCTTTTCCATAGTGACAACCAGTTTTGTACTTCTCCCTGGCTTTAAGCAAGAAGGTTTATGGAAAAAATGATGAGTAAATATCTTTTGGACCTAGCAGTCAGCAACATCATTTGGTATCACTGTTCACACTGGGGCCATTTTTAATTGAAGTATCTCTGGGTTTTTTCCTAATTGTCAGGAAACCATCTGGAAATAGATACACACAAACGGGGCTGGGGCTGCTGCGTGTGTGAGAGGGTAAGTAATGCCCCAGGCCACAGTTTGTAGCTTGAACATTTTGGTTAATTTTGTTAATCTTAGGACCCTTGGATACTCCTGGCAGGGGCCTCAGAAGGTCTTTAGTCCAACCTGCTGCCCAGAGCAAGGTCAGCTTTGAGATCTGGCCAGGATGCTTGGGGTCCCGATGTGTCTTGTAAACTTCTGGGGACAAGGAAGTAGGACACCCTCCCTGGATAACACACTCCAAGGCCTGGCCACCCTCACACTGGACATCCAGATCTGAGGCAAAGAGGTATTTTCAGTCTGACTGCTCCCAGCCAGGCAGTCCCCTGGTCTGTGTCATTGCAAAGGGATGGAGTTCTGCATTTGTCCCTACTGAATTTCCTGAGGTTCCTGCTGACCCATTTGTCCAGGCTGCCTAGATCTCTGAATAGCAGCATAATCACGGAATAATAGAACCATTAGGGTTGGAAAAGACCTCCAAGATCATCAAGCCCAGCCTGTGACCAAACACCACCGCATGAACTAAATTGTAACACAAATTGTCATGTCCAGCTGTTTCTTGAACACCTCCAGGGGTGGTAACTCCACCACTTCTCCAGGCAGTCTGTTCCAATGCTTGAAAATCCTTTCAGTGAAAAAATTCTTCCTGATGTCCAGTTTGAACTTCTCCCAGTGCAGCTTGAGGCCATTTCTTCTCATCCTGTCCCCTGTTGCCCGGGAGAAGAGGCTGAGCCCCACCTGGCCACATCCTCCTTTCAGGGAACTGTAAAGAGATAAGGTCCCCCCCTGAGCCTCCTCTTCTCCAAGGCTAAACACCCCCAGCTCCTTTCTCATATGACTCACTCTCTAGAACATTTCTCAGCTCTGTTGCCCTTCCCTGGACTCGCTCCAGCACCTCAGTGTCCTTCTTCTAATGAGGAGCCCAAAACTGGGCCCAGGATTTGAGGTGTGGCCTCACCAGTGCTGCATACAGGGGGATGGTCAGTGCCCTGGTCCTGCTGGCCACACTATAATGACAGATCACTTCAGTGTCATCTGCAGACCTTACAAGGGCCCTCTGTTGCCTCCTCCAGGTAACTGATTAACAATGTTTAACAGCACAGGTCCCACCATGGCCCCTGGTACCCCACTTACTGGGCTGTGGGTAGAGCACAACCCTTTATTCTCTGATCACCCAGACAGGTTTTTACTTTTACTCTTCCACACAGCAGAGATTAGGAAGAGGATGGCAAATTTGAAAAGTTTGTCTCTGGTGGCACTACTAATTTCTCCTCTCTTCACAAATTTTGTCCTCAGTAATTATTTAGAAACATGCTAACAATAGTCCCTGTGAGATCAGTAGCTTGCTTCCAAAGAAAGTGGACATGACAAAGCTTTAGGAGGAATAAAAGAGAACCTGTGAAGTGGTACTATAATCATCTGGACAGATAAAAGTGTCCTCAGGTCCCATCTATGGCTGCCTCTGCACCATGGGCAGAACAAAACAACAAGCCACCAAAAGAAAGACTGCTCTCTCCTTCTAGCCCCTTGCAGAAGTCCTCAAAGGAAAACTGTGGGAGGGGAAGGCTGATCCAGCCTGCTGACTCAGATATCCAGGGAGATCTTCCTCCCAGAGGGACTTGACTCTGGTCTTGAAAAGGACAAAGATATCCTGCATTCAGAAAAGGGACAAAGTCTTTCACTGGGAAGCTTCCATCAGAGTTCTCACTGTGTTTGGTGCATGGGCCAAATGCAAAAAAAGTAATGGCTAGAGTCAGCAGAAAACCTTCCATGAGCTACTACAGGAACAGGACAAGGCCACATTTCTCAGCACCTTTTTCTTTTTGCTACTCCTCTCTATTGGCAGCCCTTGGAGACCAGCCAAGTCTGCTTCCTGTGCTCCTCATTTTTCAGCATACACCTAAAAATCAATAGCCTTGCACTGGCTGCTTCTGTTAGTGCATTATCATTTCCTGCAACAAGGATAGCTTGACAAAATGAAGTCTCAGCTAATTAAACCTTGTAAAACAGTTGTGTTGACGCCTGGGTCTCCAGCACTTTGTAAACCATTTCAAATGATTTCTTCTGGAGGAGACTCCAAAAGATCTTAGCTCCTTCATGAGTCCTTTTGCAGCTGCTACTCCTGTGTGGTGCTCAGGTAGGAATCTGTCCCCCATCCATTAGGAATCGCTTTGATTTTAAGGATGCAAGTGTCATCCAGGTTCAATGGGCTGTGAGCCCTTTGCATCCCTGTTGACACAAAGGCATGGAAGGCTCCATCCACATGCAAATTTCCCATCTGTTAATGCTGAAGCCTCCCTCATGGCACATGCAGCCCTTCATGTAAATGAGAGTCAGCCTTTCTGATTTCCAAAATGTGTTCAGCAGAAGAGGTGCCTGCTGAGAAAACAACACGCAGTTGCCAAACGGCTCCCAACGGTTGACCAAGGCAGCCCAGTCACAACTTGGAGCCTTTGGAGGGAAGGAAAGGAAACTGTGCAGCAATTTTCAGTTTGCTGATAGATCCCAGGGTAGTCAGGGCAGAGGAAGACTGGCAGCTGTATCTTTCTGGCAGCCATAGCTCTCCAACAGTCCAAATGGGCCAGTTAGGCTTGACAGATTTAACAGCCCAGTTTGCACAGCAGCATCATGTAACACATGAGCTTCGAGTATTCCTGTAAGGTGGATCCTTGGGTTTTCAGACAGATGCAAAAAAGCACTGAGGGACCAACACAGGAGTGAAGCTAAATAGGGCAAAGTCAGTACAAGCTCCTTTCCGGTCTGCCCTTTCCCTAGCAGGGATATTATGTCAGCCTAGAGTTGTATTCACATGCTCAGAGAAAAATCTCTCTTCTCTCCTTCTCAACACATGGTGAGTGCAATCCTGCAGCTTGGCATAAGCCAAATGCAAAAAGCCCAAAAGAGAGGATGCACTGGAAGAGGAATCTAAGAGCCTGGCTGTGAAACAGCTGCTAGTGAGAGCAGACAGCCCTCTGGTTTGGTCTCCAGTGTGCCAGTATGTTAATTTACACAGCCCAAACCCAGTCATCACAGGATGCACCTGCACACCAGCCCACCTCCCCATCTATAGCCTAAAGCCTTTCCTGTATGGTGTCAGAGCACAGCAGCCTTATTTCCTCCTTCCCTGTGTGATGTGTGTGATGCAGCTCTCGGCTCTTTGTGCTGAACCTTCCCTGTGATTGCTTTGTAATGACTGCACTAGCAGAGCAGCTACTGCTCTTCACACAACTGCATCATAACGATGCGTACCCCAGAGGAGGAAAGGAGATTGATTCCTGCTGCTGCAGCCTGGCCAACCAAATCCTGTAGGGGCCACGTTAAGAAAAGAAAAAAAAGAGTATAAAAGTTCACAGACCACTGGTACAGGATCTATGCAGAGACCCAAAATGGGGGAATTATTACAGTGTTTTCCCTAAAGAAGTTCAGAGACTTGCCCATTCATAGTTTCTTGATAGCACCTGAAAACCTGTGGCAGCCTCATCAAGGGTGTGATTGAGAGCCAGAGGGGTGACCTCTGCCTCTGTGTATGCTTGGGCCAGCAGTCCCTGAAGGGAGCAGTGATAGAGTAGCCATAAGAAGGAAATATTTCTTGTCAGCACAGCAGGACTGATGGTCCAGCATAGCCAAGATGTCACACCACACAGATAGGTGATTTTTCATGTTGATCAAGTGAATTCAGTGCTCAAAAGACGTGTAAAGAAGAGACATCACACAGGGAAAAAAAGAAATTTTTGTTGAATCAGATTCCAACATTGTGGCTGGATTTTCAGTCTAGAAATGAATAATAGCATCTATTACAAGCTTCTGCATCTTTAGTGTATCATACACAATCTTTTTGTTCTGGTTTTCAGTAGAAAAATACTGCTTTCATTACAAAACTAGGACCAAAAGTCAAACTACTTTTACAGTACTGTAAAGGTGACTAAAAGGACCTGCTTTGGTAATTATCATTTGGTGAGACCTTATTTTCACCCTCAGGGAAATATCAGTAAGCACAAACACCCTGATGCAGGAATGGCAGCAGGTACAGCAGGGAAAGTCCTGATTAGCAGGTGCTGTGAGTCCCGTGTCAGGCGCTGACACAAATGCCAGATGAAAAGCCACAGCCTCCACTCCCCTCACTAGTCACTTCTGTGCTTCCTTACCAAGCCAGCTCATCTCCCTTGGAGCATTTCTTAACACAGAGCTCCTTTCTGCAGTAGAAACTGTACTTCTAGAAAGAAACAAGCGCAAGAACTGCAGCTGTAAGAGGCTATCAGATGTCGAAATTCAGCCCCTGTATCCAGGGATCGATACAGCCTTAGTATGACAGTCTGCAAAACCCCAGAGTGCTGGGAGCAGCATTATTTACAAGCAGCCTGTCGTTGCTGATGCCGAGACACTGCGGTAGCCTGCTTGCTTCCCCAGCTGAATGGCACTCAGCCTTTTTCCTCCTCTGTCATTACCGTGCTGCCTTTCACCTTGGAAACTGGCATCTCTGACAGCAATGCTCCTTCAGGGGAGTTGAACGTATGATCTCTTTCTCGTTCCACAAATACTTCATCTCAGCTTTGGCTCACAACCCTTTGGACTTACTTGGCCTGATGGTGCAATTAGGGCTGCCCACGTTCCTAATTGAAACCTCCTTATGCAGGTGAGCAGGGCTGAGGCAGCTCTAGCACGCAGCTGCAGAGCCCCTGCTCCCTCCTCCCACACCGGTGCCAGTGGGGCTGGGGCTGCCCGAGACTCTCTGGCCCCACACAGGGCTAGGAGCTCTGGAGGGCTATCCAGTTCCGTTGTCTTCCCACTCAGCAGATAATAAGCTTCAGTCTGGGATTTTGCAAATCCCATTGGCTATCTCCAAAGAAACATCTGGCGAGTCAGGGAGAATTCATCCCAGGGGGCAGGAACTGAACCACACATTTAAATACCTCTCAGTGTCTGAAAAGGTAAGTTGTTGAATGCCAATTAATGTCATGCTCTCAGAAGCTTCATTATCTCCAGGCTCTCGTGTTTGCCCTAATCCACCAACACAAAAATTTCTCTTGTCTCCATTTCTCATTTTTTCCTTTAGAAAGGAGAGGTGTCTCTCCAGGTTTTGGAATCAGCCTGCAAGGACCAGAGGAACCAGTCAGATTTTCCTTGGCAGCAGCGATATTCCTCTCTAAGAGGGATGCGAGGAATCTCTGTTTGCTGTCTGTGGCCAACTCTTCCCTCTTGGAGCACAGGGGAATACCTACACCTGCCCTCCAGGCAGCTATTTCCAGCAGAATTGCAACCAGAGCTGACTAATTTCTGCACACTGGTTCCCCTTTCCAGGAAACAGGACAAAAGTTCTTTACTAAATCAAAGGGAAGCTGAGTTAAAGATTTAGATACCACAACACCGACCTAACATCTTTAAGACAGGCTCCCTCAAGCAGCCCATGAACTTGTGCATGCAAGCCCTGCCACAGACAGATCCTCCCACCCATGCACAGCCCTGCATCACTGATAACCCAGCCCTCCTCAAAGGCAGGGTGGGCGTTTGGCACGTACACAGGCAACAAGCCACCACACCTTCAAGCTGCCTTAATTTCCAGAGGTAACAAGAGGCTTCTCAGTGCCTGGCTGCAGTCTCCAGGGCTTAAGCATTAACTTTCAGGTGAAAAAGAACAGCCAGGCACACATACAGTATCTAACAGGTACAGAAGCCTTGTTACCCTTTTAACCACCAGGCAGAAGGAACTGTGTCTTTGAAGATGGAACCCCCACACCCCTGAAGCCCCGGGGAAGGCAGTAGCTGCCAGGCCAATGAGGCAAAGGAGAGCAACAGGCTTAAGCCTGGTACCCCACAAGACCTGGCAGCTCAAGTCCCCCCATCCTGCTGGTAGCAGCACCCCTCCAGGGAGTTCATGGGAGTATTTGATTCCTGAGGAGTTGCGGGCTCAGGTGTGGGTGCTGGATCTGGGAATAAGAGTGGGCAGCGAGGCTGCTCCCTGCTAGACAGGTTGAGCCATGCAGCACCGTGGTAATCAAGGTCACCTCTCGAAGGGGGCTGGGGCACAGATGAGCAGAAGTGATCTGCACTGACTGCACCTCCCCAGAGGCTCTCCAAGGACAGGGCTGCCTCAGGCAGTCTCAGCCCTGCAGTTACATCCCAACTGGGAGCTCGGGATTATTCTAATCATCGCAAACCTCGAGATGGTAAAATGCACTGGCAGCTGAGCAGCCCCCAGGCGAGTTCCTCCCAGGGCAGCTCAGGGTGCTGAAGCCAGGGCCTGTGATCACAGCTCTGGTCCTCTGTGACAAGGAGTTCCAGCTGCAGAGAAGAGGAACAGGGCCACATCCCAAACCAACCCCCCTAAGCTCTCTTCCTCTCCCTGTTCCCCATGGTCCCTGGGGCAGCCAGCACAGCACTCAGGAGCTTAGGGTGCTCTTGACCCACCTCTGCTCTCACCATCAGACCTGGAAAAGCACCCCAGGAGCTACAGCCTCCCTGCTGCAGGAGGCCCAGTAGTCTGATCACCAGTGAGGTTCTCTGCTGCAACAGTCTTACCCAAAGGAAAGAGGCAGATGCAGCTGGAGCGGGGGGCTGGCCAGTGTCATGAACAGTGGGTCTGCACTTTGCTTGGAAGCTCAAAGCAGGTTCCTCTCCTCTGGGCAGTTCAGATACCTGTCAACAACCAGAGCCACGGAGGAGTCCTGTCTGCAGGCCAGAGGACATGGCTGCAGAGGGATGCTGCATCCACACTGGCAATGTTTTTTTCCAGTCCTTATCGTGGACTCGGCTCAGCGGAGCGGGTGCCCGGTGGTGACCCCTGTCCTCTGCAGCCAGAAGCACCAGGCTGGGAGAAAATCAGAATGATGTGATGCCCAAAGACCTTGGTGATGAAGCCAGAGATGGTCACTGCTCAGGGCACAAGAAAAACAGAGCCTGAGGCAGCCTTCACATCTGTTTGTTGAAAGCAGACCCTTCCTTGGGATGCTGACAATCAGGGTGACAGGAACCAAAAGATTTGGCTGACATCGCTTAATTAATGCAAAAGTGCAAGAAAAGACTCTTGCCTATTTGCTCTCGAGAGTAGCCATCGAATTCACTGAAAGCCAGCTCAGCTGGTACAGTCCCATGGATTTGGTGCAGTTCCCTGGTCTGGACACCTGCTGACCCGCCACACTGACATTTCATCCCGCTCAAGACCTTTGTGCTTTTCCTCTCACACGGTGGGCACAGTTGTGGTGATGAGTTTTCATCTGAGAGGCTGCAGGGTGCCCTGGAGCTCCCTGCCAGCACCACTGCCAGCTCAGCAGAGCCATGGCCTTGGCAGCCCCGGGGATTAGCGAGGCTTACTTAGGGACATGTGAGCTGCACAAATTAAAGAACTGAAATCCAATCTTCCTTTAATTTAGCCAGCACAGGTAACAGACAGATCCAGGTAAGACTTACACCAGTATGTATTTCCCTTTCTGGAAGTCCGATATCATCCATCCAGTATAGAGTTGGTTTCCAGTATCATGGATTTTTTAAAACATTAATTTTCCAATCTAACCTCTACAGGCAGTTCCACTCTGTTATTTTGCTCCCCCTTGGTGCAAGATCATATTCCCCCTTTTTGCCAGGCAACAGCTGAAAGTCCTATGAAGTGACAACTTGTCACCCCCTTCTGCCTCTCATTCACAACCTGAGAGTTAGTTCACCCTGGCCATTGCTTGCTGACTGTGGGCAGTGGTCACCTCTTTCCCACAGTAGCTCTTTCTTGCACAGATAGCTGCTGGTCAGTTTATTTTGAGCAGACATTTAATGGTTGATCCTATGGTAGGTACCTAAAACTTCTCCCATTGTTTCTTCCTGATTTTTAGTGCAAGAAATAGGTGAAAGTAAAAAAGGAAAATTGTTTCATTCCACTACCTTGCCTCTATCCAAAAAAAATAGTAGTTGAAGAGTATTTTCTGTTAGAAAAGTCAAAACATTTACTACCTATAAATTCAGCATCCTTGGAATTGATAAAAGCAGGGTGCTTACCTCTGGCACCACTCAAGAGGCAGCAGCTTCTGCCCTAAGAACTGCAGTTCATATTCTCTACCAACTAAAACACAGTAAATTATTCCCTCAAGCCTGCTCCAGGAAAGAACAAACATCACCTTGACTCTGACCAATATTTCTTCTCAAAAAGCAGGAGGTTTGTAGAGATAAACTCCTGCTGGATTACACAGTATGCTGGCCCTGGGGCTCACATTATGCACTTGCTTGTACATAATGGAGGTGGTAAGTATTTTTGCCTAAAACCTGGGCTCTTCACTGAAAGGTAACATAATGTCTGAAAGACAAAAATATTACCTTGTTGAGAAAGAGTTTGGCATCACTAATGTTGCTAATTCTGGAAATTCTATCAATTTTCATTGATACAATAATCCATTTTACTTTTGTATCTAGTTCAGCTGTTCTTAAATTATTTCTGGGGGCAGTGAGTGCCATTCATTTAACGAAAAAATGTTTCTATCAAATCTGAATTTGTCACCTCTGCTTTACAGACAAATGTAAAAACTGGGCCTATAAAGCTACCAGACAAAAATAGAAATTCTCCATCCATTTTGTCTGTGTTAATCATCACTGTAGCTATTTTAACCTCTCATTCTCTTCGATCTCTCTGTAATATTTCTGCTGTCTCACTATTTTTTGTTAGCATTTTCAAAGTCCTAAGGAACTTGCAATACGAAGTATATGCCCATGATGCCCAGAACTCACACTTGGACCAATCCAGGTAATTTCAAAAGTAAGAGTTGTAAGAATACTTTGCTTTCTCTACTTATGCTGTCTTCACATTCCAAACTGCAAATTCATTTGTCACTGTGATCTACTCCATGAGCTTGATAAGGTATCATTACAGTCTCTTTTTTTTTTTGTGAGCTTGACTTTCATAACCTTCATTATTTTCTGTCTCACTCTACCTATCCTTTTCCAGATTAAAGACCCCAAACCAAACTCTTATCAATTAAAAAAAAAAAAAAAAAGCCCAGCAGAAGTCAATAATAAACCCAGAGCATAACAAGGGTTTTGTAATTATACAGTCTAGTGTAATAAATTGATAAAGCAAATTAGCTCTCACATTTTAAATCTCTTCACAGGTATGTATGTACACGTGGCACAGAAGGACAAATGTACCTTTATTATCCTACTTTATGAGGATTGTTAATAGCTTATTATCATGAACCGTATATTACCATCAGCCTCTTGAGTAACAACAAACCTCTTATTGTGCTCTCAAAATAAACTTGAAACTCAGAAGCTACAGCCAAGACAAGGTATCTAGGAAGAACCTCAGTACTTCAGCAAAAATAAAGGAGGTAGGAACTTTCCTTGATGAGTCTTAACAGATCTTGGCATTTCTTCTGATTTAGGCACAGAATTCCCCCCAGTTTTAATACTGTAACTGCTGCTAATTGTCTAAATGCCAATTTACACACAGGACATATAACTCAAAATCTTCTTAAGCTTACCCACTTAGTCAACATAAAGTTAGCAAGAGAGTTTTAGATGGAGAAGTATATCCATCCCTCTATTTGCTTCTTGAAGCAAGACTTGTGTAAGAAATCTTACCAGAGCACACACAGAACTACAAGATACACAAGCTTTACTCCCCTGGAAAGCAGCAGCAGCCACTCCTGATTTCTGGCTAGCCCAGAAACACCTGCCTGCCTTCTTACCTGCGAGAGAGGAAGGAAGTTTTTACAAAGTGCTGTTAAGTTTCTCTTCTAAATTAAATCATTGTTCCTTCTGTTGCAAATGCAGTGTACTGAGGACTGGTATCCAGAACCTGCAGAGATCAGCGTTGAATTAATCTTGATGCAGCACCTTAGCAATGCCTCTAACGTTAGTGGCCACACTTCCTTCCTCCAGCAGCTGGGCTAATCCCCATGACTGTTTCCACAGTCAATAATTTTGCTGTACTTTAAGGAACAGAAGTTGGTGGAGAACTTTCATTGCTACCAGAACACAATCACGGAATGGGTCAGGCTGGAAGAGACCACAGGGGGTCACCTGGTCCAACCTCCCTACTCAAGCAGAGGCATCCCAGAGCACATGGCACAGGATTGCATCCTGAGAGTTCTTGAACAGATACCTGCAGTGAGGGAGACATCACACCCTCTCTGGGCAGCCTATTCCAGTGCTTGGTGATCTGTACAGGAAAAAAGTTCTTCCTTATATTCAAGTGTAACTTCCTGTGCATTAGTTTCTG
>VZRX01016328.1:0-57314 GCA_013398075.1 Notiomystis cincta
CTTCTCTTCTCTTCTTTTCTCTTGACTCTCTGGGCAAGTGTCAAAGGCAGGGATGGGAATACCCACAGATTTAGGGGAAAAAAAAAAAAGAACTGAGTTGACTTTTCATGTGACTTTTCATTCCTCCAAGTAGGAAGATCAAAGCACATGCCCCAAATACAAACCAGCTCCATCTTATTGGAAAGTGGACCTGAAATGAACATTTGCCACATGTTGTGGACTTGCACTGTGTTTGGAAGGCTTGCTCTAAGTTAAACTGGAAAAATAAAGTCTAGAGAGCTGAGAAAGGAAATGTTTGTATGAACTTGATCTTTTCCTCTTTTCATCTTAGCATGAGCAATGCAGCAGCTTTGCTTTCCTGCTGTGATGGCCAAGGCCAAGCTGTGGAGATACAGCATCCCCGTGGTGCTCAGAGGCTGTGCACCCCTTTTGGGGTGTTTCCATGTAAAGATGGATCTTGAAATCCAGCAGCTGGATCTGTACAGGTCAGTGGTTCAACATCTGCACCAACAAGGCCAGTTCACTGGCATGAAGTTGATCTGTAGACAAAGGACTGGTCTTCAATCCAGTTTTTTTAATTTTTTTGTCTCAATTTCTTTGTTTGTTTGGGGGTTGTTTTTTCTTTTAAGAAACAAAGTTCTCAATAGGCAGAAACCAGCAAGCAATTTTAGTCTTAATTTTAAATTTGGTACTTGTTGTATTTGTGATGCCCATTTGAAAAGTACAGATTAAACTTGCTTGTCTTTTATTTTATGCTTACTTTAGGGAGCACAAATGTCTCATTACCATCTCTTTTATATTAATAAAGACTATTCAAACTAATAATGCCTACCAAGTTTTGTGTACCCAGAATAAGAATTCAATGAAAATGAATAAAATATATATATATTTTTGGGTGAGATAAAAGCTGGTAAGCCATACTGAATTCATAAGAATGAAGATATATGTTTCAAAGCAAAAAACAGGAGTTTATTTACCAGCAGAGCTAAAGGGATTTCCACTCTCCCTTCCCCAGCCATTGCAGATCCTGTTTGTATTTCCACTACCACATGAATAGACAATCCTCTTCTTCTCATCTCTCCTGTCTTTGAAGCTAACAGGTACATTGAGGACAAAAATTACTTTATTTGAGGAGTGGAGCTAATGGTTTTTTCTATTTCTTCTATCCTTCAAGAATTTAGAAATGGTAGATCACTGCCTCTTCTTTCTTTTATTTTTTTTTTTAAATCCACCTATGAGAAAAGCTGCTTTTTTGGCTATTCCATTCCTTCCCAATTTTTCAACCTTGCCTTTAAACACTTATTATGGGAAACAAGGTGAATAAACTAATATGAGGAAATACGCTTTTTATACCTCCAAAGAGGCTACTACTGACAAAGGTTCATTTCAAATTACTGCAACAAAATCTGTTTTCTGCTGTTTTTTCTCAGTCTGGTTTAAAGATCCATCCTTTTGTAGATCAGTGTATACACCTTTAACCCAGTAACAATCAGTTTCTGGGTAGCTTATTAATTAGACTAAAATAGGGGGTCACAGTATGAAAAACTGTCTGTATTCTTTTGTTAGTAGAAAAATAAAATATTACATAAGTATTTATAAATTATGTCTAATTTACCAATATTATTTCTTAAAAGCATTTAATAATTTATTAAAAGCGAATGCTTCTCAATCAGGCTTCACTGAAATCCGATTCAATCCATTCTTGTAAATTCTCTAAGATACACTTTTCTTTTCCCTATTTCCAAATTAGTTGCAGCTTTAGTCCCTCTCCTCCAGAGCAGAGCTGAGGCACGGCTGGGACAGCTTGAGAAAATTCCTTTTTCTCCTGCCTGCCCTTTCCGTGCCCGTGCTGTGCTGTAAGGAGCAGCGACTTGGGCTCCACACACCAGCAGGAACCAAAGCACTGGGTGTGCTCCCAGGCTTCCCCAGCCCGGGTTGCTCGAGGGCTGCAGCCCCTGCCAGCTGTTTTCCTCCTCAGCCTCGGTCACAAAGATGGTTTTAATTTAACTGCTTTTGCTCAGCCACCTTTCAGGGGGGTTTTTTTTGTTGGTTTTTTTTTTTTTTCTCATCTCTTGCCAAGGGCACAGCATTCCTTTGACAATTTCTATAAATCTTCATCTGTTTTAGTAATCTGTGGTTACTTTACCCTGTTTCTGACCTGCNTTTTTTTTCTCATCTCTTGCCAAGGGCACAGCATTCCTTTGACAATTTCTATAAATCTTCATCTGTTTTAGTAATCTGTGGTTACTTTACCCTGTTTCTGACCTGCAGAGCTTTTAAATCACCGTTTCTTCCCGGGTGCCTGTCTCTCAGCCCTTCCTTGCAGCCTTGTTCCCAGATGCAGCTGGAACGTGGGGGCACATTTGCTGTCACCCAGCCCCTTCCTGCATGCAGAACTTCACCAAGTACTCTTGTTTCTTGCCCTAAACTGGGCAGAGAACCTGAAGTCCGGGGATCCTAACAGACCATTTAAAAAATATTCAGATTTTCCTGTTTTCACTGCTTTTTATTTACCAGACCAACAAAAAGTGCTGCAACATGTGCCAGACTCACATTCCTACAATGCTATTTTTCAACATGCAAGGGGCTTCCTTCTGACTTGCTGCATGCCTCCTCAGTATTAACAAGTTAATAACAAGTATTAACATGCTCTGAGAGGAAAAAATACCCCAGACTCACATCCAAGGAGTTATTTCCTGCTTTGAATTTGCAAGAGTTACAAATAGCACATCCAAAGCACTTGGGGAAACTGCTGAAACGACAGAGTGGTTTTGGTTCCTTTAAATGTAAACCAAAATGAAGCACAGCACAAAGAAGGGGAGAGGGAGGATGACAACTATTGTTTTGTTTGTAGTCAGCAATATTCCTGCCACAGTGAAGATGGCTTCTGCTTCATCAAACTCAGTGTACAATACCAGGGAACATCCATTGCCCTAATACAGGAGCTACCTAGAGGAGAGGAGAGGAGAGGAATAATGCCACCAGCCACAGCAGTAATGGATGCTCCAGGACAAGAGACTGGCTGCTCCAATGGGTTTCCATTGTTTCATCCCTTGTGGCAGTGAAATGTCTTCTTTTTATTTCCTTTTAAGAGCTTTTGCCTTCAGGCCTACAAGGGATGTGTTTAAGAGGAGAAAGAGCAGGGAGAGGGGGGCTGTTTTCAGGATTGTGGGGAACTTGATGCTTCTTTTCTACCAGGGATTATGGAGCAGTGAGGAAACCTCTTGTGTGACTTTAGTACAAAATGCTTGAAGAGGGGAGACCAGAGCAGTAGCTGAGGGAATGGCACCTCCTGGGCTGCATGCAGAGCTCACAAGCAAGCATGAGGATGAGCACTTGCCATTGCAGCTCCCAGTATTTATCCAGAGAGATGTGCCAGGGGAGTGGATGGAGGTCCCCAGGCTGTCTGCACCCAGCAGATCAGGCCAACATGCTCTTGTGTCAGCTGGAAATTTTCCCATTTGACTTTACTGGTGAACATTATATGACCAGTTATGCTTTGACATGTATCAGAGTGAAAATAATTCAGGAACCAAAGCTGCTGGGATACCACAATCCCAGCAGCCAAACTCTGAGCATCACAAGAGAGGGTGTAAGGTGGGTTGTGAGATCAATTGTCCTTTTTCCAAACTACACCTCAATTGGAGTTAAAAGCAACAGCACTTTAGAAGGATGGGAAAGGTGAGTTTCATTGCCAGAGATGAGTTTAGGACTGGGAGGAGGGAAGAGAGAGGATCATACTCCTTATTCTGCATCCAAAGTATGCTTTAACTACATGACTCGCCAGGATTCAACATTTCCCATAAAATACAGAAATACTCAAACTGTGTTTGTTCTGTACATGAATCTGCAGAATGTAATGATCTTTAGCTCCCTTTCAATTGCTTTGATTCTTGGTTTTCTGTTCTTTACCAAGGAGAAAAACAGGAAAAACAATAATGTTTCCCAGATGTCATTCATTGCAGCAGAAAAATACATATCATCCTCTATTGGTGTCCAGAGGTAGGTCCTTCTACTTGCACATGGTTTAAAAATATTGTTTACAATGTGCTGCTCTGCAGATAGCAGCTGCTCATGATGTTAGAATGACTACTGCAAACACTTTAAAAATATTATTAATTTAAAGGCAGTAGTGCTGATTGCAGGTCTGGGGTGTGCAAGGGTCTGCCTGGTTTCCTTCTGCCTTTATATACAGGAAACTGAAGCGTAACTGAAAGTTGGCAAGTGCAGCATACATCTTCTAATTAGTTCAATACTATCAAATAATTTATACAGATGGCATCATCTTTATCTTGCCAAGCACTTTTTCTGTGTGCAACTATGAATATTGAAACACACTGTGACGTTGGAGTAATTTTTCTGCAGTAGTAACCAAATTTTCTAATGGAATTCAGCTGACCAGATCTGGAAAGAAAATCAGTATTGTTAATTTTCAAAGTTAATGTCTTTAGGAGAGAACTGCTATCATGAAGATATAATCACGCCTTCCTTTGAAGGCATGATTATCTAACTTGCTCAGTGAACAGAGAATCCTGCCTGTGGAACCTTTCTGCCTTTCTTCTCAATCACAAACTGGCTTTAATCTCTTTTGGGTAACAATTTAACTCATTTGAATGCCTTCTACTGTCTTTGTTTCCTGGCAGCTGAAGTGTAGGTTCTGGTAACAGGGTAAGAGAGTTTGAATTTTGCCCAGACTGGCTCAGTCCCTCACCAAGAGCACAGAGAGGTTTTTAGCTTTGCATGGAATGCAATTGACTGCAAGGAGCGACCAGAATCTTTGTGAGAATATAATTTATTGAGAACTCCATTTGGGAAGTGACTAAATGTCACCTTAAATAAACAACCCCAATATTCCTGAATTGCAGCTTTAGGCAATTTGTAAGGCACTATGTCTAGCTAGTAAGTCAAGCCCTCTCAGAAGTGGTGGTTTGTGGTCTCACCTGCTAATAAAAGAAAATAATAAAAAACTGTCCTAGCCAGGAGAGTCATACAACCAACAAATCTTGTCTGTTTGCTTACTGACTTGAATTCCTAAAAAATGTAACATGCTGCAGCTGAAAGCTTCTTAGTAAAAAAAAAAAAAAAAAGGATTAAAAATTGTCAGATGACTTTTTAAGTCTGCTCTTTGCAATATTTCTTTGGCAGATCTGCTAGACCAGTGGCAGTGTTGAGATAAAGATAGATTCAAAGATGTCATTCCTAATTAAAAATAATAATCAAAAAGGGTTAGAGGGAAAGGTCACATATTCACATAGCAAACTCCATCTGATGTTTGCTGCACAGAGCTGTACCAGGCTGAAATCACCTGATCCTGTCAGAACTACTGAAGCAAACTCCTGTATGGAAAGCTCCTGTGAAGCTCTAATTGGCTGGGACTGGACATAATCTCTTCTTCCCCCACCTGATTTGCAAAGAGATTTGCCAAGAAGCGGCTTACTACATTGGAGATGTCCTTCAGCATGCCTTTGTGCCCTGCAAACACTGACATTTAAACCATTTGCCTAAAATCAATCCTTTCCAGAGCTTTCAGTGAAGGCAAACAGCCTCATGTGAGGCTTGAAGAAGTCCTTCAGAGCAGCTGTTTAGAAATGCATGAAGCATGAGGCACATTAGATTCTCTTCCCACAGGCTGAGGGCCAGATGTTCAGTGGGTGTAGAGCAACAGAGCCTCAGTGTGGCTTTTTTGGGGGGCCATGGTGATTTATACCAGTCAAGAATCTGGCCCCAATTGACTTGCCCAGCCTCTGCTGCCGAAGAGCATGGTTTTGTGAGGTGAGAAGGGATGGGAAGTGTTCAGGATTGCTGGCCAAAGGTGCTGAAAAGAGAAATCTCAGAAGATTCCTGACACCACCTCAGATTGCTGAAGTAAGCGCAGGTTTTTGGCTGCGATGCATTTACATATTTTCCTGCCCGTGTTTCTGGTGCTAGCACTGTACGTAGGTTCTTTATATCTGTTTACTCCCAAAGCAAGTTCACTTTTCCACCCTCTTAAGATCAGGAAATGAGAGTATTTCTAAGTAGAGGTGATGTTCCTGTACTTTTGTTTCCTTCGTAACTTGCATCTTCCTGAAACGTGAATGAGAATTACTCATGCAAGTATGGATTTCAGAGTCAGACCTTTTGGTCATTTTGACAGTGTCATGGGAGGAACAAACTGGTTCCCAGAACCAAACAATTTTATTGCATTCCAGAATCATGTGCAAAACAGGGATCCCATCTGTTCGACAGCATTCCCACTAAATACAGTTCTGCCTGTAGCTCACCAGCACAAGCAGCTCAACAAAGGAGCCTCAGTTTTCAATGATAATGTTTTCTTCAAAATACAAGACACCAGCAGAAAGGGCTTCATAATAATTTGCACATTTGCCAAGATGTATTTTCTTAAATATATTTTCAAAAATAAAGTTTTGACTGCTAAGGGCACTGCAGAGTAGTAGAGCACTAGAGCACTCACTCATAAATTAAGCCTTCTCTGTGATCAGTTTTGCCAATTCTTCCAAATCCACAATTAATGAATAAAAACTAATAATAAAAAATCCCATTAATCTCAGAACTGATGGATTAAAACTGGGCTAAAATAGACTTCTTTATTTTTTCCATTGACAGCTTGAAGGGTTTTGAATAAAAGGTGCCTGAGTGAAGCACTCTAGGTTTAGGCTAGTTTACTAGAGCAATTCGCAATAAAAAGATTATGAAATAAAAGGGAGAGGATTTAATTTATGAGATTCCACTAACTGAGTACTGGTGCCTGGGATTTTTATCATCACTGTGAACATCAGCAAGTTTTGCTTAGCAAGCGCAATGAAGAACTCACAGAAACCCCAGGTTAGAGTTTTATAGTTGCTTAATTCTGCATATCTCCATTTCTAAGTGTCTGCTTTGAGTTACTTCAAAGTCCTCTTAACAGCTGTTCCATCTGACTGAGATTCCCTTGATTCTGTTTGTGCTTTTCCTTAGAGAGTCTGATCTAAAAAATGGACTGAAATTTCAGTGCTTGCCTGTGGAAAGGGATTGTTGTTGGTCTGGGGAGTCAGTCTAGCTGGTACACATGCTTTGCCGGTGGGTAAAGAGTGATGGCCACCAAGCCCAGTTTGCCCCAACCTCCCTTGTTTCCAGGCTAGAGGAGCCTGGAAATACTTGTACCCAGCTCATGGATAGTAGCAAGAGGGCTGGAAGGGAGATGTCTTTCAAGACAGGGGCTGAAAGATGTTTTCTCCTTTCCTGTAAATATTTGGAGGAGAGCAGGATTTCTATCAAGCCATATTCCACCCTTTCCTGCCCAAAGTCCACCTGAATACATCTGGAGCACCAGCATGGTTTTGTGGCAGAGCCACCCCTTTCCTGTATTCCTCCTGTACACACAACTCTGGGATGCATCACCAGAGGGTGTCAGCATCCTGATCTCCCAGGATGTTTCTCACAACATGTGAGTATTACAGCTGCCACCCATTGCACAGATTTTCATGCTGTCTGGGTTTTACCAGGTTGCAGGCAGTTCAGCTTGAGTGGATTGTAGGCTGCAATGGACACATGTCTGCTTTCACTCCTTGGATTCACCCGTAGCTGCAGGTGTCATGAGGGCCTCATGCTGGGAATGACAGAGAGAAACAACCCATGGACAACTGAGTCATCCTTTGCCTGCCTAATGATTCATATGGGTATGGGTGTCTTCAGGAGTGCATCCATGGTGAGCTCCCAGGGTTTTGAGAGGGGAAGGCATTTCTAGGGCAATGATGTAGGGAGAATAAAAAACATTTAAATTCTTCATGATTTTCATCTTTGTAAGAAAACTTTGTTAGGATTTTTTAGGGACACTGGATATAATCTGTTAATTTTATCAACAACAGGTCAAAACTTGATGATTCGGCAGGTGGGAGAGCATACAGTGGCTAAAATGGAGAGGCCAGCAGAGGGCTTAGAGTTTAGGGCTGAGTAGCAGGTATTAGCTGGTCCCTCAGCTTCTTCATTTGTAAATCAGAATGAAGAGAAATAGCTTCATCACAGACTTAGCACGAGCCTTAATTAACTTGTGTTTATGACACCCTGCTGGAAAGGTGTTGAGATAATTAGAAACGTAACTTTTACATCTGTTCAGGGCTACTCCACTGGGGCCACAAGCCATGATTAAGATTTCTAGCAGATGTCACAATGCAAATGGCAATGGCTTGTAAGAGGGAATACAGTAATGAGGAGCATGAGCAGCTGTCCTCCCTCTGAGGACAGGTACATTCACACCCTTGCTGCTGCCCACACACCCTCCTGTTGGGTGAGGTCCCTTCAAGGGATCCAGCCCCACACCACGGTGCTGCTCAGCTCTGTGTCCAGAGGGAAAGAGAGACAATGCTGAAAAATGGTGGTTTATGATAATCATGAAGCCTCTGCAAAGCAGATTAATCCATTCCATGCCTTCTACCCTCACTGCAGGCAACTGCAGAGAGAGGCACTTGCTTGCTATTGGAGAGCATGCTTTACTGACACTGGTAGGGAGCAGGGTGACATCATTTAAATTTTTTGGAACAATGGCCTTTTTCCCACAACTGCCTTGGCTTTTGTTCCCTTTGCACTGGCGCCATGCAGCTGGCTGGGATCTGACATTATTCCCCTGAGTGCCAGGAGAAAGCAGTCCCTGGAGAGTGGGTGTTTGGGAGGAGTCAGCACTATGTTGATGGGCCCCAGTTGATTTTTGGGGGAAGTGATGATATTTGGTTTTAGCCTGCTCCGTGCTTCAAGCTTGAAACTCGTTAGAAAATCTCTGCAGAGCGGAGATCCAGTCTGCTGGGACCTGTGGTGCTTGATGTAGTGACACACATGGACAGGAGGGAGATGAAGGTACCTGCTCTAGGTAAGGGCTGTAAGCTCAGTGGTCTGGATCCAGGCTGAAGACCAGAGATAAGACAGGATCTTGTAAATAATAACTGCCCTCATTACTCTCCTTCCTCTCCAGAGCAAGTCAGTCCTTTGCATCAAAGTGAATCTTGGTTCTCCTGCTCTTACCCTATTGCTTCTTTAAAGTTCCCCTGCCTCCTTTGCTTCACTGCATTCCTCCTCCTTAGCTGGATGCTTGTTTCTCCTGTTGCAGCCTGGAGCTGTTTCCCACCAAGCCTTGGGTCCTTGCTGCTCACAGGACTAAAGGGGCTTTTACCCCACTAGGGTGCCCTGGCCTAGCATGGCCTGCAGGAGCTGTGAGTGGCTAACCAGAAAAGGTTTTCTGCAAATTTAACCACTCAGATCTCTGACAGTTGTTCAAACCAGGACTCCTCACATGTTTGGAAAAAGTTAGATGTGTGTCAGTGGCCATGCCATCAATCTCCTACTCAGTGTACTCAGCAAAATGCTATGTAAATGTCATCCTCATGAATACAATCTTTCTCTCAAGTCCTGCTAGTAATTTCCAAATGAAAGATCACACAATTTATTTCTTTTAAATATGGGTAAGAGGTACCTTCCCTAGCTTCTCCCTTGGCAATGGTGGAGCAGTTTTGCCTGGGAGAAACAATACAAAATAATCACAAACAGCCCCCTCCAAACCACAAAAATCCCAAACTGAAATCAACTCCCAACAAGACTAAACTAGCCTGAGGTAGGCACCCGGGGAGGATTTCAGCTTGCTCACTTTTGGCAGTGCCGTAAGGAAGCAAAGGCCGGATCTCGTGCCAGGAAACGCCAGGCAGCCCGAAGCTGAGGCAGGCTGCTCCTCCTGCCCGCTGAGCTAGCCTGGACACTTGGCACCCCATTCCAGCTGCCTTGGCTGTCTGTGGCAGGTAGCCTCTGCTATGAATTCCTGCTGACAAGCCTGCACCTGAAAAGCAGTACAGCGATTTTTTTCTTTTTTTTTTTAATGCAAAGCAGTTTGAAGCATGAGAAGTAGTAAGGACTACATGAGGCTGTTTGGGTAATCACTGTGCAGGGATTTGGTACCTGGTTTCTGAAACAGTTTCCTGGGACATTGATTCAGTTTTAATAGAAAACACAAATGGACTCTTGAATTTATTAAGAAGGGAAGGGCAAAGCTTCAGCAATGTCATTATACAAACCCACAGTGAATATCTCTCTTCATTATCTGGTGTCTGGTCCCAGCCTCGTCTCTCAAAGGTGGCATAGCACAATTTGAAAAGGTGAATAAAGGGCCAACAAAGCTGGCTAGAGGTGTGATACAGCTTCTCTAATACAGAAGGTGAACTGAAGTTCCACAGTCTGGGAAAAAAGAGGACTGAGAGGAGAAACTGGAGAGGTTATGAAATAATGAAGTGAATGAATCACAGAATAGTTTTGGTTAGAGGAGACCTTAAAGATCATCAAGTTCCAACCTCCTGCCATGGGCAGGGACACCCTTAACTAGACCAGGTTACTCAGAGCTCCATCCAACCTGGTTCTTGAACACTTCTGGGAATGGGACATCCACAACTTCTCTGGACAACTTGTTCTAGTTCCTCACCACCCTCACAGTAAAGAATTTTTTCCTAATATCTAATCTAAACCTATTCCCAGTTTGTGCTGTCACTACATGCTCTTGTAAATAGTCTCTCTCCATCGTTCTTGCAGGCTCCCTTCAGGTTACTGGAAGGACACAATTAGGTCACCCTAAACCTTCTCTTTTCCAGGCTGAACAAAACAAATTCTCCCAGCCTTTCCTTATAGAAGTGCTCTATCTTTCCAATCATCTTGGTGGCACTGGAGTCACTTCAAGAGGTTGATGTTCTTCCTGTGCTGGGGACAAGAAGGTGAATAAGGAGTAATTATTGGCACTTGCTCATAAGACAAAAATCAGGAAGCTTCAGATGGAGGTTTACATCAAAGAAGAGAAAGTATTTTTCCCCCACAGCATTTCATTAAACAGTGGGATGCCGTAGGATGCTGTGAAGGCTAAAAGATTAGATTAGTTCTAAAGTGCTTAGACTTATGGAAGACATGCTAACAGGGCTAATAAACACAGAGCTGCAGGTATGTTCTTTGGCTCTGGAAACCTCTGTCTGCCAGCTGCTAGAAGCCAGAACAACACATCAGGAGGAGCAGTACTATATGCTGGTCCCAATCCTTAATTTATTTTTTGTTTACTCCTTTGGTATTTAATGCTATTTTTTTTTTCTGAGGCTACAGGCTGAGTGGCATTACACATAAGGTGCTTGTTTTACTTACAGTGGTGGAAATGCACCATCTGTCATTTGGGGCAACTGGGAGAACAACATGTCCGAGACAGGGTTCTCTGGGCTGGAAGTTCATTAACACCCCATCAGCAGAGCTACATCAGGTATCAATTTGTACTGGTAATTTTCTACTGCAAGTAGCTGCTTGGAGCATTAGTCCCTTCCAGCTAGGTTTGGTGGGTTGTGCTTCCCTAGGAAGGTTAGTGTCTATAAAATAGCCATAAGCAAGACAAGTACAAAAAGCACTTTGGCTGGCTGCTGGTCTTCTCTTGTCATAAAAAGGATGAGATTGGAGTAATGTGCAGCATGTTTTAAGTTCCCTTGTGTAGTTGCCTCAAAACCCTTTCTTAGGGGAACAATAATTCTTGGGAGGAAGTGCCAGCAAAGAATTAATACTGACAAAACCTACATTTTTCTTCCTGGAGATTCTCATGGGAAATGTCTAGGTTTGCTATTTAAGATTATTTTTTGAAAAATGTGCTACCAGTTCTGGAAATAGATTAAGTAAAAGAGCAGGTGACAGGCATAAACATAAAAAAGAATGGTGAGCTCTCTGTCACTGAGCTTGTTGTGCAATTTGAGTACTCCTGAGAAGATAAGCAGTACCTTGGAACCTGTGAGTTTCTAAGCCAGCCACCAGATTGCAGAAGCAGGTCTCCCGGTTTAAATCAGCTTCAAAGTGAATGACTGAAGAGTGATCCTGGAAAAAAAAATCTCAAAAGGTATCCTTTCCCTTTAATACAGTGCCAAGGGTTTTCTCTACAACAGGAAGAGTTAGTTCACAGGGAAGCCAGGATTTGGGCCTCAAACATAGTAGCAAGGAAGTTAAAATGTGAAATTATGCTGCTAATGAGCCTAAGACAGTTGGCAAGTCATTATCTCCTGTCAGAGAAGCTGGAAAAGCAGTGCGAGGAAGAAGAGCCTGTGCTGCCTGCAAGACAATTTTGTCTCTAATGAACCCGTCTGAGTGAAAGAACATCAAAAACAGGCCAGGAGTCCTTCTTGTTTGTTTATTTCTTCCTGTAGGAATCTGTCTGAAGTTCCTTAGGACCCTGCTGTCTGATGCCTTCAGGTTTCACCCAGATCATCCCATTTCTGAATAAAGGACCTCAGACCTGTTGCTGATGGAAATAAGTGGTCTTAGACAACTGTGCCTTTCACATACCCCCTGTGTTGCCTCCTCTACTGTCCTCCATCACTTCATTGTGAGGTTGCTGATGGCACTGAAGTGGCTGCTGTGGATGGGCACAGTCTGACACAGCATGGAGCAGCTTCTTGCTTTTACCATAGCATTCCCACCATTGTTCTTCTCCATATGGAAGCCTGGGAAATTTTGATTCACCTCCTTGTTTCCCCAGTTGGGGATAACCCAGTGTCATTGTGATACCAGTAAGACTTCCTCCTCCTAGAAAAGAAGCTGTGGGAAATGTTTTCTTCTGCCTTTTCAGTGTCAGGACATCAGACTGGACTGTATTCACCTCCTCAGGTTTCAGTGAGCCTTTGATACCAGACCCCACATCATGATAATATTTTCCTCCAGCCTTTAAGAACATACTGCCACAAATTTATCATCCCTTCTTCATCTGCATTTACACATCATCTTGTCATTTCCTGATACAAGATTTTCTTTCCTTCAGGCTATAGTCCACTTACTGTCCAAATGCCTTGTGTTCATTTCACCAAGTCCTACTAATTTTTGAAAATTTTTACCCATTTCCTTGCCTATTTGGGTAATCTGATATAAACCATTCTCCATTCTGTTTCTAAGAGGAAGGCAAAGCTCTTCTGTGGGTAAAGTGTTGACTCATTTTGGCACCTTTATGCTAATTTACAGCAGGTCTGCTGCAGAGTGACTGACTGTCACTCCAGCTCCCTTAACCTTTAGAAGATGACTAGCTTGTATTTCCCAGTGGATAACAGGAAAGACATTCAGGGCTCCCAGTGAGGATGAGGGAGGTCTTGGTAGACAGTGAAGCCTGACCCAGAATTATTCTGGGTTGAATATTCAAATTTTCACTGACCTTTGTCAGAGGTTTCACCATTGATATCACCCTAGACAGCGCAAAACACCATTAAACCCAAGAGACCAAACAACCAATAATCAGTGTGTAGGGGAATAGTAGATTCAGCTTTGCTTCCTGATGGAAGAGCTCATACAGAATAGTTATTTTTTTCTAGTGACAAAGAGGGAAGAATTGCTCATTTCTCAGAGCCTGTGGAAAAAATGAAGCTGACAAGAAAGGGAAGAAATTATGGAGATGAAATAGCAAGATGAGCTTATTTCCCATATAGCACAGGCATAGAATATTTTTTTCTTTAAAGAACCTGATATGAAAAATGTTATCATTGTTGGACTATGGGAAAGGAAACATTTTGCCTTCTCATCTTGGCTTGGTTTCAGGAGACAGTGCTAAAGCTGCCTCGTGCAGTTCACAGAAGATGAATTTATCTTAAAACTTTTTAGCTGAACTCGCCATATGAAAGCACTGGTGTATCCAGGGAAGCAGAGCATCCACAGAGCTGTGATACCAACTCTGTACTACTGAAGTCAGTTGAATTTTGGGTCCTGAATTTCAGAAAAAGTTGCATGGATTGCCTGGGAATTGCATGAGCTCAGTAAATAATAAAAAAGGCTAACTTTTATTAAGGACATTCAAATTATAGTCCCAAGAGATGGGCTGATTGTTTAAAAGACACAACAAGAGGGTGAAGGTCAGGCAGTTTGTGGATGGCATCAAGTTTGTGCTGCCTGGCTATGGACATTCAGTTCTGGGATGAAGGAGTACAAGGCTGGAAGTTGGGGTGGGACCAAGTCAAGCTTTGCTGAGCTGCAGGAAGAGGAGTCACATGCAAACATTAATTTACTAGTGCAAGCACACAACCACTAACAATGCCTGGGACCATTCCCAGGAGGCAGAACTTGCTTGTTCTGTTGTTAAACAATTTTGTTCAAATTGTTGAACAATTGCAAAGTATTGTTAAATTGTTAGCATAGCTCCTGCCAAAGAGCATCTTCCAAAGATCTCCTGGCCCAGGATCTGTTTCCAGAAGGCAGCTTGAGACAGGCACGCTCTTTGGTGAGTAGCAGAGGTTAACATATGGTCTTGGGGCCCTTGGTGCCTGGGAGTGGAGCAGGGCACAATACATTTACTTGTACAGGCACAGCTACAACTTGTACAGAGAAGGTAGCAGCTTGATTTGAGCATTCCTGAACAACCTATTTGGGAGCCAGCAATGATTTTTAAAAGGGTGTTTAGCAAGTCAAAACAAAGGCCTGCAACAATGCTCTGGATGGTACCAACCTGTGAAGGGCTGCAGGCATTCTCTGCTGCTGCCCTGTCCAAACCTCACACCAATAAGAGAGCAGCCATCAGCTGGGGCATGGCCAGCCATGGGAGCAGTACTCGCTCCGTGCCAGGGACTTTGGGTACCAAGGTCTGGCTTTGTAGAGGAGGAGGGACTGAAGTCACACATTACAAACACTGTTTTTAATAAAGCTTTTTTTCCCTATTTAATTTAAGCATCCACACAGACAGTCCTTTAGGGTTGTAAACACTTGCTTCTGGTAGAATAATTTGGTTGTTGCTATATTTGTCGTGCTGGTACTCGAGAAACTGAAAGCGGAAGCGAGTAGAAACAAAGGGAAACAGCTGAGTTTGTGTTCATCCTCTGAAGTAAGTAAATCAAAAGAAAATAAATAGCACAGATAATGTAATTGGTGATTATAAGACTACATAGGATCCCTTCAAAACACAGAATGAAATGAGCTGCTCTCTTGATCTGCCTGTTGCTTGTGCAGTTCCTGTTTAAATGTCGTTGAAATAACAGTGTGCCAACAAATATAAACTGCAAACACAGCATTTTAATAAGCTCAAAGTGAAATAAAACAAGCCAGAGCAGATCTGTTGGCTCTTGTAGTTTTTTGTTTGCAAGATGGGGAGGTTGGATGTGGGGGCATGTAGGGAGAATATTATTTCTTGCACATGTTTGTCTGGTGCTGATTAAGAGGGATGATGTTAAAAACTTTCTGTGACATGTTACAGGCTATAATCTTCAAATTTAGGGCCTTGTATTGCTCTCAATCTACTCACAGAATCCCCATCAAGGGGTGTAGAGAGCCCGAGGAGTTTGTGTAATAGGCTTTAATAGCATCTAAGAAACAAAAATCTCCTCCTTAATTGTGCCCAAACCATCTTTTCTCACCTTTTGCAGGAGGACATTGGATTCTAGTGTATTTGTCCTTCGTCTAATCTGTTGTTCTTTAAGAGTGCTCATCTAAACGTGGGCTTAAAATAGATCTAATTAACAGATCTGCCCAGCTGCCTAGTCAGATATAACAGTCACTACAGTGCAGAAAGGTTAATCCCTAGTGTGAAGAAAGCCAAGTGACACCTTCTCTCCCCCCTTGAAATTGCCATACACCCATCATTTTCCCTGTCACATTCTCCACTAGTTTGTTTGTTGGTGCCTTGGTTAACAGCACCATCTCCCAGCTCACACTGCTCAGTTTTGCTTCTGCTTTGCACTGCTAAAATCCCTGTGAACTTCCAAGCTGGAGCTTCTGCTTTGAAAGCCAAAATATCAAGTCTTTTCCAATGTGTAGGCAAATGGCCGTGCCTGTGGTGGTTCCCCTTTCCGAGCACGACCGCCCTGTGCTGATGCAGTCAGAGGGGCCTGGTGGATGGAAAGAGGATGCTCTTGGATGCTGATAGAGAGCTTCTGTCTAAGCAAAAGCTGGGTGTGGCAGGACTCAGGGACCAGAGCTCTGCTCCTGGCATGGCATGGCATGGCATGGCAGCCCCCAGGACAATGCCGCCCCAGCCCCTTGCTCCACCGCTACCTCCTCCTCCCCTCTGAGCAAGCTCCTGCCTGGTGTTTTAGAAAATTAATGCTAAGTAGAAAATGATGAAAGCACATTACCTGTAAATTACCTGATTAATCATATTCTCTCTCCTGGGACCCATTACGCTTCTGAGCTTGCAACTTAGTCATCCTTGCAGGCAAGCTCCTCTCATTTCCCAGTTTTGCTCATCAGGTTCATCCAGAACATTTGCAAATTTCTTCATTTTCCTCCAAGCTAGCTGTTCAGTCCTGCCAGGTGCTCAGCTCCCTGAACTCCCTCCAGGAAATTAATTAAGCACATGCTTGACTTTAAGCATATGAAGCTGATGGCAATTGGGAGAATGGCAGGTTCTACAGCACTCTATTTTTGCTGGCAATTCCTTAGGTAGGTGGGATGAACTGTCCTCTAGAGACACTTGCCTCTCTCCATTGGCTTTTGAGGAAATCCTGGCAGCCTGTACACCAGTAAGAGCAGTTTGGGTATACCAGCCAAGACATAGCATGTGTATCCCTTGAGTAGGGTATTTTGACTCACATGGAAGATAAGTCAAGCACTATTTTTAGCATCCTTTATTGATTCCTGTATAATTTCCTTTGCTCTTCCTGTGGAAGTTCCTTCCTTTCCAGTAACACCAGCATTTGAAGTAGCACATCAATCCCTATTATGTGTCAAACCTGACTTTTTTTCCCAAGCCTCGGCATGATGCGGAAACTCTTAAACACAAAGTCTTCCTGTAATTTAAACACCCAACTGTATGTGTAATTCAAATAAGATGTGGTGACTGCTAATGAAGTTACCCCCAGGCTCAGCAGATAGAATAACTTTCTGTATTATTTGTAAGAAAGTTGATATAGAGCCACAGAAGTCTTTATCTTGCCAATGGCTCAATGAAACCTAAACTCTGAATTACTTTGGTTCTGCTAACATCCCTTTTGGTTCTGATTTATTCTTCACATCTGCAAATTACAGTAAAAAAGCACAGTTTTTCACAATTTTATTTTACTTGCAACCTGACTCTCAAAACCTCTTGGAGGAGTTGCTGCTTTTAAAACATTTTCATCACCAAAAAGAATTGATGTTTAATTCAAACCCCCCAAAAATGGATGGAGTCAGGCCACTAGCTCTGAAAGCCAGATTTAGAGGTGAAAGCTAAGCCTCCAGTGCTGATACCTACTTGTGTCTTGATAAGCAGAAACAGGCTGTGTGAGATGAAGAGTACACAAGTGCTTTCACCTCAGCAGCAATGTCTGCTACATCAGAGCTTTTTAGGTTAAGCTCTGTCTATGACTATCCATAAAGCACAGAGTGAAACAACTGCAGTTGGCTCATTAACTATTTTTATCTCGTGCATTTACTATTGGTATGCCAGCCTTTGTCTCAGGATGTATCAAACACTATTGATTTTGTGTGGGATGCAAACAGAAAGGGCCTTGAAAATTTTTGAATCTTAAGGACAAATCCTTCCACCAAAGGTGTTATAGACTCTCAATAAGCTCCTAGCCTTGTAAAAATGCCAAAACATACTCAATGGGACCAAAAACAACCTCTGAGCTGGTTTGTCTGCTTTTGCTGAGTATAAAATATTTGTTCCTGATCTGTTAGAGCTGCACACACAGTTTCCACAGCAGAAACTGTGAGCCAAGGCATTGAACACAACCACATTGACCGCAACTGCATTGAAGCACAGGGACCCACCTCCTCCTCCAGGTTCACAATCCACCAGGCATGTGTGCACCAGGAGAAGACAGAGGAGTGAAGGAAGATTTAGCTATTTATGCTATTTCTGCTATAGCAGGAAAAACAGTCACAGGGTGTGATGCTCTGAACTCATGGCTTTTCCATACTGTGTAAAATCCTCCCATGCACTGCTGTATTTGGGAAATGAAGGGGTTAACCAAAACAGTGACACTTGTGACCCAGCCATGCTTCCCAACAAATACTACTTTTTGACTGCCACCTGGGTAAGGGCATCCCAGGTCCATGCTGAGCTCCTCAGTAAAATGAGGAATTTCTCTTGGCTTCCCACTACGCAGGTTTGGAGCCAATGCGTACCGAAGACAGGGACCATTTTCCCCTCCTGAGGATATCGTGACAGACAGCAAAGTGTGGGAAAGCTTTTCATTAAAGCAGCTTTCTGTCCAGCTCAGGTGAGCCCTGTGTGTGTGTGTGGGGGGGGGTATAAAGCCCACGAGGCTTTGAAGAAGGCTTCATTAAAGAGGACAAACTGATACACTCGATGTCACAGAAGAGTTTTCCATCCTTGTACCTAGGTCACTAGTTTGGATTTTGAATGCCAAGACCACATGCTAACAAAAATTCACAGGCTGCAATATTTTCATCATTTTCTTCTAAACCCTGAATAGCATTAAATGGTTCATGAAACTCAAGTAAAAGCTAGACTCAACAATGGCCAAGCAGCTTGCACAAAAGTTTAGCTGTCTACCTTGCTCTGCAGTTCTGAAATGCTTTAGATGGATGTTCTTGTGCAACACTAGCCCTGGCTTCCACGGTGTGCATTAGGACCATAATAAATAAGTTGTGAGTTACATGGGCCTGACATGGTATTTATGAAAAGATCATATTTACTCCTTTGAAACAGCCACCCTGCACAAAGTCTGGCGCTTGTACAAAGGCATTTATTTGGTGCATCCCCTTTAAAGGTCAGGAAAGAAAACTGAGAAGATGGGTAATTGCAAAACTGGTTCTGAAAATGTGCTCTTATCTGCTGGACAAGAGGGGAATGTCAAGAAGGCAGGGAGGTGAGCTAAAGCAGGCTCAGGGAAGATGTAAATTCCAGGACTCTCACGTAGACAGATGTTACGAAAGGAATTCCTCCTGCTTTTGCCATCTGAGGAGTGCTGTGCTGTCTTCAGCCAGCAGCAGAGGTATCCAAGGGAGGAAAGAGACATATGCTACTTACCCCACCTACCAACTTTTTGCAAGAATGGGAACAGGGAGGAAAACAAATCTATTTAACAAGTATTTAACATGGCATTTTGGACTTCCCTATTTTGGTATGGACTGTCCTTTTAAATCCCAAATCTACCTTCTTATTCAAACATGAATTTTGATCTGGCAGATATTTCAGTGACCAGCCCTCTCTTCTGTTGACTCCAGCAGATTTAAGTAGATTTTTTGACTAACTCTGCTGTCAATTTCAAATATACTTACATCCTGTCTGGTAAATTGCAATTTAAAAAACATAGTGTTATTCTAGTCCTGCTTTCTTAGAACTTGTTCCCCAAGAGTGACATTACCCTGTTTTGTCTACTCCAGTACTTTCTATCCACATTTTCACTGTTCCCAGGTTATGTCCATGAAACACTTGCTGCACTTTGTTACATGACAATGAAGATTGGTGTTTCACTGTGTGATGTATGTCATGTATGGAAACACATGCCTTGACACTGTTTGGACTTTCAGCTTCTGATGAGTAGAGTTACTGCACACCTGAAGCACAAGCTTTAATCCTTTTCCTTTGGCTGGGCTTACAGTGATATGTTGAAGGGCTCAGAGTGGTCTATCCTCAAGCACAGTGCAAGTTTTTAAAGCAGGACTTCTGGGACAACTCCAAATCAGGTACTATAGTGCAGGAAGGAAGGATGGGCAGGACTTGCACCTTGCAAAGTAGAAAGTCTCTTACAGAGAGAGGTGTTCTTGTTGCAGGCAATGCTTTTTCCAGTAAGCATAAATTACCATTTCTGAGTTTCTGGCACTGGTAAAACTTACTGAGCAAACAGAGAGCACAGCACACAGGAGCAGAGAGGCACTGAGTGTCACCTGGTTTCTCCAAGACTCAAATGGAAGGTGTCCAAGGACTCCTGAAGCAGCAAAACTTCTTCTCCATAAAGACCAAATGAAGACGTTGTTCTTTTGAAATCACAAGATGTGTAATTTCTCTATAAACATCAGCTGTTTCTTCTGTTTTATTCATCTAGAAATAACAAAAGGAGATGTCAGAGCTTGTCTGGAGTTAAGTGATAAGTACCATGTGATGGAGGTCCTCATTTCTTAACTATAAGATGAGACAGGCAGCATGCAAGTGAGACCACAAAACAAAGGAAAATAAATAACCATTTGTGGTAGCAGTCTAAAACGCCCTCAGTTTTATGTCTCCCTTCTATTTACACTACTGATGTGTTGGAACTGCTGCATGAATCTGGACCAGTCAAACAAAGGAGAATTAAACCCCAAAGTTCTTGTTTTTCTGAGCCAAGGTGGCTGTGCCACAAAGAGCAGCATGTACCCTGTGCTCTGGTCGGTGGGAGCAGTGCTGAGCCCGGGCAGAGGTGGCTGAAGCCAAGTCCTGGAAAGGAGAGCCATAGGCTTTGCCACTGGCATTGCCCCGACCCTGCTGTGACCTTGGGAAGCCTCTTTGTCCCCACCACCATTATTTCTTTTATCACCCTCATGAAGGTGTTAATTGCTTCACACTTCCAAGGGCTGCTCTTTCAGTAAGCTCTTTTAGTGGCCTCATTCACTCAGCCAGCTGGAAGCACTGGTTTCCACTGGTGTTTGTGCCAATGCAGTGGAAGAAGAGAGCCAGCCACAAATTGAGCAACAAAACGTGGTGTGGGGTGTGCAGCCACCCCCTGCCAAGTGAAGGAAATATTAACATTCTGCTCCCCATCCGAAGCCCACAAACACTTAGGTAAGAACAAAAGGTGAATTTAAAGCTTTGCACAACAGCCACCAGGCTGTAATGAGATTTATTGTGTGATCTCTTAGATATTTCGGACTGCTAGGCCCAGCAGTTCACAGCGTGCAGTTTATGCAGATCAGAATTAAGGCATGCATCTGGAAGAATGCATTTACGGTGGATAAAGGTGAGCCACTATCTCTCCAAACTGAGCTTCTAGTCCAAGCTAGACTAGTCTGTTTTTCTGCCTTCCTGTGTCCTACCAAAAAACACACGCACACGATCTGATCTCCTTTTTGTCCTTGGAAAGGTCACAGTAGTTACTAAATTACGAACTTCCTTTCCTCTGTTTCTCTCCTGTTTTTAAACAAACCCACAAGAAAAACAATGGAATTAAGCATCAGGAAACCTGAATTCTGGGATGGCTGTTTGGAAAGCATTTTGGAAAAATGTTTATTTGTGGATGAAAAGATAAGTACTCCTACTCATCCCTCTGCACCTGGCATAATAATGTAACCATCACTTTCAACAGCTATGTGGATTTGAAAAGCAGAACTCTGAGCAAACTACCTGTCCCATCTAAGAAACTGTGAGTAACAAATGGGAAACTGGGGCTGATGCATATGGAATCTGTTTTCCCACTAAACTCTGGCCTTCTGCATAAGCACATGTTGGTGCTTCACCAGAGCACAAATCCCGTAGTACCATGACACCAGTGGTGATGTGTCCATGTTGTTTCAGGCCAAATGCATGGCTCTCAAGACACAGGTCTGAGAGCCACAACAGAGCACTAGCAACAGCTGTGGTAGATCCTCACACCCTCCTGGCACTCATTTCAGCCATGAGTTACACTCAGTGGAGAAAGACAAGGAGGAGGGAAGACATGCAGCTTGTGCTGCTCAGAGGAGTCTCCCCCACAGTAATTCCTGGAGCTCCTTGTGGAGCTACGTGATGACACTCATTGGAGTACAGCTAGAAACTATCATTTTATTCTTTTAGGTTTTTCACTTACAAGAAGTGGACACCCACAGTCCTCTCTGCCCATCACTGGAGGTCTTCAAGAGTCCTGTATGTATCCAGAAAGGGAGACCAGATCCTTAATTGACTTATGAAGGGCTTTGAAAATGCATGTATTTGATGCTGGTGGGAAGTGGGATCTGTATTAGGGATGCAAAGAAAGTAACATGAGTCTGAAGGAGAGCTTTAGGATATTAGAGAAAGATGAATATTTAGATATGTGTATGAGCTGAGAAAGAACCTGTGCAGAAAACTGGCATGATTTAGACACAGCCAGTGTCTGAGGATATGGAAAAGGAGTACCAGGTCAAAGTAGGAGTTCATGGATAAGCTGTAGATGTATGAGAGGAGCCTAATGGCAGTGGTGTCTGCAGCAAGCAAGAGGATTGATATCACACTTTGCTTTAGAACACATTTATTCACAAACAAACAAAAGTGCAGAGCATCTGCCCCTTCTAGATTAGCTCACTGCTTATACAAACCGCTCACACGCCTTTAAAACCTTCTCCTTTCAGCCTTGCCATTCTCTTTAATGAGTGTAATTGACTTGGTCACCATTTCTCAAGGCTACTAACCTCAAGATAACGTCACTGGGAGGCATAACCACGAATCACTTGGAGGCTGACTGAGGAAAATATCTGGGCTTTGCATCACTTCTGCTCTGAGGGAGCATCTAGGGAACAAACACATCAGTGAAAGTCAGCCTTACTCAAGAAGGTGGCAGCAGATTTAATTCAGAGGTTGCTTACGCCTGTGGTGTGAGCAGCTTCAGTGTCTCTGGCCAGAGGCCTCTTTCTTTGCTTATTCTTAGCACTGTAAAGTGCCTGCTAGTGGCTCTCTCTTGACTAGGTTGCCTTTTCTACTGCATGCCCTTGTAATATTTTTCAGGAAATAGATTCTGAGCACTATCCTCATGAGAATTTGGGGATTTTTATGTTTGATTTTGCTCTGGGAACAACCTTTCTGGCCGTCGATGAAGAAACAGGTTTAAACAGGATTTAATGGAAAGTCTTAGCACAAAACAACAGGATCATTCTGGGAAAGACTTGGCTTGACATGCAGCTGACAGGCAACCTCTGAGGACACAGTAACAGCTGTTCTCTTTGATTTAAATGCCTAGAATATTTAAAAACCAGAGTTGCTTTCTTCTGAGAGGTGCTGGACAGACAATGTCCAGTCATTTGTCAAAAGATGCTAAATATAGATCTCAGGGTCTGCACCAAAGGCTCCAAATTTGAAAGTGCTGGCTGATACTGTTGTTGTCTCACTGAGCTAGTTCCTGGTGACTACACCTTAAACTGGGACATGAGCCTCTTCTCACTCCTCTCAGTCCCTGATGTGTCTGGTTCCACAGGCACGTGTGACAAAGGGCAGAATTTGCACCACTGGGTGGTGAGGTGAAGTGAAGCCCTGCCCACAAGTTGTGCTTGTTCAGAATGAGTGTCTCTATGCATGATCCAAGGTAAAGATAAGTTTCAGGTGGTTTGAGTTATCAGTTAACTGTCTCTCACTGAGGGGTAGTTCAGTCAACCTGGGCTAAAGCATGCACACGAGTAATTACCACAAATTACATGGAGCATTGACTGCTTTGTGTCCTTGAATCCTCTCTTCTCCTCCTGTGTGTCACTGAAGTGCACACCATGGACCAGGGCTGGATTCTGGCTCCACTAACTCTTGGGCAGCTCCAGTGTGAAGAGCAGGGAACCCAGACTCAAGAGTATTAGTCTTGTCTCCTCCTAAGCACCTCTCACTGCTGCTCAGGTTTGGTTACACACCGAGATTTCTCACAATTTGTCATGCTGTGCACTTTCAGGACAGGCTTTCTTTGCTCAGTCCCCTGTTAGATCTACCTGAAGTTTTCACCTTGCAGCCTTTTATTTATTGGCTGAAATGATGTTTCACTTGAAAAGGTGCTAAATAAGGCAAGTGAGCCTTATTTATCCCCAAATATGATTTTGATAGGAGTAACAGAAAGCCCAGCTCTGGTCTTAGACAACCCTAGGCTGGCTCAGCAGCTGTGACTTTGGTAGGAGTTGTGTGAAGTAAGTCATTAATCCACATGAATAACACATTTATATTTTACTGAAAAAAAAAACCCAAACAACAAAACAACTAAACACCAAAACAACATCAGGAGAGTTTTGTTCCCTCTGTTTCTCCTTCCTATCATCACTGTAAAGAGCTATGGAATCAGACACAATCAATATTCACTTCCTAGCAGGAAGCACTTGTGTGGCCAGGCAGGTTTATATTTAGAATGGGAGTGGTTTAAAATGAGGGATGGGAGTTGTCTCCAAACATTGCCATTACTTCTTTAATGGAATATACAGCTTGCCTCCCTCTTTAAATAGCAGAATGGGCCTCTGTAACCAATTATTAAAGCTTGCAAGCCTTCCTCAGGCCCATAGATGGCATATTCCAACTATTTGTGTTCTGTGAAACCAGCAGTGGGCCGGAGAGCAGAACAACCTAAAAGGCAAGATTGAAACTGAAATGTTTCTTCACAGGCAAAAGAGAATAGCAGGGTTTTTTACCCTGGAATTCAAAGGCAGAGAAGTCAGGAGCTCAGAGAGGACTCAGTGAATGCTCACAATGGATTCTCACCATTTACACCACCTTGTCTAATGATGGACAAGAAATGCAGTGGGATGGCACAAATTGTTTCTGTTTTCCTGAAAACAAAAGCAACTGGAAAATGAGGCACTAAATGTAATGCAGATGGGAACTACAGGAAAAAGCACACCAGCAATGAATTCGGGAAGAGCCATAGACTGCTTTATAGAGATCTCAGCACTTCAGTGGTCCTTGTCACACTGGTGAAGCTGTTGAAAGCTGATGCAGTGTTACACCAGTGAGTGGCCTCTCTGGACAAAAAAAGGCAACAGGAGGGAAAGAAAAAGGACTCACATTTGTTCTCTGAGAGAGATAGACATCTGTTAAAAAGCCTGAAGAGGATAAGAGATGTGCAAGATGAAGTAGAACCCAGCTGACCTTTCTGGGCCTTTGGTTTTGAGCTTCCTATGCCAAAGTCATATCCAAGAGTTTGAGTAAAACTAAAATTATGTCTTCTCTCCTGCCTCAAATTCATGCAAATTATGCATGCAGACTCTCTACAGAGGTTTAGGGAGCTGGGCACAAATACTGAAGTAATTTGGGAATTACTTAGGGATGAGCTAGCTGATTTGTGTGAAGAGAAGGAAAAGATCTTATGCTGTCAAAGCATTTTACAAGCAGACCTAATTATTACCCTGCTGTGTCCATCAGTGCTGCATTCTGGTACTGAGAGTCTCACATGTAAATATGGGGTACACCAACCCAGCCTTCAGCAGGAGTAGCCTGGGGAAGAAGGCATAGGGAGGATGCCTAGAACTTTTCTTTTTACCTGTGTGCTCATCATAGAAGCCAAGTTCACTTCCAGCTCAGCAGAATTGATGCTCGGGGATGTTGTGTATTTCACTGTGCAGAAGGAAGGAATGATGCTTCTTGTCATCACTGGTGGGGCTGGTTTTGGTGTCTTCAGGCACATCTCTGCAGCCACAACAGCATCTATGGCAGGACATGAAGCACTTGTGTGGCCAGGCCAAGTGGCACAGAGAAGGTCTTATCCATGCTGCCCATGGTAGCCACCCCCAGGGCAGCCTAGTTCCACCTGCCCTGCAAATCACATAGCCTGGTTCTGTTGTGCCCAATGTGGCACCCCAAAAATACCTTTTTTTGTAATTTCAGTGCATCTGAAATGGATGCACTGCAGCCAGAGTGGGGGTTTAAACAGCAGGAGGCTGAAGTTTGCACATTGTCACTAACTTGGGGCACAGGGAGCAGCTTGAGAGTACAAAACATTGTGGTGGTGAGTGGGACTAAAACTGTATAGTTCCAATGTTGATCTTTAGAACATGAATCATTTAGTCCCTTTAGAAGATGAGCTCCAGGCATCTTCCTAAAGGAAATCAAACAACTTCTTATAAAGGGAACTCAAGAAGCTCAGTATCCCCTGTGCAGTGCAGATAGTTAAAAGTTGTGGACCAGGCAACAAAATTGTCTGGCATATTAAATTTACTCTGACCATTATTAGTTCATAGGTTAGTCAGGCCAGAGTCAAATAACCCTTTGGCTCCATCCTTGTTAGGAAAATACTGCAGAGATCTGCCTGTACACTTCTTGGAACATATGAGGAACATATCTACTAGCAGAGAGGTCAGCAGCATCTTATTTTAGTAAATGTGTGCTTGTGTGCTATGCTGAGGAGTCAACCTTTATTGAGGTTTGTCACATTTTCTCTTTTTTGGTGTGTGTGTATCTTGGCACCTCTGCACCATAAACAAAAGAAAATGTCATGTTTTACAGAGCAAAGTTTGCTGTTGGAGGGTCAAAGTTTGTAATTCAAACTCCAGTCCATGTGCAGCAAAGCTCACCAAAACCTAATAAAATAAACAGTGGATGGAAAAAGTTTATATTGGAAATTCTATCAATAACAGCATTAGAAAAGCAGGCCCCGTGCAAGAGTGCTGAGACGTCATCAGAAATTGCTCTGATGATCTTCAAATAACAAAGGCTTATTCTTCTTTGTTTTTGTAACACATGCTATGGTGAATTTTCCAGTGTCCTTGAAGTCTGCCAAGAATGGGGAAAAGCAAAAGAAAATTAAGGAAAGAGAGGAGAATGTACTGCAAATATGGGATGACAGAGGGCAGAAAAATGTGGAATGAACTTTGATGTGGAGCAGATGTACCCCTGCATTCCATAGACAAAACCAGTGCCGAGGTCACTCTGAAGATAATGAGGAGAGAAACGTCTCCTGGCTCCATTTAGCTTTAACACAGAACCATTTCAGAGATGGGTAACAGAAATGTTTCTAATAACACCCCCCCCCCCCCCATTTTTTTCCCCATGGAAGGAAAGGAGCAGAGAGAGGCAGAGAGAGAATTACACTCTGCAGCAGCAGTTCTCCAAATTATTTCTGGATTCACATCCTTTGCAAAGTGCCCTATATTACCCTCAGTCTGGGGATATTTGCTCTGTCTCCTGGAGATAAAGCTAGAGAGAGATATTTAATGTGTTGTATAAAAGTGTTCAATTGACAGAATATGCAAATATGGAAATGTATCTTTTTATTTTTATATTGCTATAGCAGAAAATATAAGAAACACATAAGCAACTGCAAATTACATTATTGAAATATTTTCTTATTTTTTTTCTAATAACATTAGAGATGAGCCTTTCAAGCTGTTAACAGCACTCAGGAAGGGAGGGAGGAGGGGGTCTCACAGATGATTTGATATTCTCACTGAATCCAAACCCATGTGGAAGGGTTCTGATGTTAACATTCCTGTTAATTCAGACTGGGTGGAGATTGGAGTGCAGTCCTGGCCCTACAAGGAATGAATGGCAGAAGCCACACTGACTTCAACAGAACTATTGCTTAACCCTTTCAATCATTCTGCTCTATTAGAAACATCTGTCAAAGACACAAAGAGCTGTCAAGGAGATGAGAGGATTTTCCTTGTGGTTTTGCTTTTAGAAGTATATTGAAATATAAATATATATGTGTGTGTGTGTGTTATATATATATGTGTATAACAGATGGACTTACTGAGTATGAGTGTGTGTATATATACACTTATATGTAAAGATATGATACTTTGAGATGCCTTTTCCATTGGTCAGAATTTTTAAAATTTTCAAAAATTAGTAGTAAGAGGTAAAAAGCCCATTGAATTAGATGATTCAAAAAACTAAGTAAGAATCCCAAACTATGCAGCATCAGTTATTTTTTTCAAGCAGAGGCAGCTATTTCAGAGAATGAGTTATGTATCGTACATTACTCTTTTTTGTCATTTATATGGTTGAAAGTTAGAAATGTTTGCAATCTTGTATACAAAAATACTCTTCCCTTTCTCCAGCCTAGTCTGTTCAATGGGAACAAATTAAATGTTCCAGTAATACAGCAAATTTGCGTATGTTTCTTGCAAGATTTAATATTTTCTATTGGATGTGTTAAATTAGAGTCAAAATAAACATCAAAACACAAGAGAACAGTAAGAATGAGAATGATTACTGAAAACACATACGAGTGTCAGAAATGCTCCCTCTGTCTGGGGCTCCAGTGCAATGTGCTGTTACCTTGCTGTGCCCTGGTGCACAAGGAGTCACACAGGACTCACACAGGACCAGAGGTTTGCAAACAGGATGTGTTGGCCAGGCTGGACTCACAAAAGAGGGTGTTTGATGAATCAAGCAGCCAAGGATGAAGAGTGATGTGAGAAGGGCCACAAGCCCTCTTGTAATAGCATACAACACAAAGCATGCAGCACCTTCAGAAAATTCCTCTCTTGGGAGCTGGCAGCATGTCCTTCACTTCCATCTGAAGCTCCTGATGGTGCCTACAGTCAGGAAAAGAAGCCTGGGACCTTGCACTGGGTATACTGTGCTGGTACCCTGGAGCTCCAGCTCAGAGGGCACAAACAGCTGGTGGCATTTTTTCCCTTGGCTTTTTTACTAGCACCAGCTCCTGGAGACCAGTAGAGAAGCTATGGGTGAATCTGCACAGATGCAGCTGAAAAGATCCCTGTATCAATGGGAGATACCATGCTGGGAGAGTGGGCTCTAATGGGGAAGTTCCCAGCAGACCTGTGGAGGAGGTTCCCATGGAACTCCTTGAAGCCACCTATTTGGAAGGAGATATTAATAAAACGGTGAATTAATACAATCCTTTTTGGTTCTGGGCACACAGGTCTTATTGGATGGGTGCACAGAGATCCAGCAGGCTTTTGCAGCCTGCTCTGGACACTACTCCCTGCACAGGAGCTCTGGGGGGAAGCAGGATTAGGCCTGAGAACATCAGCTGAAATAAAACCTGCCCTATGGCAGTAAGCAAAGTATGATGTTTGATTTCACACGTGCTGGGCTATGTGCAGAAAGGGGTGCTTTGGAGTCCCCAGTGGCCAACTGAAATTGATTGAAGTGCAAAAAAAAAAAAAAAGAGAGTATAAAAAAACCCCTGAAAGCAAAGTAATTGCTTCCAGATGTTTTAAAATTGCCTTCAGAAATGAACAATCAAATCCTACATGAGCAAGACACAATAACAGAGGCAGGGAGAGTCAGGAATATTTATGAAGAACACCGAAGAGGGCACCTCTTCTTTCAGCAGGGACATAAAAGACTCAGCAGCCAACACCACCCAAAAGTGTTTTGGAGGGTGGCCTGCTATGGACTTCCAGCCTGGCAGCCAGTTAAGTGGAAAGGATTGACATGCTAATTACAAATGAACACAGCCTCAACAAGTGTTGCTGGCCACAAGTTTTTCAGGCCTTAATTAAACGTGATAAGGCACACAAAGCCTTGGTTTATCAAACTGTCAGCATGAGGCCACTGCCTGCCATTCATCTTTGTATGGGGTCTTATGGCAAACAGGAAGGTGAACTTAGAGCCTCATTTCTCTTTTGATTGATTCACTACATGAACTATGCATGAACTCCTCTAACTTTATTTCAAAATTAAGATTTTCTTATGAAGTCCATCCACATATACATTTTTTTAAACTCTAAACCCCCCCATCTGCACTGTACTTTAAACTCTTGCAGGTCATGGCAGAGACCTCGGTCTGAAGCCTGTGAGCCATCCTCCACCTCCTGCCCTTTGGAACAGATCCCAGGCTCAGGTACCAGAGCACTCCACGGTGTCTTTAGTCACACACTCAGGGTAAAGAACTGAATTATCCAACAGTATGTATAAAAAAAAGCCCTGGAAGCAGTTCAACTTACTAAATATGATTTTAGAGGGATAGTGCCCCCACTCTCATACCTGAGCCTGAACTGAGCACTGGAGAGTACTGTCTTAACACCCACTGTCCAAATGCAATTAAACAGAGCTGGTTTTCAAAAAAGCTGCACCCACCACGAATGAGCAGTTTAAAGCATTAATCCATATCTGTACCAGCAGGTACCATACTGACTTACATGCAGTATGTAAATAACCAAATGGAGTATTGAAGGAAATCAGAGAAAAGATATGACTGCAGGAAAAATATCAAATATAGATTTTTTTAAAAATAACATCTACACGACCAGGTTTTTTGTGTTTGTTGGGTTTGGTTTGTTTGGTTTTGTTTAATGAAGCTCTGTTCTTCAGCTTAAAAGACAAGCAGAAAAGAGAGGGCAGTGTAGGTGAAAGTGGTTTCTGTACAGGGATCATGTGATTGAGCACAGCTAGCTCTTCCACGCTAAAGTGGGGCTGGAGAGGTAATCTCTCTGCCTCTGGGGTAGATGTTTGTAATTAAGACACCATTCCCCATCAGCACGTAGCAAAAAGAAAAGGTGCTTTGTTCTCTGTGGTTCCAGCAGGCAGCTGAGGGAAGGATTAAAGAGATTACACCAAGCTGAACTGCTGGGGAATTGTTTCTGAGGAGGGAGCCTGCACTTGCCCAGCCTGGAGCTGAGCAGCAGGTTCCTCTGCACACTGGGGACCTCCCTGAGCACACCTGCAGCAGTGACAGGAGGGGGTGTGGGTGACACACAGCGTCTGCAAGCTCATGCTCTCCGTCTTCACTGAGCTGTTCCCCTTTAGCATCACCCCCAGTTGGTGTGAGGCTGGCCCCTGGTGCTGCACTCACAGACTGGCATGCTGCAGCCACCTCTGGGAGGTGCAGCACAGCAGATCTGCAGAAAGGAGAACAGAGTGGAGGGGCTGTGCAGGAAATCCTTTATTGCACTCACAGATCCAGGTCTCTGCCATTCTGTCCAAGTGTCATTACTTCTGATACAGGCTATGTACAAGGTATTCCAGGTCAGGTTTTGTAGCATGTTGCTTCTCTTAAGTCATTCTCAATAGAATGACTATTGCAAATGATGAAGTTAAAATGTGGTTGTGCCAGGCAGTTTTGTCCCAAAAGCTCAGAATATTACTTGTTCCTCTACCTGCCAATTCAGCCTTTGCTCTGAGTGGGGAAAAAGGACTTACGTTTAAGTAACTTGCATTTCTACAGAATATCTTAAGCAAAAGGAATTTATTCAAAATGTAGCTATGATAAAGCTACTATAACATATTTTTTTAAAAGATCATGGCTCAGCTTCTCTTTTAATGGCTACAAATTCATTAAGATAATGAATCTAAATTTGTTGATGTCATCTGTATCACTTTGTAAAGGATCCTTACATCTGACTTGTCAAGGTGCATCAGGACATGCCCTCACACTAAATTCACAGCTATACTGCTGGTATCTACCCAGTGCTGAGAATGGTGCTTCCTGACGAGAATGACAGGTGACCAAGTTCAGCAGAAGTTGCCTCATGGTTGGCTAATGATGCTTCCAGTGCTCTACAAAAGCCAAACCCTCCAGGGTAAGAGACTCCTGATTCCTAGAAGGTGGTTTTTCTGCATGAGAGAAAGATGTAGCCTGGGAGAAGCTTGGTCTGTGGCACCATGTGCTCATGCTGAGGATAAGGTGCCTTGGGTTTGGGCAGCCTGACCATCACCTGGAGAGCTGCCCAGCCTCTTCTTTTTGGCAGGCTGATGATGCAGGCATTACATCCCCTACTAAGCAGGGATCAGTTTTTCCTCCTCATTTTTAAAGTCTTATATCTTCCTATTGCCAGGTACCTCTCTGTACCTTTCCCTGACCAGGAGGGCACAGGTTTCATGCTCACAGCCCACAGGTTGTCTCTGGCTCTCAGCTCCTCACCCAGCCCTTTACACCTGCTCCCCATCCCATCACAAAGCACTGAATGCACTGGCTTGGCCTGGGCATTTGTGGTCACCTGTGGTGGAGAGAAGGGCAATGACTCAGCCCCTTTGCTTTGGGGAGGCTCATGTTGAATGGATAAGTAAAACTTCTGAGTGAGAGAAGCCCATTGTGTTACCTCATTTAGCAGAATAGCTGACACAAGACAAAAGCAAGAGGACCCCAAAGATGAACAGACACCATCCTCTCAAGTGGAATTAAAGTTGATTCCAGTCTTTCCCTACACCTCACCCTCTGGCAGTCTGTCAGTACTCCTGAGACCAACCACAGCAAAGGCAGCTCCATCATGATCTGCTTTCAGACATCTGCTCAGGGACACCCCAGTGGTCAACAGCCTCTGCCCCTCTCTATTTTCCCCCACTTGTATTAGCACAGCCTGTGACTGGCATGTGTTTTCCAGCTAGATTTCTATTATATCAAATAAGTCATGCCAGAAGCAACCATTTCATTGGCCTTTGCCTCCCTGTTATGCTGCAGGCAAAGTGCCTGGGATCCTTCCTTCTGGAGCCAAAGGCTTTGACCTCCTCCCATCAGCAGCTGGCATTAAAGCAATTGTGTTTCTGCAGCAGTTGTGTAACAGGAGGAAAGGAGGACTGAAAATCCCCTGTAACTGAGCTTGCTCCCACCTCTTTGATGAGTTATTTAATCGTTGTGATACAAATTCTTTCTCTCACTAAGAAAATACTGCTGTTCTAAACAGCTCTTGCTGCACTGCTAAAAGCAGCACTTGAAAGCAGAGGCCACAGATGCATAGCTGGACTTCCCCTTTAATTGTTCAGAGCTTATTTCATGGGTCATCTCTGCTTGGACAGTCTCCTGCCTTCACAGGCACTTGGGAGAGCCAGGACTGATAGCAAGAGGAAGGGCAAAACTTAATATTGCTACAAAGCACATAAACACTTAATTTTCCCTGTCTGAACAGCTCTCCTGACATCAATGGGAATGAAAACTAGAGCACAGTTAAATACAGCCTTACATGTTTGCAGGATTCAGACCTTAAGCAAGAGACGTTGTTCCACCTAGAAGGAATTATTTGAGTCCTTCAGGGAAGGCAGGGAGAATTGAGCAATACAAGATAAAGGTTTTGTGCAGTGAGACACAAGCCATTATCAGCACAGAATTAACTGGAAGTGATAAAGATCACAGTGATTTTTCTAGACTCAGGATTGACTAAATTTCTATGAATTCTGCACAACAGCTCTTTTGACAGATTAATTAGTGTGAAGATGTCTGCACAAACCAGAGAATATTGATAAAATTAAGAAATTCCACAAACCAGAAGTGAAATTCATTCTTTCTCTTTAGAATAATTTCTCTGTCTCTCAGATACAGAGCCCCCTGTGCATCAGTCCTGTTAGTCTGTCAGTTGTAATCTAATATCTTATTTTGAACTCCAGATTCTCTCTTCCACTCTCTGCAAGGGGTACAGTGTATAAGAGCAGAAAGAATTCCCACCAACCCACTGGTTCATCAAAATGATTTTTCACCATAAACACTGTAAGAGAAGGACCATAGGGAAGCATACATGCAGAAAGAAAAATAAAACAAAAACCTCATTTAGGTTTGCTTTTCATAGGGGTACTTCCACTGTTTGGAGTTTGAAGATTAGCACAGACTTAGGTTCCACAGCCAAATGCACACTGAAGTTTTCAAGAAACTTTCTTGTTCTAGAACTGTGGCCTAATGTTTCCATAAAATACCTTATTACACAGTGTAGGTATAAAAGATGATAGAAGCATAAAATATAAAATATAAATCTCCGTTCTTTCAAATACCTACTATTTAGTCATGTAGATGGTCCCAGTTAGTTATCTGGGAGAGATGGGCAAGGGAAGAAGGTGTATAGCCAAGGAAAGGGGAAAGGTCTGCCAGAAAATTCTTTTTCTCATCCCTGCAATAACCACATGTAACACTAAGAAAATCTCCTAAGGAAAGGAGATTTTTTTTAACCCCTAAAGGCAATAAAGAGTAACTCTGAAAAAAACCCAACCCAAACCCCAAAAACCCAAAACCAAAAAAAACCACAACCAAAAAAACCACACAAAACCCCAAAAACAAACTAGAAAAAAAAACCAGGGAGAAAAACTAGCATGACTTCCAGCTGTTCAGTGTTTTCACCAATCTTTGAGACAGTTGTAGAGACAGAAAAGCCTTTTCACAAGACAAACAGAACAAGGTCACTTTGCTTTAACCTAAGAGAATTGCTTATCTCCTGATGATACTAAATGAAGAGCAGAAAAGAATAATTAGACAGGTCATTCATGCAAGCTTTGCTCTTTGCTATCACAGTCCAAATTTCTCATGTGATATAGCTGAGGACACCCGATGTCCTCCTGCTACTTTGAGGTCAACAGCCTTTAATCACCAGTAGCTGCATCTGGACCTGTTCTGATGGTTAATCTCCAAACTCCTTGAGAGGTCCAGGTTATCCAGTTAATCCATTTGAACTTCATCCCTTGCAGGTGAATAGAAGCCTTGCTTTTGTAGAAAAAGCTCTTATCTATAACTGTTTCTTCATTTTATGGATATTTTTCCTGTCCCCCAGGTGCAGAATATCCTGGGCATGGCTCCTGCCAATCCTTTATTCTAGTCTAGGTTTATTCTAGTCTCCATATGGTCCTGAGGCACTGCATATTGATCAGCTGTTTCCTGGTAACAACTGTATTTTCTTATTTACATCAGCTGTGCTTTGCAGTTTGAAATGCCTTGTTTTCAGAGTACACAACATGAGAAACAATAGCACAAATACAACGTTGTCAGCAGTTAGGCTGTGGTATCCAAGGCATGATTAAAGGATACCCCTAGGCTAGAATATTGCTTGGCAAAGGCTGAGTTGTCAGCCTCAGCCTTAAATACTAAGGAAAACTGCATCATCTGTGTACCACCAGAAGCCTAATTATGCATCTCCTACACATTTGTCACAGCAAGAACCTTATCTCTAGGTTGCAGTCAAGAAATAAAATTAAGAGGTTTAGTGACTTCTAGACCAGCAATATTCAGCTGATAAGCCCACATGGCACTTGCAGCCTCACCAGGGGGCTCCTTGGCAAGGGACATACTCCACCTTGCCCTCCTTGCCAGGAGTGCCTCAAGACCAGGCTGGCTTTCCCAGCATCTGTCCTGGCTATGAGTGTGAGCAGTCAGTCAAGCAAGTCTAGATTGCTACTGCTTGTTCTGCTCGGGTCTGGTTTAAAATATTTGTCTTTAAAAGGCATATTGGAAGCTTCCTTGCCCAGCTGACACCAGTTACTCACACTTAAGTGAGTTAGTTAAACATTCACATTGGCATTAAGGCAACAACAACATTATAATCTGCTTATTTATCAGTATACCCCATTAAAAGTAAGCAAACAATTATTTCCAAGGGTGTATTGCAGTCATTTACATACAAGGTGTGTTAATGACACCAGAGAGAGAGAGCTCATATAGACCAGGGAAAGGAGCTGTCTGGAAGCCTCATTGAGCCTGAGCAGAGTAACCAGGTTACACAGCAAGCCTTATCAGCAAGGGTGCATTGCTCCTGCTCAGGTGCTGGGGCAAACAGCCTGGAAAAGGCCTCCCAGGCATCTGCCTCAGTTGTTTCAGTGAGGTTGCTTGGCTTGCTTGGTGAGTTTTGACATGTGCATGCTGTTCTTGAAGGCTGCTGGCTGAGAGGAGCTGGCAGTACCTACCACAGTCATCATCAGGCTTCAACAAGTGTCTGAAGGCCTGGTAGGAAGAGGTTAAGAGGAAAGGAGTCCTCCCAGCCACACATCTATTTCTGTGCACACACAGTGCCTGGCACGGCAGCGACCCTGATCTAATTTGGCCTCCCTGTGGCAATACCTTTTAAATGTCATTACTTTGAAAATGAGGATGTTGATGTTTAAGGAACAAATGATCCCAGGCAAAATAGGGTAGTAGATACCATAAGGTAAGGGAAAATTTTAAGGGAACAAGCCTGACATGAGTGTTTCTTCAGGGCTGAGGGTGCTGGGACCTGCTGGGACCCCGTGTGTCTGGTTTGCTTCTGCTCAGGTGGGTTTTCACAACTTGCCCAACAAACACACATCTCAAGAGGATTTGCCTCTTTATGATCTTCACTTGAAATGAAAGACTCAGAAGAGAAAGAGGTCCTGATATCAAAAGGAAAGGGCCACACACTCCGCAAATGGCCAGCAGTTCAGTAAGATGACTGAGGACCATTCCAGCCCCAAAATGAGCTGCTATCTATCCTAGTGGTGGTAGGATACTGTCTGTGATGAGAAAACATATCTAGACAGAAACAGATTTAAACCATTTTCCTATTTTACACTGTGTACTGCAATGATTATATGAAGATAACTTTGAATAACTAGTCCCCTGGGACCATGATACTGTGTTATCCAAATCCTGTCTTTAATCCACCCTGCAACTGCACAGAAACAATTCCAATCAGGCGAAAGGCAGTGAAAGGATGCTTTTCATCTATATGTCATCACTTAGTCTTGCTATATTTTGCAGCTATTTAATGCTTTGCACACTTTCTTTCAAAATGTTGGATGTGCTTATCCCTCTCCAGGCAGCTTTCCAGCCACTGTTTCCCAGGCCTGTAGCATTGCATGGGACTGTTGTAACACAAGTGCAGGACTTGTGTGTGTCTCAGTTGTGCAGACCATCTCTGCTTGCATTGTAGGTGCTTCATTCTGCTCCCCATCTTTGTCTTCCAGCTCAGGGGGCTGTGTACCCCTAGGACAACTGTTCTTACAACTGTTCTTCTTCTTAAATACTGAGGTAAAGGAGGCATTAAGTACCTCTGGAGTTAAATCCAGTTTGTGGCCAGTCACAAGGGGTGTCCCCTAGGGCTCTGCATTGGGGCCAGTCCTGTATAATATCTTTATTGATGACCTGACAAGGAGATCAAGTGCACCCTCAGTCATTTTGCAGATGACACCCAGTTGTGTGGGAGTGTTGATCTGCTGGAGGGCAGGAAGGCTCTGCAGAGGGATCTGGACAGGCTAAGACCAAATGTATGACATTGTGTACCAGATCCTGCATTTGGGTCACAACAAACCCAGGCAGCACTACAGGGGACAGTGGCTGGAAAGCTGCCAGTGAAAAAGGATCTGGGGGTGCTGGTCCACAGCAGCTGAACATGAGGCAATGTGTGCTCAGGTAACCAAGGAGGCCAGTAGCACCCAGGCCTGTATCAGGAATAATGTGGCCAGCAGGAGCAGAGGAGGGATCATCCCACCATGCTCAGCACATTTGAGGTCTCACCTCAAATTCTGTGTTCACTTTTTGGTCCCTAACAACAAAAAGGACATTGAAGTGCTGGAGTGTGTCCAGAGAAGGGCAACAGAACTGCTGAAGGCTCTGGATCACAAGCCTTATGAAGAACATGAAGCTGAGGGAGCTGGGGTGTCTATGCTGGAGAAAAGGAGGCTCAGGACTGGTGCTTTTTTGCTTTCTGCAGCTATTGGATAGGAGATTGCAGCAGGTGGGGGTTGGTCTCTTCTCCTGGGTAACAAGTGCCATAACGAGAGGAAATGGCCTGAAGCTGCACCAGAGGAACTTTAGATTAGATATCAGGAAAAATGTCTTCACTGGAAGGATGGCCAGCCGTTTGAACAGGCTGCCCAGGGAAGCAGTGGAGTCACCATGCCTGGAGGTGTTTAAAAGACGTGTAAATGTGCCACTTGAGGACATGGTTTAGTGGTGGATTTGGCAGTGTTGGGTCAATGGTTGGACTCAACGATCTTAAAGGTCTTTTCCAACCTAAAAGATTCTATGACTCTATGCCATAATGTGGAATTCTGTCTCAATTTTTTTTTTGCGGGGCTTTTTGCAAACTTCTCCTCTATTAGCTCACCTTTGTGAGTCACAATACCCAGCAGCTGAGGGGCACACAGAATTTGCAAGTGCTTAGTACAGAATTTCCCCTGAACCATAAAGCTCAAAACTTATTTAGTGATTTGTTTTTTCTTCTGGCCACACCCTGGGAATAGTCACCAAACAAGGCTTTAAGAACTCAGGGCAGGGATGTCTTTCTTTTCTCAGATGTATTTATTCAGAAGCTGGCACAACAAGGTTTTCAAGTCTAATTTAATAATTACTTGTTACTAATAATTACCACCTGTGCACCAATCATTATGTTAGGATGACTTTAAGGATTGGTTAGTCCTAAAGGTGCTGTTAATGCCAGGCACTCTGTGTACTCAGGGACTCTACCTAGCAGCCCTGTGGAGCTCCCTGGCCACGTGGCTGGCGGATGCACGCTGGGGAGAAGCTGTGTCAAAGCCTTCTTTGCCTGCCAACAGCAGAAATTGGCTGCTGGAGCAGGCTGGACCAGACTCAGTGGCAGCCAGCTATTCCCAGCTTCGCAGTGGCTCCACAGTTCCAAACCATCAAAATTAAACGTCAGTCTGACTGAGTTGCTTACACCAGAAATGTTAAATTACAGTGTAAAGCAAACCTCCAGAAGACTTGAATTGCTTAGAGGGTAATTTTACTGTCTCTGGCATCCCGTGCATGCTTCCATCATGGTTTTCCTAATAAGACATCCCTGTTGTTTTTTGTTTGATTGAAAAGTACATGCAACCTCCAAATAAAATAAATATGCACATGCTTAGTTCCTATACAGAAATTCTGGCATTTAAGCTGTCCCCATATGTTAATATGTTTGCATATACATGGCCAAAATGTGTAGCCATGTGTGACTGATATGTGGTGCCCCCAGAAATCTGGGATTGTCTAATTCAAGCTGCAATTGCATTTTGGATTCCTGTCCTGTTGCACAGCAAATCTATTAGCAGCACTAATGTCTCCTTGGTACACACGGCTTCAAGTCAGAGGCAAGGTGCTCTCAGCCCAAACTGTACCTGCTAGAAAGTGTTCCTGGGCTAGGCAGGGCTGGCAAACCTCCAGGTTGTGCCTCTGTTCTCATAGCAATGTGAGCAGAAATATTAATTTGTTTAAGCAAAACAGACTAAATAAGATAGATGAGAAACCATGAAAAATTCTGGAGTGCATGATTTATTTGGACACCACAGTAGGAGTAAAGCACATCTTGACTTTTCCACATTTGCTCCTAGACTACAAGTTAGGAGTTCATCTACAATGATGCTTAAGTGTCTTCTGTAAAATATTTACTCTGAGTTTGATCAATTATGAGTGACTGAAAGGTATTAATGTGGCATTTGTAGCACTGAGTGAACACTCCAGTACAGAAAAGAGCTTAAGGCTTGTGCCATTGAGCTGTGATCTCTGGCCAGCCTGATAAAAGGATTTTAACTTGTATTGTGCCAGAGTTGCTGAGGAGCCTCAGAGCTGGGGATGCAGCACTAAGGCTGCTGCTGTGCCCCATTGATTTTCCATCACCCACAACCCTCTGAGTGTCCATGTACCTCCCTTCCCTGTCAGGCAACCAAGGTTTGGGAGCTCTCTGGGCAAGAGCTTTGTGGGGAGCAGGATAAGCAGGTTAAAACAGTAAGCCTTGATAATTCTTCTCAAGCTCTCTATTGGTTTAACACTGGCTCCCAGTGTTCATGCAAGGTGGGACAGGAGCAATGAAGGCCTCCTGATCAAGACTCAATTCTTCACCAGCTGTAATTACCTGAACTAATCTCCTGGCTTTCACTGCTCCTTTTTCTCTGGTTATGAGTAAAAAAACAGACCTTTGTTATGGCTGCTAAGCATAACTTCCATAAACACAGTTTTGTTATCCTTCAGCACCATTTACAAACAGGAAACAAACTGCCTATTCTTACAGCAGAGAAACACAGAAAAAAAAAGGAGGGGGATGAAAAGAGACTCTCTGTGTCCTCAGAAATTGGGCTGAAGATGGAAAACAGGGATTCCCTCACTGGTGGGAGACTGGCATATTAGATTGACATGAGGGAGGAGGCTGACTTGGCAGAGGCTGACTTGGCAGAGGCTGGGCCCTGTGAGGTTCCAGCTTTGTGCTAGCTCTGGGTCTGGCTGGGACCATTCAGCCAAATGCCATGGGCTGGAGGTACCAGTGTCAACTGATACTGCAGTTTAAATCATGCAAACCTCACCCCTGGACAGAAACCTTCCTGGGTTGGTATTTGCAAACCAGTGCATAGTGCCAGAGAAATAAAGGTTGAGACAAGCTTAAGCTGATACTTAGAATATGTTATGGGCCATATCCTTGTTGGAAAGAGCTGCACTCCAATGGATGCCTCAAAAACTCTGCTTTTCTTTATTCAAAGAAAAACTCAGAAAAAGATCCTTGGAAATTTATGGAAAGCTCTATGAGCCCCACAGGCTGGACATCTAACTGCAGTTAAATATACTGCATTTAACTCTAATTGCAGATCATAAAGGGAAGCCTGTGCAGCCCACTGCAGCTACAGCAATAAAGAGAAAATGTCCCAGAGACTGCTCACACCAGCCTGGGTGCTGTGTGCATGTGTTCCACAGGTGGCATTTTCAGCCCATCTTCCTCCGTGTTGCTCTGTGTGTTCACTTTGGCAAAACCTCTAATTTGTGCATGAAATGGCCATTTCCTTGAATGCCATGAGGCAATTGAATCTAATTTTCTAATGTGTAGTTTCAAATGCTTGTTTGCATGAGGAGTCATGTCCGTGGGCAAGGGGGCTCAACCACGCAAGCACAGACTGCTGCACATCTGGACTGTGGGATTTGAGAAGCACCAGCAAAGCAACAAACCTCCCAAAAAGGCTTCAGAAAATAGCATGACCTTTAAATGGCAATATTAGTAATAGGAAAAAAAAAAGGAGGGAAGGAAACAGGAGTCATTTAATTCAAGTGGATTTTCAAATATAATGTAGTTAATTTAAAGTTAATTTCATTTAATGTTAATTTTAATTAGCTCACATCTGTTGGAGATATCCACAGGACTGATTTAACCTGTGAAATGGGGCTGCTTTTCCTTGCAGTCCTTTACATCAAGTACAAAATCCTACCACACTGTAATGCTACACACATAGTTTCTTCCTTTGGAAAGGAGCAGGGAGAGGATGAACTATGCAAAATGGGCACTAGAGATGTTGCTTAATATACAGCAAAAACGACCTATAGATTCTGTGATTACAAGAAAACAGCTCTGACATTAAAAAAAAAAAAATGCCTACCCAAAGCTATAATTCATCTTAATATTATTCTGTGCAAAATTTTGTAGAAATGTGAAAGCCAGAAGTACTGGCTGAAAGATCATGGACCACTGATCTCTGTTCTTTCCTTTTTTGTATGCTTGAGACTAACTGAAGTCTGCCTTTCACACTGGTTTGTGGTAAGTGTATTTTAAGACTGTGAAATAGTCCCCACTGGAAAACTACACTGTGAGCTCAAAAAAGGGAGACTAAGAGGATTTTTTGAAGCCAGGTTAGATTTTTCAAAGCTGATGTTCTGCATTGTGATGATTTTATATGGATGTAGTATGGCAGTTTACAGGAGTGTTAGAAGAACTGAGATCTGGATGCACTGAGTACCCTTAACACAACTCTCAAATGGAACCTGCAGCAATTTAAATTAATGAACCACTAATTTCCTGCTCTTTCAAAGAACTCCCTTTACTGCAGTAAGACTCACAGAAACACATGGACTGCTTATTTAGTGGTGTGGCTAAAAGTCTCTAATAGGGCTGTTAAACTAAACAAGAACAAATATCTGATGCATTTGTAGCAGTGATGGGCTTTGTTATCTCAGCACCTAAGTGCTGCATTTCATATGCACTCATTTTCCAAAGCAGGGCACCTGTGGCATATTACATGGCCCTTAAAGAGAAGGCTTTGACATTTAAGAGATTTCCATTTCTTCCTACACTGAAACCTAGGCCTGACAGACTCATGGGCTAAATTAATTCCTTAAGCCTTTGGCCCAGTGATAAAATGTATCTGAAGCAGAAAATGGAAATGTACAGTGTGTTTTATAGAGCTGATCAAAGATCCCCCAGAAAGTGCTGAAGCAATCAGAAATGAATGATCTGCTCCCATGGATAGGACAGGATAAGTGGATGTTTTAATTGCATCAATTATTCATTACCAATTATTTGTGAGAAGTCTTTTATGTCTGGGTGGTTGGGGAGCCTATCTATGCATGCTAAAATCAGCTGAATTTTCTACTGTTTTTCTGTGAACACCAAGGTAGCTGTGCTGATGGTTCAAATCAGGGATGGAGGAGCCTGCTGAAGTTTGGAGCTGGCAGTTGCTCCTTCCCTACTGAAACTCAAAAGAAACTAACAGTGTGGTAGGAGATTGATCCTTACTGAAATGGTCTTTGAAAAAAAGGAAAACCAGACAATCTCCTGAAGGATGATGTACAGATATATACTATATTTTAACTAGCTAATACATTATTATGCAGCAGAAGATAACACACACAAAGGATGCTAACACGAGCCACTTCTTTTTGTTATTCTTCCACTAAGGCAAGAAACATCTTTGTTACTGACTAATCCATCAGCCTTTTCACATTTAGTTCTACCCACACACGATGTGGATTTGGGCACCTGTGCTTTTGTTACACCTCAGTTCATTGCTGCTGAGGAAAAGCAGTGCCCACCAAGCTAACAGGAAGGGAGCTCATCTCTGTTCAGTGCTTCCCCATCCTGTGGGGATCCCTGAGTAACTCCTGTGCTGCTGGATGGCTTTAAGTGGCTCAGGAGGGGAGTTCATAGCAAATATTGCATTTGTGGTGTTGCTTACAGACTTGAGGCTGAATTTCTTCTTGGTTAACGTTAATGGGCTTGCATGTGTTGACACGAGGACAGGATTTGACCTTGGAAATATCCAAGGAGGCTGCCTGAAAGGGTGAATGTTGGTGTTGATCAATCAGCCAGCTTGATGACACCGTTGGCCATGGGTGAACCTGAGATATTTATGGGATATTTGGGAACAGTCCCTGCTTGGTGGATGCATGGTTTCGTGTGGAGCTGATTCCTGCACCACATCCTACCTTGTGAAACAGCCTGGACAGACCGAGTATCTCCAGAAAAAGCAAGCTGTCCTTTTCCCAAGCTGTCTCCTGAATAACCTGTGTTTCCTGCAAGGCTGCTGCCAGCCTGCTGGGGCTGGCATGAAGAGCTGTTATCACACGTAACCCATGTCTGAACCCCAAACCCCCCCGAGACACAGTTGCTATGCAGTGATTTAAGACTCCTTAAGCAGAGCAGGAAGAGATCAGAAAAACAAGGAAAGCCTATTTGCAAAGCTAAAGAAAGACATGGTGTAGCTGGGGCAGGAAAAGCAACGGCTGAGCGGCACCCGGAGGCACTGCCAGGCACAGGCACAGGACGAGTGAAGTGATAAAAAGTCCCAGGAGCAGGGGAGCTCTGAACCTCCTCAAACACTTTAAGGCTTGTCAGCCCTGCCAGGTGCCCCTGACCAAGGGATGTCCTTCCAACACACTGGGATGATCCAGGGAGAGGGGCTACATATAACAGCGCTGCCTATTACCACTAAAACTTCTCCACAAAGTTATGAGACTTTGCCTCAGTTTCTGCTTCCTTCCCAAATTTATCACTTTGGGAAAATTACTGATATTGTCCTGTGCCAAAGTTTCTGTGTGTTTGCTATGGCATTGAAGCTGAATTGTCATGGTTTTTTTTTAATTAAAAACTACAGTTGGACTTGATAATCTGAAAGGTCTTTTCCAACCCAAATTATTCTATGATGAAATGGCAAAAACTGGCACCAACAAATAGATTTGCTGCAAATGAATTTTTTGCTGCTTTTTTAATAGAAAAAAATGAATTGCAGGGAAAAGCTTGAAGTTCAAGAAAGGATTAATATCATCCACTGATGTGAGTTGTCCCCTCTCTTTGAAGGGTTTTGGTGTTGGGCCATCAGTTGTGTACTGCTGGTGCTTCCTTTCCAAATTCCCTCCAGCTGAGAGGCAATGCCTTCCCTACTCTTGGAGCATTTTCCCTGGATTGCTTTGAAACACCATAGGTACACAGAATTTCCTCAGCTGGTGTGCTGCAGATACTCACACACAGCTTTTGGGATCTCTTGTGGTCAGGAGCAGCCTCAGCAATGTAGTTCCCCATGACTGAGTCCAAGCAATATCCACTCCTGCTTCCAAAGGGCCAGTAGGATCAGGAGGACTTTTAAAAACTAGGAATGTGGCCAACAAAATATATATTTAAGGTTGCAAAAGAGGACACCCCCAGCACTAGCAACCTCAGAGGCAGTGGAAAGAAGTTGAGGTGAAAGTCACAGGCATCTGTCAGGACTGTGCTTGATGCCACCCCTCATGCCCTTCTCTGTGTGGACTGAAAAGCTGTACAGACCCCTGCTTCATTGAGCTCAAGCTCTGATGGGAGCCTGGTGAGATTTTAACCAACAAAGCTGCAAGACATCTCCTCAGTACAGGGGAAGGGCTGCACTTTTTGACAGAGGTGCCTAAAAGTGTGAATTTAGACAATGATGCTTGTTTGGTGATGGCATGGCATATCCCTCTGCCTTGAGCTGGCATACTCTCACCTTTCTTTTCTTCTTTCCACTTATGTGACTGGATTTCTCTGGCTCCCAGAGCAGTGAATCAAGGAAGAGCAAAGCTTGTGGATGTGGCAGCCAAGAGGTTTCAGAAACAGAAGACACGATAGAAAGAGTCCCACAGGTTCCTTGAAAAAGGAAAACCAAGGCAAAGATGCAGGGGGACAATGAGAGAAGGAAAAATTAGATTTTACAGATTTAAAGCCAGCTGCTCAATCTGGCATGGCCTGATTCATAAGCACTGCATGCCAGGTCTTGGCAATAGCACTTCAGGATCCCATCAGCCACGGAGTGGAAATGGTGGCCAGGGCAAACATATGCTAAATTTCACAGTCAGCAAGTCAGAAGGCAGAACATGCAAGATAATTTATTGGAACCTAAAAATAACACCTACAAGACCCTTTTAACATCAGGCAATTTCTAGTTCTTAAAAACTAAAAGACAGCTTTCTGAACATCATCAGTGGCAAGCCCATAGAGTCTTCCATTGCTAAGATGTGAAAAGAAATCCTTACTGTATAGACAAGGATGTATTAGACAGAGATGGTTAAAGAAGTTCTAGAATGAGTCTCTAAATGTCATCTTGTCATTGTATCAATCATTTAATGTCCTTGTAATATTCCATCTATATTAGCATTTTATGCCTTACAATAAAAGTGTAGATAGGACGTATCTGTTGATTTGTTTAGAATCTCCTACACAGCCTTAACCCAAGCAGATCAGTCTCAGTTTAGTACCAAAAAATGTCCCAGACTCATGTCCATGCTCCTGTGCACATTTACTCATCAGGAAGGCAGAAACAGTTGCCTTTGATGATCTCATTAATTAGGTCTTAGGCAAAAATCAAGTTATTGTGGCACCTTGGCAAGCTCTGTGTATAATCTGAGCCATTGCGTGTGCTCTCTCTGCTTGCAGGAGGAACTGAAAAAAGAATGGGTTGGCCTGAATTTCATGTGCATCCATGGTTTTCCCAAAGACACTGGTTAGAGTGTCTGAAAGGCACTAATCTTCCCCTAATCTGCAGAAACTGGCTGCCCTTGCTCTGCCTCTCAGCTGAATCGAGGCTCATCTGAAAACCAGAGATTCTACATTCCTCCAGGCTCTGCCACCCAGCTGCCACTTGGATCCCCATCTGAATACAAAATTTGTCCAGGCTCATCCTTGACCCTGGCACAGAAAACCCTGGCAGTCTCCTGGCTCCTAATTTTAATATGGAGAAATGAACCCTTTTCCTAAGCATTAAAAATAATAAACGAAAACTTCTTGGTCACACAGTCACAGTTGAGACACATTGGCCGAAGTGACAGATGACAGCAACCTATTCAAACAGCCACCTAAACAAGACTGCTGAGTGCATCTCTATCCTCCTCTCTATGAGGCACTGGGAGTGATACTTTACATGAGGCTTGGCAAGGAATCAAAAACTGAGAAGGTGTTCTCCTTAGCTCTACCAGCGGCTAGAAGTCCCTTGACAGCTCTGTAACAGCCCTTTATCTGTGTAAAACAGACAGCAGCCTCTCTCAGAGCAAGAGGAATTTCATTGTGGTGTCAACCTGAGCAAGCCTTCATGCTGCCACTTCATAGCACTGTCACTACTTAATTGAGAAACCTTCAGCTTTAAAAGCTTTAGGATATGTCTGGAAACAGAGCCACGGCCATTTCTCCTGAGCTGGTCTTGTTCCAAGGGAGCTAAGGGGGCTCTGTAGGCTGGCAGCAGCTGGGGGAAGAGGACTCAGCTTGTGGCTGCCCCATGCAGCTTATGTCATTAAAGTCACTCTCCTGCCTCACAGAGAAATGCAGGAAAGGGTCATTTCTTCACACCACCTCGGCAGGGACCCTTTTCTCTCTCTTTACATTCCCGTGTTGATTACAAAACAGAACCATGGAAGAGTTGGAACAAACATTACTGTGCAGGCATGCAGGCCACTGCTGGACTGAAAATTCTTTAGGGCTTAAATTCACTGTGTTTCCTCTGGAGATCCTTCCCTGAGTTTTGAATCCAGAGTCTGGTGCAGGAGGACCTCAAAGGCGTGACCAGGTTCAGAGTGAAGTGCAACCCACGCAGTCCCTCACACTGCACATGGGCACTGGAACCATCAGCTCTCCTTTAGTGGGATCATGATGGCTATAATTGTGAATATATCCCTTGAAAGTACACTCCCAAACCAAAATGACTCATTTAAATATGCAGTTAGGTGCTCTCATAAGCCACAACATCTTTCCCTCCCTTGGTAAGACTGAGCAGGTTGAAATCATCTCAGATTCACAGCCACGATGCTGGGGAGAGCAGTGACCCCAAACCAGGTCTCTCTAAGCCTGGAGCAGATACCTGTTCTCCAGACATGTTGCCTAATAATATCATCTCTTGTGGGCTGTGGTGCCTCCCTAAAATCCTCTCAAATTAATTTTATCCTGAAACAGCTCATCTAAAGAGACGCCAGATGATGTCAGAGATGCAGCCTGAACATTTCTCCACACTGTAATTGTGCCAAACATTTTTTCTGGGCAGAGACATCCACTCTGGTTCTGCCATCATCTATGCAAGGTGTCCAGCAAACCTGCAGGGTGGTTTTTTATGGACTAGAGCAACTTTGAGGAATAAACTGAAGTGCCTGAAGCCAGCATAAAGGCTAAGCATATGGCAGGCAGCAAGCAGGATGCTTCCCCATGGAACAAGCTTGTGAAAATCAGTTGATTTCAAGCTAAGAAAGAGAGGGCAGGGAAATGTTTTTACCTCTGGGACCCAGCTGGAGCTCCCTGTAGACGTCTTTTGGCATTAGACAAATGGTTCCCTTATTTTCTCTCATAGTGGTCATAACTGCATTTTTTACTCCCCCTTTTCCCATGTGAAAATGTTACTTAAAATGTAATTCTCTACAGAAATACTAAAAATACAGGTGCCAGAAAATGAGATCTTTTCGTTAGCAGTCAGCGTAGCCTTCATAAAAAATCGACTTTCATAGTTACTTTACCCCATGTAATTACACAGCAAAACCCTGTTTAACATCTCACTACATAATGGAAACTTTCTGTTTCAAATCAGATTAATGTTAAGAGTTACTCAGACATTTCAAGAGATAATAGTTGTAATTAAGGTGTTTCTAGTGATGGGTTCTTATTATAACATGGCAGAAGATTCTCTGATAGTCTTGCTGACTGCATTAGTCACAATTGTTTACATTAATATTGTCACTATTCTCTTACCAGACAAACAGAAAAGGAGGTTAATCAAAATACTGTGCTGTTTTCCTGTGCTCTGAACTCCTCTTTTGGACTGATGCTCAATTCTTAGCTTTCAGTTGGAATAAAGAGCAGTTTTTATAAGATGTGCAAGCAGCTTCATACCTGTTATTTAAAACAATATTATGAGAACAAAAAGAGATAATTTTTTTTTGAAAATCTGAAAATAAAGCACAGATGAGATTTAAATGCTACAATTCCTAAACATCTCATTTGTTTCCAGTTTGTGTGTCAGCGATGTGAGATTGCTGGAGTGTGTTCAGACTGGGGAATGAGGTGAGTGTGTATATGTGGGTTCATTATCTTGGAGAAAATATTGTACAGACCAAGGCACAACTGGTACATGAGCAATTTGGGATTGTGAGGCTGACTCAGGAAAATGGGGGCCCCCAGTGGCAGGTCCCTGGGATGATGGCTTGGGACAAGCAAGGAATGTGTTGAGTTCCAAAATGATGGAAGAAAAGAGACCTTCATTTCCAGCAGAACCAATGAAGTTAAACAAGGGATGGAGTTTAAAAGCCCTACAAATGTTAATTTTTCATGAGTATCAGTTCTACACAATCAAGTGAAGCTGTCAGAGTCAGCTTCTCCTGAATGAAGGTGTCATGGCAAGTCATCTAGATAAAAGCTATGTCAAGTACCAGAAGTGAGAAGGGCCAAGACGAGCAGGGAGCATCACAGGAGTGCAGGGCATGGTCTCATACAACTCACAGTGAAAAGGGAAGCAAAGGAATAGCTGTGCTCTGAGGAAGTTCAAACATTGATTTCCAGATCCAGCAGTTTGCCAGTTAAACAAGCAAAGGAAGAAAACCAACCATAAAAATGCACATTTGAGAGCATATTGACCACTACACCTGTGGTTGCTCAATGTGCTGTGGAAATACATCTATGAAATATGATGAGTCAGCTAAAAGTTTATTTCATTAGATTTGCATACTATGAAGAAATAGAGAACTGTGAATCCCTTAACCCCAGTTTTCTAAAGAAAAAACATGAAAATACCAAGGGAAAACTATCTTTGCAAACATTTTTTATTCACTTTCTGCTTTCAAATACTAGTTACCATGATGCAGCCTCCTAAAAAGTGAGTGATAACCACAGAAACTGTTACTGTTTTCATATATCTAATGCAAAACAAGAATTTTTGTGTAACCCTTCAAATATGAAATATTATGTTTTGTACAAAGGAATACATAGAAGTACCATTCAAATTTGCAAAATGTAAAACAGCTATACTTTATCAGGTGCATTGCTCAGCTTTATAGCTATAGGAACCTAAAAGGTTGAAATCACCAGAGCCTGAGACTGAAGGATCTTATAGATCATTTGTTATTGAAGTGAAAATAATAATTAAAAACCAAAAACAAACCAAAGAAAGCTCTGCAAGGAACAGGTCTTCTCTGCAAGAAGTCTCAAAATGCCTGCTTCCTGCTTTAATGTTGACTTTCAGAGGCTACAAGTTTATAAAACAACATCTCACTAGCAATTGCCTCGCTGACCTTTGCAATGTGGGCTCAAATCCCTTTGCACCTGACATTTTGTTTTGCTTAGAGGGGATCTGCTGCTCACTGAGGCTGTATTCCCACTGGGATAGGGCTCTCCCTTATGGTCCTTGCAAACAAGACAGCATGTGTGTCTGTTTTCCTGCTCTCTGGTTTCTGGCCAGGACATAGTAAAAAAATCCCACAAACCCACATGGGAATGGAAAGCTAACAAACTAAAAATAGTCATAATTCACTCTCTGAGTTCTCTATATAACCTCTTAATCCATGATTCCAAATTACTTCTTGCTAATGTATTGCAAAATGCTCTTTTAAAATCACTTACTGGAGGCTATGCATTCACTTACTAAAACCTAGTAAAACTAGTTGTGTGAAGCCTCTGGAAAAATCAGTATTAAAAAAAAATCCCAGACTTGTACAAAAGAAGCAACATTGTGACACTGACATCTCAAATCCATTAATGCTCAATGTCTGTTGAATAAAAACTATTGCCTGTACTGGATGTGAAAAGCATAGGGTTTCAATAAAGAGTAAGTGTTGTATAATTCTTGAAATGAGAGCTGTGGTTGTATAGAGTCTTTAAAAACTATTTTTCCCTTTAGGTTAAGAGTTGCTATAGTTTTGGTGAGGCAGGACAGGGTATGCTTGAATTTATCCTTCAATAAATAAGAAGTTCTACTGATAGGAGTAGGATTAAACAGAGGGGAAACAGAAAATAGACCTGCCCTCACTTGGAAATACAAAGAGCAAAAAGATTCTACATCTCTATGTGGAAATATATTGAAGGGGAAGGTACAGAAATATCTCCCATGTGCAATGGAATACAAACTGTAGTTTAAGAAAATAATAATGATTAGAATGATATAAAGACTGAAGGAAGAGAGGGAAACAGAAGAATATACTTAAAGGCATAACTCTTTATGCTGATCAGTCACATCCTACATTCTATTTGAGGTACAATGAAACAATAGTTGGTGTTGTACCCTGCTAAATTTGTTACAGGTTTTTCAAAGAAGGTGATAAAGCATGTCTGATAAACAGCAGTGTGTGGGATTTCTCTGCTGGTGGTCCTGCACTCCTGACCACAGGTCTTCCCTTAGAGGGGTGTGAGCATCCATGAGTAAAACTGCATCCCTGCTGGCTCGAGGAATTAATGCTAAGGCCTGGTTGTTTATGGTTTTTCTGAACCATTGTAAAGCTCTGTTATTGTGGTTGTGATTTGTGTTGCTGCCAGGGTGGTAAAACAGCAGTTTCAGAGTTTAAAGCCCTAGCTCTGTGCTGGGGTTAAACAAGCACTTAGCACTCGTTTGGTCTGTGAGATTATCATCAATGAGAATAGAAAATGAGCATAAATTGAGTATGAGTTCTTAAGAACTTTATGCAATCCATGTTTACATCAATATTCATGTTGACTGGTGGCAATTTCTGATTAATTTTTATAAAACTGAGTATAATGGGAATGTTTCATTGTGCTGCCTGGTGTGGAAAACATAACCAGAAAGACCCTAGTAGTGTCAAGTGTGGGTCTGTCATATGTAGGAGATAGAAATTGTGAAATGTGAGGAATTTTTGCCAGCAACCCTTCCTCCACAATTTTCTCTTAGGAAATGAAGAAAGAATTATATGGGTGTGACTGTGTAGGCATGACATTTTCTGAATATTCAGTCAAAGCCTTTGGAATGGGGAAATATGTGGCACAAATGATGCTGTTGCTATCAAGCTCTAGGATTACACTCAAGGCCCAGGAGTGATAGGAAGCTTTAAGTTCCATAAGGGTTACAAGAACCTATCAGCTCTAACAGATTTTAAAAAAAACAAGCATGTGTAGGAGCTTTGCTCTCATCAGGCTTCTGTCCTTCCAGTTTTCCTGTTTATTGAAACCTCGTAGGTTATTTCGGTTTGGGTCAGAAGAGAAGTGTCCTCCAAAAGTGGTATTACTCTGTGGCTTCATCTTGAGGGTGACATGTGTGAGGGTGACACACAAACAACACATGGTATGTGTGGTTTCCCCATGGGAAAGATCTACCATGTTTCATTGCAGATTTAAACCCCACAACTGACAGGCATCACAAAACCTCTTTCTGTTTGATGCATCTTGCATAAAGGGCTGCTATGTACAGTCTGCCAGCCTGTGGCAGATGGCTTCCTGTACATAACACATGAACTTTGGTGTTACTGAATTTCTGTAATTGCCACTTTATTTCTGCACAAATACACTGCCATCCAACCAATATTTTAAACGCACAAAGCACAACGCTCACCAAAGTAATGACTTCACACATATAAAGTGACCATCAGAAACACCGAGTAGCTGCACTCTGAGAGCACTGAGGGGAGGTTTTTGAGGAGATGCTTGCTCCTATCCTAGGAGGATGGGCAGGGCAGAAGTTTCATGAGGGCAGAAGAACAGCAACCTCTTTCCTGAGCAGCTCATCTGCTGGTGGGCAGAGACATTGCTAAGGGGACCCACAAGTGGCAGCAGCAAGTGAACACCACAAAGGAGTTGGTGGAGTGAGGAGGCCCATTGCAAATCCCACTGTCCAGCAGCATGGTGCCTCAGCTCCCCACCTCTCCCACAGCAGCACAGACACACTTCTACAGGGAGCAGCAGGCAAATCTTTCAAGGGAAACACAACCACAAGCATTTTCCCAGCTATGGGTTAATTTTCAGCCCGAGACACAAAGCTAGTTCCGATTTCTGAATTTTCCCATCCTTGTTCACATCGCAGTGCTTGAGCAGGATCTGGCGGAACTTGTCCAGGTCCACCCCGCTAATGCTGGGCTGCAGGCAAAGAGAAAAACAGTGCTGAGAGAGAAAATGGGATTCCCCCAGCTTGTAAAGCAGCCCACCATGCAGCAACCAGGAAATCCACCCAAAGAAGAGTGACCAAAGAGCCCCACATCTTCTCATGTATGGTGGAGAAGCAAACAGAAGATGGGGAAAGGGTGCCCTGCAAAAGCAAAAGGGGCATGGGACTGTGAGTGACTGTATAGAAATGCACCATGACTTTTGTACTCAGTCAAAGCCATCACTATCTGATCTATATAAAAGCAAACTTCAGAGAGTTGTGCAATGCAGATCCCTGCTCTACCAGACCTGTACTTTCATCTATTCCTCTCTCAAACCTGCTGTGCAAGGACTAATGTGACATTTCTGTCATGTACTCCTATTCTTTCTACAGGCTAGTCAGCAATGTAAAAGTATCTTTTGTGGATCAAGTTCATGTTGAAGACACATTTTACAGGCTACACAATCTCTGTATTCTCCCAATGCTCTACCCCCTGCTCTGCTTCCCACATTCCCAGGAGGGGATCAAATTCACATGCACGGCTTGTGGTGTCCAAGGGCAATGCTGATGAAGGCCCTTAGGCAAAGTACAAACTTCCCTCCTTTACAAACACTCACACAGAGCACAAATCCAGCCTCCTGCCTGTCCCCACTGCACCCTTCCCTGCACACTACATGGCCAGAATACACACATGCAGCCTTCAGCAGACAGCTGCTGTTCTCTGCTCTCTCCTGAATGGATGTGGCAGCACACACATCCCTGTGCTAGCTCATATTGTGTGGAAATGCAAGAGCTCAGGCTCAGAGGAACCTAAAGATCAGATTCTGTTTGGGTCAAAAGCTCTGTCTTGGACTGGAAACTCAAGATAATCCAATGAAGACAGTCTCCTCTGTCCATCAGGAGCTGAAGAGACACACCGGGTACAGTATTCTTGATTGCAGATAGACCTCAAGTAATTGTCAATTGTAGCCCTGAGATGAACTAATGAACAATGAGGTCATTCTGGTGAGAACCACATCCACAAGGAAAACAGAAGAAAGAAATTGTGATGACTCATCCATATCAACACAGTTTGTCATGCTGTAACATCTGCCTAATTCAAAGCACGAACTAAAATGGACCTTTTAAAAATAGAGATGCTGAGGGAAGCTGTAATAATTTGTGAGGCAGAATTTCTGGGATACAATGAAATGCTCTACAGTATATATATACTGAGATGGTGACATTCCCTTCTGCTGGTGATCAAACTAAAATTTGACTCTGTTCTTACTAGTCTCTCTGTGTCCATAATATTTCCAACAGCACTGATCTTTAAGAAATACAGAGTATTAACAAACAGAGCCATGAAGATACCTTGACCAGTTCCATCATGTCTTTGACAAACCCATCCACTTCTGGGCCTTCAAGTGCTCCTGTTTTACTCTGAAAGAAGGAATAAACATCAAAACTCCCCAGTGAGTCAAAACTACCAGAGTGTTTACTGGTCAGTACCACCACTTGGTCACCAAGCCTTGTAGCATAAAGTTCATAGAATCATAAAATGGTGTGGGTTGGAAGGGACATTAAAGATCATCCAATTCCAACCATTCCACCATGGCCAGGGACACCTTCCACTAGCCCAGGTTGCTCAAAGCCCCATCCAACATGGCCTTGAACACATCCAGGGATTGGAAATGCACAGCTTCTCTGGGCAAGCCTCTTCCAGTGCTTCATGACCCGCACAGTAAAGAATTTCTTCCTAATATCTAACATCTAAGATCCCTTTGTTTTTCCCACACCATCTCTTCTCACCAAATGGAAGCAATGTCTCCCACCACCCTGAGGGAGTTGTGTGACCATCAGAAGTGGTGCTGATTTGCTGATGTCTAACAGGCAGTTAAATGGTCACGTCTGTCCTGAGCCAGACTCCCTAAGCAACCACGGGTTCGGTATTGGAAGAGGGTTCATTTTTCAACATGATGGTGATGCAGGTCCCAAACTGCATCAGAGAGACTGTGAGCACTAAAGCCACCACCTCCTCTGCCTCCCTTGCATCTCCTGCAGGAAAACTGATAATGCAGCAGCGCTGGCCATGGCAGTGGAGAAAGTCAAAATGAGTCCTTGCCACAAGGACTCTGAGCATTGCTCCTCTCTGTCCCTACTTTACCCCTCCCAGCCTGGCATCTGGGCTCATGGGCCATGGCTTAGGCAGAGCTGCTGCTCCTGAGTGACTCCCAGAACTGCCAGCAGGAGGAAGAAGTCTCAGCAGCACATGCTAAATCTGTCTTTTACAAACTGCAAGGGAATGAACGGCGTCAAGGAACTCACAACATCGTAGTGTGCAAAGATCTTCTCAAAATCTCTCCTCCTTTCTTCTGTGCTGCAAGCCTGCATACAGGGAGGACAAACCAGTGAAGAATTACAGCAAAAAATTCAAGTTTGGGCCCAGATAATCTTAGCTGAGAGAGACAGGATCAATGTATCAAAAATTAGTGCTACTTACATCCATTTTAAATTGTAGAAGGAAATTTTCCTGGAGTGCCAGAATCCTGAATAGAGAGATTAAAATTATGATCTTTTCACTATATCATCTGCACACAAACTGTTTTGAGCTCTCCTTGTTTGTAAAACAAAGGGATGTTAGATTCTAGGTGTATAAAAGAGAAAATTGCCTGTGGGGTTATTTACAGAGGGCTGCTGTGGGAACACACGCCTTCCTCCCTGTCTGGTGGGGCACAGAGGGAGCCCTTTGGTTCACCACAGACTTGTCTATTACCACCATTGCTTCTCCCAGAGCATTTCTGGTGGTCCTGCACAACAGGGGAAGCAAGAGCTACCAGACAATCATTCCTTGTAACTGGATTACTGTGCTGCATTAAAGAAACTGTGATTTATGGCTCTCTGTTGGAGGCAGACTTGGTGGTTGTAAAAGTGAAGCACAAAGTAATACTGGCCTGTGCACCAAGACTGGCAGATTCTTCTCTTTTCATCTCCTAAAGCCTGTCAAGCACTGATAAACCCTTTTCTCTCTCCAACTGCTCTGCTAACCCTGAGGCTTTTAGAGCCCATGACACAGTGCATGCTGAGTTGTGTCCACAGATGGAGGGATTGGAGTCTGAGAAATGTTCTCAGACTGCAGGACAGCCTCAGATGGCCTGGTTTCCAATTGGGAACCGTATTTAAGAGAAAATTGCAACAGCAACCCCCTTTAGATATTCTCCATCCTGCCTCAGATTCCCCTCAATATTTCATGGTCAAAGGGAACTGCTGCATGCACTGCTGTTATTTGTGCTGGCATTTGTTGTGATCCCAAGTAGAAAGCAACAATGGCAAACTCTGTCCCCTGTCCTCTAAACTGGTGTTTTAAGACCATATGTGCACATTTAAACTCCTATCCAACCAATGCACACAGTTTTACAGAGAGAGGCATACTCTCTATCCCTAGGCAGTGAAAATCACCTAAAAGCCTCTGAGGTATCAAAGACAGGAAAGAGACTCATGACTGAGTCCTCAGCTTCATTCAAAAGCATCTCACCTTGGCTCTCCAAATTCTTTTCTACTGCCACTGCGAAACTCTTTTGTGGTGGCACTTTCATTATTCAAAATGCAGTAAAAATTCTTTGCAATCCCTGCTGCACATAATGATGAAAAATAAATTGCATGCCTGTGACCCTGTTGAAAATACTGTCATCCTTCTTTTGGAGAAACAGAGCCACTGGTTGCTTTGCCACCTCCTGGGAAGCACCTCAGAGGTAACATTGATTATGCCAGAGCACACTGGTGTTGTACAGACAGATCCTGGCATTGCTCCAGGCTGGCTATAAATTCTCAGATTATTGCAATGGGGACCATGTTTTGGAGAGGTGGGATCAGAGCAGATTTAATTCAAAAAGAGATAGAATTCAACTGCAACTGAATTCCTAGAGGGAATTCTCTCCCTAGAGGGAGAGCATCATCCCCTTGCGTGGATCTACCATTGTGAGCTGAAACACCCCATCAACACTATTAAATCCTACCTTGCCAGGTCATTCAGGTCCAGCCGTCCATCTTTGTTTCTGTCAAAGATTTTCATCTATAAATCAAGAAAACAGAGATAAAATGAGGGCCATGAGGAGAACACACATACAAAAAAAGACAATATACATTTTGCTGTGCCCTGTGCCCTCCCTTCTGCTTGCTCAGGGTGCTTGCCCAAACCCTGGGCACTGTGGCATCCTGTGCTAGTACCAAGTGTGAGGGTGGCACAAGGGAATAGCAAAACCCACCAGCTTCCTGACAGCAACAACCCAAAGCAATCAAATACCAGCACTGCTCCCTTTCCACCTTCCATGGGGATAAGCAGGTCTGCAGAAAACACCTTCAGAAACTAAATACTGACATTGCCTTGGCCCTGAAAAAAATGCCAAAAAAAGGGGGAAACTTCTAAAAATATCCTCCTGTACTCCATCCTTACCTTTTACTGTTGCTGTGTCTCTTGAGCAGCTGAGGTGCAAATGCCACCTTCTAATAAGCACTCAGGTCAGTATTTTACACCACTAAAGCTGTTGGGCTTGCTTGGCTCAAGGCCTGCTGTTAGAATGCACTAAGACTGGGAAGAAGGTTCAGGCTGCCAACATCAAGAGGTTAATCTGTGTGAATTCAAAACTTATCCTTTCATTTTCCTGAATAGCATCATTTTGATGAGCCATCATGAAAAAATATTTATTCATTTGTTGTATTTGGTTCTGCATTTCTCTTCAAGGCACAAAAAAGGTTCTTTTACAAGGAAAGGGGTGGGGGGATGTTTCGTGAGTTGCAAACCTGATTAACTCATGGCTCAAAATTCCAGCAAAAATATATTCCACATTGTGTGTGTGGGGAAGATGGAATATTTTGCTATGACAGTTTACCTTTCTTTGTCAAATACTCAGTTAAGGAATATGCATTGATCTTACCTTGATAGATCCCATTTGCTTGTTTAGTGGTTGTGCAGAGTAATGGGCTCACTACAGATCTTTTGTGTATCACAGCTGCTGGAGAAGGCCTGGACCAGCCCCAATCTGGCAAAGCTCAGAGGGACAGGATTATCCCCTGTGACATAGGCTGAACCTGTGGGAGCCAGCACTATGTCCTGAGCACTTCCCAGCAGTGGAGCCAGGGCAGAGCCTAATAATCATGTGAGGAAAGGTAGCACCTGGAGAGTTGCCATTTCTCAGGGAGACTTTGCCTGTTTTGTCAGTGCTGCCTCTTCCCTGCCCCTTGCTCAAGGGCAGCAAGGACAGCAAGTCCATGGTAACCCTTTATTGCACCACATTTAGATTGAGATTCTGCAATAGGCTCTATACCATTAATTATTCTGAGTATTTTACACCTGTGAGGTTTGGGAGGAATTTTTGAAGAGGCATTTGGTATGGGCTCACTTTTCCTCACACTGAAAGACTGTATAAAAGTCCTGTGAATGACTGAAGGCTCATATTGAGATATTTGGAAAAATTACATCATGAGAGCCATTTGGGTGTTCAGTGGCCCAAGAAAAGCTGTTTTCCCTTTTTTAACTGGCCTCTCCCAAACATGTGCTCTGTGCAGAGCCCCTAAACAACAGAGGAGAGACTTCTGAATCTTCCTTTGCTCTAGAGCTGCAGAGACAAATAAAGCTGTTAAGCCATCCTGAGGGCTCCCCTCTGCTTGCATCAGTCCAAGTTGCCACTTTCCAGCTGATCCAACTTCTTGCATGCTGCTTCCTGCCCCATTAGCTCTCCCACAGCAATATGGCCTCTGGTCTCTGATGGAGCAGCAATGGGACAAGGCTGGAGGAAGAGATGGGAGCAGAAGCTGCCTTTGCTGGTGCCACCAAGGAGAGAAATGTCCTTGCAATGACAGCCTCCCACTGCCATCAGAGAGATAAACCCGAGCCTTCAGTTCTTGGCTGATAAAGGAGTTCTTCTGCAGGTCATATAAAATGATTAATGTTCTTTCTGGAAATAAATTGTTGGGGAAGATGAAGCAG
>VZRX01016333.1:0-14093 GCA_013398075.1 Notiomystis cincta
GTATACATATATGTTAATACAGTTAAACCATTGCCTGTATCTTATTTAGAGATAAGAGATTCATAGGAATGGAACAAATGCCACATTCCTGGAGAGTGAAAAGTGAGAGAATGACCTACTTTTAGGCATGCATTCAGCATTACTGTGCTGCCCCAAGCCACTTTTCCCTCTCCCACTGCCCATCAGGTTGGCTGGTAGACCAGCTTGTTAGTGCTTCCTAACTTGGTTTCAGCCTGAATAAGCCACTTAAACAATATAGAAAGTAGGGCTTTGCTAATCTTCATAGCCTTAATGGAGAGAGATCCAGAGCACTCCCTTCACCAGCTCTGCCAGCACCTTAGTGTAGTAACTTTGGGCAGAGGTTTGGTGACAAGCACTCTCTGGTGACATTTGAATCCTATTATGTGGGTATAAATGAAAGATTACTTGAAAATGAATGTTGAGATATTTTTGAATCCTTTTGAATCAACAAGCATTTGCTTCTTAAAATGTGTTTTAACTGCAATTCCATTGCTCTTTCAAATACCTAATATTAAGTAATCATTTTTCAGTCCAGAAGCAGTTGAAACCAAAAATAACCAATGACAGAAATGAAAGTCATTATCATATTTGATTATTAAGAATTATTTAAGGTCTTTGCATAGTTATCTTGTAATCTTTTACAAATATTTCCTACAGATGTTTCTAACTGGATGCCTAAGACTGTTACAGATATTGAAGAGGAAAGAGCTATAAGGGATATATGCTATAAATCTGGTAAATATGAAATTAATCACTCTTTCCTTAAAAGCAATGCTGACAATACAGTAAATTTTAGGGCTTTTTTTTTTTTTTTTCCCTTTTGGGGCACGTGTAGGAGAGTATTATGGGATTCAGAACCCTTACAAACACCAATCAACAAAAACTGTGTCTTCACCATGGCAAGATGAGTTATTATGCTTTGAAGCTACTGAACAAAACTTGCAGAAAGGCAAGTATTTTGGTTTCTTTGGACTGTTTTTACCACTTCTAAAATTGCTTCAACAGGGAGAAACTATTACATAGTTTGCACATCCTCCTCACTTTTTAAATTTAGTGAAAATAAAATATTACAAAAAACATATGTCAGCATATTACAAAAATACTTTTTATTTTTATTTTTTGCCTTATATATACTTGAGTTGATGAGAAGCATCAGTTGTGAATGGAAAAGGTAGAAATGGGCTATTAACCCAATGTGTGCTTTCCTGACATACACAATCTAAGTATTTCATATAATTTCATTATGAAGATTTATGTAGTCCAATTTTAAGCATCCTAAGGTTAGGAATGTAGTTTAAATTTCTCCTCTAGGCTCTCTGGTGTAAATGGAGAGAGACAGGAACTCCTTTTTATTGACTCATCAGACAATGCCAAAGGGTGAGATGAGCTACTTTTCTGGAGGTGTTCCATGAGCTCTGCTGGCTGTCTTGCATGTCTTAATGCCAAAATGTAGTGATACATCAAATTTTACTATAACTAAATTTAGATTAAATACCTCCTTCAGTTGTTGTGTAAAAGAGAAGAAGAAAAGAGTTCAGTTTTGTTTTGAATTCTGGACTATCCAACATAATTAAGGTCAAAGGAATACAACAAATTTTTAAACATTTACCTTATGGTTTTTCATTCATTATTCTCTTCTGATTTCTAAATTTGAAATGTTTGTTATTAAAATAGTTTTGATAAACTATTTCTAACAAATACATAGATATATTTAGTCTATAGATGAGAGAATCAGTGACAAATGTGTGAACATACCTTTTAAGAAGTGTCTTTATTTATCATTAGATACATTAAGAGAAATGATAGATGTTTCCCCAAAACAGTTTTTCAGTTGAGTTCTCTGAGGTACTGTGATGACATGCATCCTGAAAATGTCATAAATTCAATCAGAGAGGATTCATAAATATAATTCATGGATAGTGAGAAGCTCATGAATTAGCAGCTAATTTATAGCTGAGTCTTTACTTTGGAGCCATAGTTTACTTTAGTCTATGAACTATGATATTTTCCTAGAGTGTCATAATTAGATATCAGTTTCACTAGGCAGGATTCAAATAACTAATAAAAGAGAAAGAAGATTATGAAATGAGAGGTTAAGAGAAATTGCATTAAACTAATCAATGGCTCCTGGGGGTGAGAGAATCTCAGTGTCATTACCTGTGCTTACACACAGCTAAATATTCTTTCTGTTGCCTTTCCAGGTGATGGTAACACAATTCCTACAAGATTTAATAATACAAGAAAAGAAAAAGAGAGTTCAGAAAGAAGAGTATCAATAGAGAGTATTCCTAGAACAGACCATAAATCCTTTGACAATGGAGGTAATACACTGTAGCATCATCTTCTCATTGCTGAACGCCATGTGGTAAATAAAATTACTAAATGTGCACACATTAAACGTCCCCATTTTGCATTTGAGTTATTATATGTTCTTTATGTTCTAGACACTCTTTCTCATGTCTAACCATTAATTATAACAATCAAACTCATTGTTTATGGTTATGTATTGTATTATGCTTATTTTAAGATTGTACTGAAAAAATTCCTTTATGCAGATTACAGTTGATTTTGGGAAAGAAAGGGTTCTGTGGAGTTATGAAAAAGCAAGTGTAGATGCAGACAAGTTGGTTAGAGGCTGGTGCTAGTTACACGAAGGATGTGCATTTGATCCCTGTATGGGCCATTCATTTAAGAGCTGGACTTGAGGATTCTTGTGAGTCCCTTCCAATTCAGAATATTCTGTGGTTCTGTGACTGTCTGAAGTTAAAATGCTTTCAAAGACTGTTACCTCTGTGGCACTATCAATAGTTAAGATGAATAAGCTTTGTATTTTTCAGTTATCCTACAGAAAAATAACAAAGATGCAATCCTGCAACTTGTATAACAGGATCCAATCCCTCTGCATAAACTTGGTTGACCTTAATGAAGACACACTGTTTTGACAGTTCAGTATTATATCATGTTATTAAAGCTGAAGAATGCCCTGTTCTCCTTGAATTTACTTAATACTTAGTGGTATTCAATCCTTTTTTTAATAAATATTTATTAATGATAAAAATAGTAATAATTGTAGTATTCTTTCTTCCCCCTTAGATTGTCAATGTGAAATAGTGCAAAACCATGCTAAGGCTGCTTGCTCTAGCTTGGACCAAACTGGTGTGGGTCTTCTAACTCCAGAACTATTGTACAGTAGAAATGTATCTTACATTATACACCTTTTCCTGTGACCTTTATGTACAAAAGTATCTTTTTAGATGTTTTTTATGTCTGTAGAAACTATTACCACTCAGATGCAATTCAATAATTGAATCTCTGCTCACAATTTTATATATTTAAAGCTTTTAACAGACTATTTAGCAGCTCTGTTTAACAGACTATTTTCTCTAATTTTCTTGGGCCTTATTGAGTCAGCTCTTTGGTTTGATTGTGTTCACTGTATTTTTTCACCCACTTCAGCTAAAACCATGCCATATAAAAAGCAGACTCTTTGCATCATTCACCTTTTTCAGAGTGTTCTTGACTATAGATAACTTTGTGAGACTCCTTTCCTACAGGAGGTGGTGGTTCTGTGATGCAGAGGAACACATTTGTTGATGGGAACAGATTTGAGGCACTATCTCGGGAAAAAGAACCAATTACATCCAAGTATTCCAATGTGAAAGGTACTTCATTGTTACATATTTCCAAATTTTTAGATTAGATTACTTTTGTTCCTCTGCAAGTGTGGTGAACATCATATATTTTCTGTAAAACCAATCTGAAGTGAAATTTCCATTAACTGTGATTTCTTACACTGCAAGATGACAGCAGTTGAATGTTAAGGTTTAATTCTGTTTCTTTCAGCAGTTTGCATCTCTGATAGATTCAGGTATGAGTCCCTAAGTTACTAAAGTCTTTGATGCTCCCACTAGATCACATGGAATGCTGTGCACTTTCCACTTCCGACAAGGAAAACAGATTTGATTGCAGGTGGTATCTCACAGAACATAGGACATACTGAAGCCAGTAAAAACATAGTTAAGGAAAGAGCATAATGCTTGTGATAAAGAGTGTTTATTAAAAACTAGTCACATACAGCAAATTAAAATACCTACACCCAAGTACTTTAATGATAGGTTTCATCCTTTTTACAGGAGAGCTCCAGAATATATTTGTCAATATAGAAAATGTTACTATGAGTAGATTGTTATCCAGTTACTTTTTTTACAGTTTTAGAGTAAAAGGGAAAAAAAAAGACAGATTTTTGTCTTTAAACTACCCCATAAACTGAAGCAGAGGTAGAGCATTTCTGCAGCATTATGGCCTGAAATGAGAGGAACCAAAAGTGCTTATTTATGTTAGCAGGAGCAAAGGGAGAACAAAGCCCCATCTTCCCAAAGATCAGCAGGGGCCAGGAGAAGAGCACTGTTACTATAAAATGCAACTTTCCCTATGAAGTTCTGTTTGTAGTTTGAAGTGGGCTTACCTATGCAACCAGTGCTGTTGCAAATTTATCTCCATTGTTTGTGGTATTTTGTCATGTTCATGCACTGCACATGCCCAGGGTATATCTAGATGCTACAGGCAGAAGTCATTCATAGTTCATCCAGGCATCCTGTGAAGTGCATGGTTGGGTCTCTGTGGGCTCAGCCATGGCTGTTCCAGAGGTCCACACCTCTGCAGTGTAGAGAAAGGATGGTCTGAGTTTTGCATGTAGAGTTAATTTTTGAGTTGGCTTTCAAGATTTCTTCTGATAGAGGAAATATAGACACTTTTTCTTTCCATCTTGGAATCACACTTTTAGAATAATTAATATGTGAAACCATGTTCCACCCAAAGTGACCTATTTATGAAGTAGAAGATTATGTTTCCAAAACACTACAACATTATTGGATAAGAACATTTTTTGTGCTTTCTGAAAAAGTGAATATGTATTATTTTAATCCCTCAGAAACAAGCCACACTGAACTGATAAAGAACCACCACTATAAGGAAATAAAGGAAAATAAAAAGATTTCTGAGGAACGAAGAAATTCAGCTAATGCAGTAACTGGCAAAGGTATTTTAAAAAGTCATCATCTTATTCATTTCTCTTTACTAAACTGTGAGATGATTTAGCACTATCTAGTAAATGTATGTTCTTAGCATCAAATATGGACAGCCCATACTTGGATCGGACCATCTACAAAGAACATCTTTTAAATCTTGTTTTCCAGCCTCCAGTTGCCTGCACTATGTGAAATTTTGAATAATAGCACAATTTCTTTGGTTGTATTTTCACTTCTAGGAATTCATGCTATGGACCTCAAAGGAAAACCAAGTTACCAACATAGGGGTCAAAGTAAGGATGATGAAACTGCTTCTTCCAGCCCCTATGGGAGAGAAACTGGAAGATACAGTCAAGTAAATTCTCCAGAACCTCGACGATCAGCCTATGTAGTCTACCGGACTGTCACTCAAAAACCGAAATTCAATGGATCTACAGGTGGGCTCCTGCTTACACAAAATTCTTAACATGTCTATCTATATTGTGTGCATTCAGCTGGGTCCCTGTAGGTGAATAGTAAGTTATTTATGCCTAAATACAGACATGAGTAAACTTGATCAGGCATAATTTTAACAATTAGATTTTAGCCGTATATACAGACAGAAATGTAAAGATTTATAAAGCTTCACAATTTGTCAGATAGAATATTCATGAAAAATAATTGAGCCATCTTTATGGCAGGAATTAATGGATGCAATGAAGTGCTGATGTGCGCAAATAAAGTGATCTCCACTTTTTACAGCATGTCTTATGTGACTTATTCTTTTAAAATATTTAATAAACCTTGAAAACTTCACCTTTAAGATCTTATTTTATTCTAACTACTTATAGTAGAAGTATTTTTTGCAGTAGAATTCCAGTTGTGTCTCAAGAAATATTTGTTCAACCTTATTTTTTCCAGTAGGGTGTGAAAGAATGACCTTGCTTTGCCGAATATATTTCCGTAACTGGCATTTCACTGGAGTTTTCATTGTTATAGATTTGTATTTATTTTCATTATTTAGGATGATTTTTTTTGTCTTGAATAAACAAGGATTTGAGTCTTATTCACACTTCTGTTTTCAATTGAAATGCAGTGTAAATCTTTGTGTTTAACATTAATATTATTTTTTTCACATTAATTATGTTGGACAGAGGACTGAATCTATTCTTTCTGCTGTTCATAAAGGATGATACTTTCCTTCATCTTACTCTACTGTCTTCTTGATGGTACATGCTATGTCACTAATTTGACAAGAAACCTACAGGTGGGACTCTTGAGTCTTGCATCTTTCTTTCTGGCAATCTGATTCAGATTTATTACAGCTTTTGCTTTATTTTTATCTTGCTAATATATTTAGCCTCATCCAATCTAGTACATCATTTGGACTTTATTTGAATTTTCAGTTTCTGTGTCCACGGTTTCTTTGGATAATTGTATTTTTCATTTGTCACTTTGTCAATAGATTTAGAGGGAAATTATTTAAATAATCAGAAATCAAGAAAGTGATTTCATCTTGCCAGTTTCAGTCATGTCTCTTAAGATGAGTTGATTCACTATTTTGAAGTGCCTCCTTGTCTTAATATCTAACAACAGGGACCTCCTTCAGACAGAATAATGCCTACTTTAAGGTGAATAAAGTTAATTGAAACAAATTCCAGCATCAGTGCTTTGTCTTGAGGACAAATAGTTGTGTCTCTTTGTTTTTTTCTTTGAATGTTTGCCTTCATTAAATGTGAACAAGCTTTTCAGGGATTAGAGAGATGATTCTTTATGTGAACAATGCATTTTATTGAATTTCCAGGTTAAAAAAGGATAGAACATTTTTGAAAAAATGGGAATCAGCATTTTTATCATAAGAACAATCGTTAATATTTTTACTGCCTTTCTTTCCAGCAGTACCTGAGTCCTATGGTCAGAAAGGCTCCAAACAAAAGAATCAGCCTGACACCAATAGGAGATTTTGGACACAAACAGAAAACTATGGTAATATTTACACATGGAGTATAAACTGAAAATTGTAGGATTATTAGGAAATTAATATTTTAATTAATTGCATTAAGATGGAAATAATGGATTAATATTAATAATATTAATTTTTAATCAAATTTTTTAGAAAATGGTTTGTGATTAGGCAGCATATTGAGGGACAATCAACTATCTACCACAAAAACATAATATAGCCTTGTACATAGGGCTTTCAGAAGCAGGGGTAAAACAGAAGCTATTGATGCCTTTGGGAAGGTCTTCAGCCCAGGAACATTCCCTTAGTTAAAACCAAGGATGTCCATAGTGGAATCTCCTAATTTGGAAGATCACATGAGCTTCATGGAAATGCTACAATATTGCAAATTATCTTTAAAGTTCTAGAGAGAGTCTGCCTTTAATACTAAACTAGCTTGTGCTTCAGAGGCAGTCAATGACTCATCTGATGCATTCATTGAAACTTCAGCCAATGTAATGTTTAATTCACATATCAGACTAAGGGAGTCTTTCCTGAAATTGTGTCTGAAATTAGGAAACAATGTGTTTGTTTTTCCTGCAGGCAAATATACTTCAGGATCTTCTAATTCACCAGCTTGGAGGAAAAGAAATTCACAAGCAAAACCGTTCTCTAAATTTAAAATAACCACTCAGGTAACTGATAGAAATGGTTACAATTCTTTTTAGAGGAATCAATATGTCTCTGCCCATCTAGAAAATGTAAAAGTGCTTGTAAAACTTCCTCACTCAAAACATGAAAGATTCTGATCAATGCTGAATAGCTGAAAGAGCAGTTAATAGTTTCATTTGTTTGCAGACATGTACCTCTGCCTGCATAACAAACCTGTGATTTCTAATTTTTTAAAAATAATACTTATATGAAAATGTGTACCTGCCTTTGATGTAAGGTGCTCCAAAAAGCAGATTTTGGATACTAGCACCAGACAAACACAATAGAGACCATATGAGTTTGATCTATCTGTTTCTCTGCTGGATTGTTCATGAAGCTTCAGCAATGGCTGAACAATAACCAGTCTGAATTCATGAACAGAATCAGGCTACAAAACATTTGAAAGATACCCTAAGGACCATTCATACATTTTACAGCTCTTGAAAACTGAGATTAGAACTTGTATCTTGTGTTTCATGTTGAAATTGTACTTCTTAAAATGTTTCTAAAAGAGCATGTAGTTTTACTGTAAGAAATTATGCACAGAATTTTGCATATATCTGTTTTGACAGCCGAGTAAAGAAGACATGGATATGAATAAAAAAGGAGAAAAAGAAACATCTAAAGGGAAATAAGGAAATTATCAACTGGAATATCCAAAGATGAAGAAACTGCAAATTCCAAGAAGGAGGTGCAGGAAGGAAGCACACTATAGTGCTGCGAAACTGGTTAAAAATTCTTACAAGTATGCTCTGCATGGTGACATATAAAGATCTATATTCACTAAGTTAAATCTATTATAAAAATTTGGCAGTTAAAGTTATTTTACAGACTACGGCTCTACACCACAGACTGATAGTAATAGTCCATAGAGAAAAAAATCCCTAAGCAGAGTTGTCCCCTATTTTATTTGATAGGGGCAGATTTTTTTTTTTAAGGCATAATTCCTTATATGAATAAATACTATTAGTTTTACTTAGCAGTTTCAGAGGACTTTTAATGTAAAAAGAAATAGTGTAATGCATTTGAGAATGTGGTTTGCTGGTAAAAAAGCCAGATTCCTAGATGGTTCAGCTATTTTGCCACATGTTTGGGGACTCGGTCTGAATTTGATCTTGAAATTTTGCAGTTTAGCGGAGCAGCAGAACTGTTATGAGCTAAATGAACTTCACAAGAAAACTCTCAGAATTAACTGAGATATATATTTACATGCATTTCAAACTAAAATATGGAGAGTTGTATAAAGACTGAGAGGAATACTGAGGGAAACAAACCTCATACTGAAGTGTTACATATACATGACTTCGTATCTTTGTCTCAGATGTTTTTTCAAGTCATTTTGTATTTACCTGACCTATGGTCATTCTTAGAACATAATCAGCTTTTGAAGAGAGCCCTTCAAACTTCTTTCTGTAACACTAGGATCCAGTAATTATCTCAGTGGCACCTGTAACTGTGAGTATGAAAGCATTTTGCCACCTTGGAACCTTTTCTTCTGTGACTGCTTATAACATGAGGCTGGATCAGATACCTTCCAGGGTACTTCTTGCTGAAATGAATCTATTGTTCTATGAGAAATATAGTCATATGTTTCTCTGCCCTACTTGATTATCTCAATAGTGGTGTAATTTATTTTTTTAAATTTAATTTTTAATAATTTAAATTAGAACATGCTGTACTGATTATAGGCATGTATGCAGTTATGCATCACTTTTCTGAGCCAAGAGAAGAATAAAAAAACCTAGAGGATCTGGTTTAGCTAAGTAAAAATGTACAAATCATTTTAAAATCAAAGACTAGGTGTGTTGGAAATGTTCCCTCCACCTCTAATTAGACAGTGGTGTTTCGAATTTTAGCACATGATGCCTTGGAGCAACATTTCACGTGTTGTCTGCCTGAGGCAATTTAAAATCTCAATTCAGAGGGCTGTTGTATCAAGTTATTTTTAATATCTTGATAAAGGCTTTTCATTTCCTTTTTTTTTTCTTCACCTAAAAGAGATATAAATTTTACATTTGCTATTTGTCCAATGTCTCCACAATTTAGAGTATTCCATTTGATAAGACCATAAATGGACATGGGTAAATGTTGTTATGCTGGTGTGATTTTAGCATTCCATTCGAAATAATTTCAGTGTTTAATTAGTGTGAGTGGATAGTATTGTTACCACACAGATGTACAAGTGCAGGCTGTGCTGTGCTGCATGTGCTGCCTGCTGGCTTGTGCCACACCACTCCCTTACCACAGGAGAAAATCAGCAGCTCCTGCTTGGTGCAGGTCATTACACTCCCTGCCTGGCCTCACCTTTACTTAGTATGCAGCAAGTTCTCAGGTGGACATCTCTCTGTTTGACAGTAGAAATGAGGAATAGAGTTGGCTTCTTTGGGAAGATCCTGTGAGAGTTCCAGTGACCAAAACGGGGTAACTTTTCCGTGGATGGAATCTGCAGGGTGTGTGGGACTGTGGTCAGAGGCCCATTCGGCTTGGGGCTTCCAGCATCTCGAGGGTAATATTGTTAACTCTACTATCTTCCTTTTCTTTTTACTGTGGTCTGAAAAGATCAGGGTCTTAAGAGGTCCTTCATAGAATCTGAGCACCTTTCCTTTCTGACTGAGATCATGAAGAGCAAGGCAACTCCTGATACAATTTAACCCACAGCCCCACCCTGAAAAAGCAACCCAACAAACCAAAGCCAAAAGAAAATCATTTTCTAGTACCTTAAGATATGAATATCTCAGCAGATGATTGGGCTAAGTGTCAGGCTCTCCTCAAGGGAAAGACAAGGAAATGCAGGAGGAAAAGGATGTGGCCATGAGGGTAATACCGGGCTGATCCTCAATTTTTGTGGAATCACAGCTTCAGTACTCTTTTCACTGGAGCTTCCTGTAGAGAAATTACAAATACTGTTCTTTTAGTCATCACTTGCTCAACGCAGGAAATCACAGATACCAAATAATACCTCAGCATTGCACATTAAATATATGGCTCAGCAAGATATTAAGAGTTCTGTGAGGTGTTAGCTGCTCTTTACAGAAATCAGAGGAACATTAAGGGATCAAGTGCTTTGTGGTATCAAACCCTTAATTAAGATTTCCCTTTCACAGCTTCAAAAACACTAAGATTCTCTAAAATAATAAAAATACCTGTTTGTTTTCCAGATCACAGACACTTCTCCTGTTAATACTTTTTAATCTTGCCTTGTTGTCTCTGTCATTAAAGCCCTAGAGAGGAGCCAAAGGAAACTGAGAATATTCAGCATTTCGTGCAGTGAGGCCCTAAAGATTGATTGTATTTCTGTACTTTCACATAATAAATGCATGACAGACACCCTCCCCTGTTTTACACTTACAGTAGTTGAAAATAGGCACTCAGATAATGAACCAAAGATCAGAAGCAGAGGGCCACTAAAGCAGAGCTGAACTTGCCCTGGAATTAAGTATGCATGGCCATAATTTGCTGCTGAATTGGAAGGCCCAGGGGAAATAAGTGATTTGTTGCTTTCACCCTAAACATGTTAAAATATGCTAATGTTTTTCCAGATGGTACTTCTAAAAGCACATCAGACATCTAATCTAGGTGAATCATGTTCCTGAGTAAATAGAATAACGGTGCTACCAACTGTATTTTGACAAAAGTTTGCAAAGCATCCAGTCTGAGATCCTGCATTCCTTGACAAACCTATATGGCTAAATTAATGCCATTAACTCCCAGCATCTCAGCAGCACTGCTATTTTAAATAGCCTGTTTATTAATTAAGGTAGGAAACTCCATCTCAAGTTAGCACCTGAACAAGAAAAACACTGGTTGTTGTAAAATAAAATGGAGTAAAATGTCCCTGGGAATTGTAAACATTGTTTAAAAAAGAAGGATTTTCACAGTTTTCCCCGAATAAAGATATTTTCTGATAAAAGCTCCCTTGTACAGCAATACATTATGTAAATACACAAATATATTTAAACCCCCTAACCGAGTCTGTGCTTTATTTAACTGTGTCTGAGGCCGCCAGGCGGCGGTGCAGTCCCAGGAATGGCTTTGAACAACGCCCAGCAATTCTTTTCCTCGGCGTGCGCTTGATTCCCGCTCTCCAGGCTGAAGCCTCTCTGCAAAGGCTTTACATTCCGAGAAAAAGCCACAATAGTCTTGTCATGGCCAGCTCAGGGGAGAACTGCAAAAACCTATATTCAAAACTGCTAAATAGCATTTTTCCCCCCCATAAAACAGAGGGGTGTTATAACCCTATTTCTCGCTCATTCTACACACTTTCCAGAAGGTGTTTTCTGTTATCTCCTGTTCTGGACAATTCTCACCATAACTGCTTCTCAGGGAAACTGAGAAGTCTTTGAAGAAAGATGTCCCCAGATTGATAGTCTCCTATAATCTTTCCAGTCTGGGAACATTTTAGATGTTTTTAAATACCTTTGCTTTTCAAATTTGGGGTATTTTTCAACTGGAAATAATGATAGAAATATACTACTGTGGTATGTAAGATTTGAGGCACCTGAGAGTACAACTATTATGCTTAAAATCTTGCTTCCTCTTTCCTATTTTACCTCCTAAGGAAAAGGCTGTTAGGCAAGACTAAATATTAAATTGACAGGGCCATTTGAGAAGGTAAGGTGAACATCCAAGACTCCTTAGTTGGTTTAAGAACATACACAGAGGATGCTGGAGTTTTATGCCACATTTTGCTTTCTCTGGGCAAAAGTAATGCCTTCAAAGATTGGTATCCTTGCTGTTGCTGTTCATCCATAATCAGAATCATAAAGGTTCTAAAAGACCACCAAGATCATCGAGTCCAAGGTTTGTTAATGAATTTCCAATCCAAGGATAGAATGTTCTTGTTTCATCTTCACAACTCATTCTGCCCCCCAGGATGATCTTCAGGGCAGCTTGTGAAAATTACGGTGCCTCACTAAATATGCACCAAGTGCAACATGCTCTAACACAACCCACAGTAATCCTTATGACTTCCACACAATTCCTGATATTCTTAGATTCAACTGTATCTTGATTGATCACAACAGCACAGCTTCCAAGCTTCCCATTGCAGTATGCATTGCAGCCTGCCAAATTGAGATTTGCTCTTGGAGATAGATGAGGATGTGAAATGCTGCAAGACTTTAATATTGGAAGCAAAATTTGCAAACTGGGCAATTATAGTAGGGAATCATAGGAGGAACAATAAATTATGGAAATGCAACAATCAGTTGCAAGTTATATTACACATGATTTGCACCAGCTCTTTCATGTCCAGCGCCAATCAAAACCTTTGTTTTGTTTGGCATTGGGAGTACCTGATGATGAAGGGAAGACAGAAGTCTTAAATAGTTTGTGCTCATAAGTACCAGACCATTAACACTCAGAAATGAAATATTTGGTTTGAGGGATTATTAGTTTTATTCCATTATGTTTACATCTGTAGATCTTTCTCATAGGCCAAAGCACATGTCAGCAAGAATAGTGCCAGTACAGTTTGGATGAATGGACTGCTGAACTACACACTGATACTGCCAGCTGTCAAGAGAAGTCTTGAGTCTGTTAAAAAGTAAAACTGAATTGTGTGCTGCTGTATTTTTGTGTCCAATATGAGGAATTGAAAAATATGTTAATTAAAATATTTTGTAAATTACTTAAAACTGGATCTTTGGGAGAAGAAATTGTTTAACATTTTGTGAAATGACAATGATGTATTTCATAGTGAAAATGCCACATGACAATAACACTGGGATTCCTGGTACACTAACAGTGAAATATCATTCAGGTAAGGCAGCTGCAATGTTTCAAGCCTGGAAACTGGCAGATGTTTAGCATTTCTTAACTTCAGGCCACAGATACCTGCTGTTTGATTTAAGGCACCAGAAAAACTACCAGCGTGGCTTGAACCAAAGTTGCTGTAGAATAAAATGGCCACAATAGATGAACTCTTTTGATTTACTATTGTTTTATTTGCCCTAGAGTGCACTGTATTATTTTCAAGTGACACACCTCAGGGTTTCACAGCAGTCTCCCCTCCCCTTATTCTAGCATGACTGATACAACATTTGGTTTGCTGGAAAAAGCTGTTTTAAAGCCATTATTTAAAAATCCCTAGGATGGTACACACTATTTTCATTTAAAAGTCAAGGAATAGCAGTGCCTAATATTTATTTTAATAGACTAGCCACCACTTTTTATTAGATGAGATAATGGAAATAAGTTTTTGCCTACCAGGTCATAACATTTTTCTCTGAAGAACTTGAGAAGTGCCTCTCAGCAGATCTGGCCTTGAGAAAACCCCCTCTTTGCCAAGTAAACTCCAGGCAGGTGGTAGCAAAGAGGCAATGTCCTGAAAATACTGCTTCCTGATTGTATGTGTGTGTGTATATATATATATATATATATGTGTGTGTGTGTGTGTGTGTGTGTATATGTAT
>VZRX01016333.1:14108-81057 GCA_013398075.1 Notiomystis cincta
GTGTGTGTGTGTATATATATATATGGATGGATGGATGTATTTTTTAAAAGTGTATGCAGGAGCCACTGGAGTTTGTTGGTAGAGCTTTAAACTATCTTGGGAGGGAGAAAGAGAAAACCAGGCTTCCCAGTTATGAGCAGTGGGATGGTGTGTCAAAACTTGAGGAGCTTGAGGAAACCACCTCTAATGGGATCCCTCAATCTGTTTCAGGAGGTGTTGGCTACAATGTACCATACATGATATGTTTCTATAATAATGCACGTGGCATGAAGAGGAAAACCAGGATGCTTTGTCCCAGAGATTTGGTATCATTGGCATAATTGAAACCTGGTGGGATGAGTCCTCTGACTGGAGTGCCCTGTTGGATGGTTACAGGCTCTTAAGGAAGAAAGGCTAGAATGTATGGAGCTCACAGTTGGCAATGGCACAGTTGAGANATCTATTATATAAAAGGCCACCTCCTGCCTCTTCTGTCCTGCCTATCCCTCTTGAAGAGCCTTTAACCATCCAACAGGGCAGTTCAGTCACAGGACTCATCCCACCANGCACAGGAGTAGGCAATTCCCAAGTGTCCTAAGTCAAGCAGATGACAGAGAAGGCTACCTTGGCTGAACTGAGATTTCATTTAGAAATAAAAGAAGGTGTCCACCGAGTGGCATCTGGGTCAGGGGACATGGGAAGAATACAGAGATGCTGTTTGCCACTGTAGGGAAAAATAAGACACAGCCACAGTTCAGTTGGAGATGAAGCTGGCCAGAACTGTGGGGGNAACAGATTGAGGGATCCCATTAGAGGTGGTTTCCTCAAGCTCCTCAAGTTTTGACACACCATCCCACTGCTCATAACTGGGAAGCCTGGTTTTCTCTTTCTCCCTCCCAAGATAGTTTAAAGCTCTACCAACAAACTCCAGTGGCTCCTGCATACACTTTTAAAAAATACATCCATCCATCCATATATATATANAAATAAAAAGGGTTTTTTTGCAAATAGTGGCAAAAGGCAATGTAAAAATAACATCATCCCCTTAACAGGATGAGGATGGTTTTCTTACAAACAGAGACAGAGAGAAGGCAGAGGTGTTTAATGCATTCTTTGCCTCTGTCTTCAACATGGATGAAGGACCATGGAGGTGTCAGTGCCCTGAGTTAGAGGACCATGTGTGGGATATGCTTCTTATCTGTCTGCAATTACATCTGCACAACAGCTTTTTCTTTCTTCTTAAATATGTTATCTCAGAGGTGTTACCTCCATTCTTGGATGGCCCAGCCTTGGCCAGCAGCACAACCATCTTGGAGCTGGCTGGCAGCTTCTCACAGAAGCCATCCCTGTAGCCCCTTGCTACCAAACCCAGACACTGGGGATGTGTCTCTGCAATTCCTTTGGACCTTGTTGATCAGTGATCATATCTAGAGTATGATGCAATGTCCAACTTGTGAGGCAACATTTTCCTCAGGGCAGGGGGTGACCAGCAATGGGTACAGGAGACCTTTGGATGTGGAAGGTCACAGTGGAGGCTTCCTGCCAAAAATTAGCCCCATGCTTTTGTCATTGTTCAATTGAAATGCTTTTCAGGAGTGACTGTTCTGGATGATGGCCCAGGGCCTCTACACTTTGGTTCCCTTTGGATTATGGTCTATGTGTGCCTCCAGAATTCCTTTATGAAGAGGAGCATGCTAAATAAAAAATGAAGGATATTGTGATATCAAGTCATACTCGTGAGATCCTGAGTGATTCAACCTGGGGAGATTTAGGGTCTTCTGCCTTTCTACAAGCCCAATGTTATTGCATCTAGAACTTCCAGAGCACTGGAAATGTTGAGTTTGAAGTTCTTGGTTGTTCCTACAGTGGCTTTGCCCTGGAGTTTTGAAGCTAAATTATCATTGCTCTGTGTCTGAGGAGGTCTGTGACACACATCTGCCACAGAAAGTAGGGATCCCAGATAGCCCACTTGGAGGGAACAAATCAGTTTTCTAAAGGGAGAAAAATCCTTTGCAAGGAGTAAAGGACAAGGAGTAACCTTGGCTGTTATTCCTTTGAAATGTTTTTTTGAAATGGTACATTCTGAAACAATACTTCTGTTTTGACAAATTCATATTTTCTACTGGAGCCAAGTTGCTAGAAAATTCCCAGTTCTCCCTAATTCAATTTAGTGAATGTGTTATTCATGGCACCCTAAATACTACCTCTCCAAGCTGAACTGTCCCAGTCATTTAATTCACTACATAATCAATGTTTACCCAAGCATCTCTTCACCTTTGTTGTCTGTTTGTAAACTGTTTGCCGCATCCCTTTTTGATGAAGTGGTCGGCACTGAACAGTGGTCCAGAGGAAGCTCTCTCATTGATTTTTATGATGGTTTTCACTTTCAATACTGTTTTTAACATCGCTCTGTTTGCATCCTAACATTTGTTCTTTTGATCAATGCCATGTATTGAGCAGAGACTGTTATTGACTTGTTCGCAGAAGTGTCCAAGTCCTTTTTTCCCCTCTGCAATTGCAGGTAATTTAGAGTCCTGTAAGGTGCATTAGTGGGTCAGATTATTCTTCTCAATGTCTACCATTAGCTTTTCCTTCTGAGCCCTGCAAGGCAGGCAGGCAGGCAGTGCTATTGCAATCAGGCTTCCCCCCAAGGTGCACAGTTTGAAATTTGGTCTGGGACTCTGCAAGCATAGTGCACCAGCTGCCATCCAGCACAGACGTGGAAAGAATGTCTTCCCCACAGAGACCCGCCCTCTTTATCACCAGCGTGACCCCCTCTTGCTCTCACAATTACTCACTCCAGCTGCAGGTTATCAGAGGAGAAAATACTAAGGAGAAGGTGACATGTCCTTAGTCCTGTCAAAGAATTGTGCCTCAGAAGCTTAGGCTTTACTGCAGATTATGATGTATGAAGAAATTATTTCCTAGTATTACCCTAAAAATCATCAGATACATAGCTGGTGAGCACTGTGATTTAGCATGAGAACTGCAACATAATTGCCTTAAGTTGCTAACCTCAGTCCTATAAAATTATCTGTGGCCTTTGCTAAAATATTCTATTTTCAAGGGAACTGAAGGCTTCCTGAAAAACTAACCTCACAGCTGTTGTCAAAATGCTCAGTGTTTTGAGATTTTGTTATTCTTTAGTATGTGCTTTTAATTGGTGTTCCTCTCTGCAAACTCTCCTGTGAGTTGAGCACACCATACTGGGGAGCTGAGCACACTGAACAGCCAATACTGTCTGGTACAGGGAAATACAAAGAGCAAATAACACACAGGAAAAAATGCAAAATGTATAGTAACATGGAGATTTAAATTTTTTTTGCCACCAAAATGAAGAGAAATATTAATATTAGAGTGGTCAGCATGGAAAGATATTTAAATGAATAAATAATCTAGATTTCATGGATTTTCTACTTTTAGTAGGCAACTGCTAAGAAATCAGTTTACCCTCTTGGGCTTTTGCTGTGTAACATTTTTCTGCTTGTAAAACAAATAACAAGGATTAAACTAGATTCATTTTTTTCTGGCAGATTAAGCACCTGTCTTCTGTCAGGTTCCCTTCTCAATACTTCTTGCCAGTGCTTGCTCATAAAAGAAATTTGTCAGCTACTAAAGCATTGAAGTAGGAATGATTCTTTGCATACATTTATAACTCAATAGTAACTCAAGTTATATTTGCAATTTAACTTTCAATTACTTCCTGGAGGAGTACTGTCCAGGAGAGAGCCTGCTCATTGTAACTTGCTCAGTCATGCCCTAAAAGGATGATTAAAAGCAAGTGTCACAAGAAACTCTTCCTCCTGATTACATATCCTACTGATTACTCTTGCTAAAGGATGTAAATACAGTATAACTTTTAGCTCTGAATAATCTAATAATAATGGTCAACCCATTTAAGAAACCAAACCCAGATTCCTCCCCTTCCTCTCCCCCTCCCCCCACTTTACAAGCTGTTGGGACTAAAATGTCAGCCAGGCCTCCAGATATATGATTTTTTTTTTTTTTTTGTTCTATTTTTCTTTCCCAAGGAATGATCAATATGCAAAATTGAGAAGGAATCAAATTAATTTGTTTATCACTCCCGTGCCAACTCCTCTCTTCTGATTAATTTATTTGCAGCACCATGGCTAATCCAGGGCACACAGTCAGGATTGCCGAGGTGTACCTTAGCAGAGTTTAAAAAATAAGCTTATTAATGAGGCATGAGAAGTGGCAGCATCCTGCTCAGCCTCTCTGCTGTGTTGGGGGTAAATGCACAAGATTTCCTTATTTTGCATAAGGTTTTCTCTGTGTAATGGAATTTAACTGTATAAATGTGAAGTTGATAGAGTAAATGGTGCCTTCCCTGTAAGGTGGCACTTTACCCTCTGGTTTCTCCTCTCTCACATTCTCCCTAAGGAAATTGCCTTAGAATTGTAGAACAGCTATTCCACTCTCAGGGGCATCAGGGAGGACAGTTGTTTTTGTCCAAGTCTTAAGAGTTTTCTTTACAGTGTGAGCTGTAAAGAGACAAAGAGAAAACTCCAGGTAGGGCAAAAGGCTTCTGCCGCCTACAGCCACTCTCAGAGGCGTGATCCAAGGATGGGGATGTGGAGGTACCCACAGGGCTGTTCAGGCTGATGGGAGAGAAGTGATGTCTCAGTGTAAGCTCACACAAGCTATGAGGAGTGAGAAGTCGTGAAAATTCAGCCTCATTTCTGAACCAAAACTACAACATAGTCCTGTTTATCGAAGTATTACCAAGATAACCAAAGTGCCAGGTGCAGGCTAGGTAGAGACCAAGCATGGAGCACAGAAGTTATTCAGGAAGTGCTGAAGTCAAAATAGCTGAAGAAGACTCACCTTGGGGAAAGAAAATACGCAGGATAACTCAAATTGTATTGAGAAAAGTCCTCAGGAGCAGCTGGATAGGAAGCTGGTTAGGCATGAAATGTGTGGAAAGCAGCAGAGCTTCTGTACCTATTTCAGAAGCTGGAAATATCTTCTCTTTCTTGGTACTGTGGATTGCCTTTTTTATTCGGCTTTCGGATCATCTTGAGGTTTTAAAGAGCTTTTCCTGGAAATGCTTTCTGAGATTGAGGAGCTCTGTGATTTCTTGGAAAATAAAAAGTACTTATTGTGACTTAGGAGACAGAACCAGACAAAGGAGTTTGGGTCTTTTTTCCCTTCTAATTGGTTGCCTACTTTTTCATAGCATTTATAAGAACTTCGATATTTTGTCAGACTCTTGTTCTTCCTTTGTTCTACAAGTTTCTTAGCCTTCAAAACAGTATTTTACACAAGATGGTAGCAAAAATCAAAAAATATATGTGTCCATTTCTTTTGGGAGCTAGTTTCTTTCTGAAAGAAGATTAAAAGCTAGAAAAAAATCACAGAGAGTAAGCTATTAAATGAAATAGAATATAACTATTTATTTATACTTAGTGGTCATTGAATGTAAACAAATCCTGTTATTATAATAATTTACTTTGAGGTGCTAAGTAATGGTCAAAGTTTTATTCTTTCTCACTATCCTCTGCCCTTGATACTCTGGACTGAAGTAGAGTAAATGTTACTGCACCCAACTTTTGGCAAATTTCTGCTGTCACCATCAGAACTTAATAAATGAAAAATAATCTTCCTTTTACCAAAAGAAAACTGTTCAACAACAATCAGGATATTTCTTTTGTGGCCAATCCTCTCTGGCCTTGCCTGATCTTCTCCTGCAAGGCTCAGCTATATCTTTTATGAGTTTAAAATCTCAGGTCTTGTGAGGGTCTGCCTCTTGAGGTCTCACAGGCAGTCATTGGAATGATATTACTTTCTGTCCAGCCAGCCTTTGCTCTATGAATGAATCACTCATGAGTAGAATGCTGTTATATAATGTCAGCTTGAGAGTTTAAGAAGATTAAGTTTCTAATTTTCATTGCACGGTATCCACAGTGGGCAAAGGAATGTGCTGGAAATAAAAGTGTTGGCATTAATGAATTATGGGGAAAGAAAAAAGTAGGATGCTTGTGTTTGACCTGTTGCAAAATACAGATGGAGAGAAAATAGGAGTGTAAATTGGTCAGAGTGAAGAAAACCGAAACCATCTAGTGAATAGGTGATCGACACAGTACAGCCTCTTTGGTGAAACAGAGAGCTCAGGCAAAGGGTTCAGATCACACTGTACCAGGGAGAGACAACCCACCTATTCCTGGGAGCCAGGACATAGCTCTACAACAGAGTGACCTTTTCTCACCATGAAATGATAGCTGTGGGGGGACACCAGCAGGAACTCCTCTGTCAAATGCTGCCTCTTAAATGCATTGATGCAGTGAACATCTTAGTGTGCTCTTTTCTCCATCAGTATCGATGGTGAATTAGGGTGGGTGGCAGACTGTGGCTTTCCTGAATAATCAAAGTTAGAGCCATCCTGCACTACTGCTGTAATATGACCAGTATTGATTTTTCTTTCTATCCAGCCACTTTAGTTTAGCTCTATTTTCTCTTCTTCCTCCTAATAAATACACAGAATGAACTATGCCAGATACTATAGTTAATTGCATTCACTTCTTAACTAAACATGTCAGACATGCAATCTAAATGATATGTCCATTTATTAACATCTTATAAATTTTGCATGAAAAAATGTAGATAAATTCCAAATATTAGACATAAATTGAAACTGCTGGGGTGTAACAGTATGTGGTAGAGAAAAGTGTTTTTGCCTTCTCCTTATGCAAGCAAAAGAATAATATATAACAGCATGCTTTTTTGATAGTAAAGAGGTTTTTTTGGCAATTGAATAAAGGGACAAATAGACTGAATTGTCCAGGTTGGAATAAATGCCCAGATTTGTGTATCTCTGCACATCACTGCAAGATCATGCGCTTGTTACCAGCTCCTTTCTGTTCCCCCAGCTATTTTAATCCTTTTGACTGCCTGTGGTACTGGCTGGAGGTGTTTATAGGCTAGGATAGATATATTACACAGATTCTGAGAGATTCTTTACTGCATGCTGAGTATGTCTGATGTTTCAGGTTTGCTAAGTATGCACAGATCAAAGGTGAACTTAGCACTGAACTTACTACCATGTATGATTTATCTCAGGAACACCTGTCTTTTCAGAAGTCTCATAGTTTATGCTGTTGGATGTCTGAAAAAAATGCAAGTATCACAAAACACCAGGAAAGTTATATCCTTGTGTTTTGTTTGACTTGAGATGGAGCATAGGATTTTAATGTCTTCTGAGGGATTATTGACGATAATGCCTTTGGTTCTTCAGGACCTGTTTGTCATCTGGTTCTGGTGCAAATCAACCTGTTATCCATTCCTGCTATTACAGCTTCATGGGAATTTTTTCATATCTTTATTATACAAGAAATCACATACTCGACAATGAACTGTTTATTTGCCATTTATTCTCTGTCTTCTGCCAATGAGAGAGTAATGCAGATATACATGCTTATTTTTCATGGAAGCATGGAATGGTTTGTGTTGGGGATCTTAAAGGTTGTCTAGTTTCAGGTTTTAATAAAATGATTGAAGTTTGGACAAGATTTTCTATTCCAATGTTTGGGGATTTTTGTTTTTCATTATGTAAACATCAGTATCAGGAATTGAAACAGAAAATTTCACAGCATTTATATAGCAGCTGAATTAAAAGGAAAACTCCTATTTTTGCATATAGTTATAAAAACCCTCTTCATAGATACACTGTGCTTGCAGGACATCTGTCAGAATTAGGGAATCAGTAATATTGTCTAATTTAAATGCCTTTTTAATGCCTATTTTTTTCATAGTTAGAAGTGGCCAACATTAACTCTAAAGTTGAAACAGTAGGCTTTTCTTCAAGAATACACGACAAAGTTTATAGTAGTTTTTTCAGTCTTCTGGGACAGAGTGGGGAGAGTTTTGGTTTTTAGGGTTGAACTTAGTTCTCTAGAGTTTTATTCATTTGCTCACATAAAATGGTACTTTGGAAATTATTACTCTGTTTTCTTGTAAGACTCAAAAGCAAGTTTACTTTCTCATGGCAGCTGCTGGCTTCCTTGCTTTGAAGTGCTGTTATTGATACTTGAACTGTATATGATCAATACCGTGACATTTCTATGGGTCTGCTTCTGCATCATTAAAGCTGGGAAAAGTTTTGTTGTTAATTGCAGTGAGCATCAAAAGATCCATGCTGGATCATGCTTATAGTATTAGTCTCCATTGTAACAAGGCTACAGCATAAGATCAAAAAGTATTTGATTAATTTTTGATAATTTTTATAGTTCTCAACTTCTTAGCTTGTTTCCACCTCCCACAATGTTTAAAGCCTTCATGATTTCTGCTGATCTGGATTTGTAAAGTAATTATTAAAAGACTTTGATATTTATAAGATATCTGAAACATTTCTACTAATTAATTATTGAGTCCCCAAGTGATTCAATCCTACTGATTTGTAATAAATATTTAAGATTTCTATGCAATAAAGAGGGTTGACTTGTTTTTGCAGGTGTTTGTTTGTTTATTTGTTTGTTAATTTTACCTTCATTGTTTTGTAATTTGAAGCCAGAAGACATTTAATACTACCAAGACATTTTTATCTGTGTGTATTTTTATGTGAACTGTATATATTTGTCTTAGTGTTGATAGCTTGTCCTTGAAATTAGCAAAACCTATCAGTTGTTCTATGTCCAAAAGAATCACAGAATCACAGAATATGCCAAATTGGAAGGGACCCACAAGGATCCTTGAGTCCAGCTCCTGACCCTGCACAGAACCATCCCCAAGAGTCACACCATGTGCTCAAGAGCATTGCCCAAACACCTCTTGAACTCTTGCCTTGGTGCTGTGACCACTTCCCTGGGGAGGCTGTTCCAGTGCCCAATAACCATTTGAAGAAAGAACATTTTTCTAATATCCAACCTAAGCCTTGCCTGACACAATTTCAGGCCATTCCCTTGGGTCCTGTCACTGTCACTACAGAGAAGAGATCAGTGCCTGCCCCTCCCCTTCCCCTCATGAGGAAGTTCCGGACTGCAATGAGGTCTCCCCTCAGTCTCTTCTCCAGGCTGAACAGACCAAGTGACCTCAGCTGCTCCTCCCACAGCTCCCCATCAATGCCCCATTAAGTCAGTCTGCACATGTCAGTAATTTCACACACTCAAAATCCTAAACTATAGGGTGCATGGTCTTGGAGTGGATTATGAAGTCTGATGAGTATCTTTATACCATGTGTTGGGAGACTTGGAACTTAAGAACTTCAGAAAGTAAATTAAAAAATTCCGAGTTTAGTTGGAGCCCAAATCTAGGGCTGGTGTGAAACAGTAAATACATCTAATCTCTGTTTACTCCATGGAGCTTCAGTGCTGAAGTCAGACCATTCCTCAGCAGAGGGTATGATTCTGTTTAAGTTTCAGAAAGTCGAATCTTATCTACAAAGTAATCCACTAACATTTTTCAGCACTCTCTGAATGGACTGATAAGAGCTAATCAATCAATTTTCAAAGCCTGACTGTTGTAGGAGGATAATGTAGTGACAGTGTACTGCTGCCTTCTTCTCAGATTATTTCCCAAAAAAAAGATGTGCAAAACATCTCATTATCATATATTTTTCAAAATAATGCAGAGTTAATTTAGCTTGTGAGAAAATAAGTTGTAACAGGTGACTAGCACACTCTGCTGAGAGTTCTCTTTCCACTGGTTTTGAGTCAATTTGAGATCTTTTACCAGTCACAGAGAGGATCTGCAGCAATTGCTTATTGGTGGTTCAATAAGACAGAGAGCTAGATAGCTGAGATTAATTGGCTAGGAGGCTGACTATTAATATACTCACCACATCCAGTGAAGGGAGTCTGCTAATCCAGCACTTGCCTCTCAGGTGGGGGAGGTATAGGCCCTTTTGTATAGGCTAATTCTTCACATTGAATTACTGTCTTTTTCTCTGCTTTTATTCTTTTCCACCCCTTGAAGATTTTACCCTTTTATCTTAGTATTTTTCTCATAAATTGCTGAATTCCTTGCTGTCCCATCTCTGCGCTTCTGAAAATTCCTTCATAAGAAGCTTTTTCTATCTCACTTTTAAGTTACTTTTTGAATTCAAAGGTTTGAGACTTTGAATTTGTAGGTGGCTCATTTGCACTTTCAAAGCTTCTTGACAAAATCAAATATGTCAACCAGGTAAGTTTTTTGAAATATTTTGCCACCTTCAATTCTACCATATGGGGCCACCTAAACATTGTCTAGGCTGTTATTGTGAGCTGAATCTTCTGGCATGTTGTTTTGGCTTTTGGAAAATAATATACAGACATATTTTAAACTTGGATAAAAAATCCTCTTCATTTTAGACAGTTAAGGCATTTTTCAATGTAATTCTCTTTCATACCACCATCAAGCACAATCCTGTGTTTTCATGGCATCTACTCACAAAGCTGTTCTTTGTCCTCTGCTACATAGTCCTTGACAGGTTGGGCAAGATGCTGCTTTTAGCATTGTGGCATTCTAATATGTTAGTGCTTCTCTTTAAAAATCAAAGCTATTCTTTCCTTGAGAGAGAACTTAAATTTATGAAAGTAAGCTCAAAAAGGATGTCTAAATCACATAGTCTTACCTCCTCAGTATGACAGGATATAAAATTTTACATTTAACCAACATCAAACCCAAATGCTGGCTAAATCTTGAAGTCCTACACGGCTTGTGGTGGAATTTTATCTGTAAGAGCTCACTAGGTCACTTTTGTTTGAGGTGTTTTATTATGCACAATGAAAACAGGAGAAACACATCTGAAGAGCTTTATATCCTTTCATGCGAGTATTTCTCCTCCTGAATCCTTGAGCCACTCACTATCTCAACAAGTACACTCCTTTTTAAATTTTATTTTCTGACTTTAGTGACTTTAGCTTACTAACTTTCTTTAATCTTAACAACAGTATTCTTGTCAGTTCTAAGCTGTGCTCTGTCAGGTGAAGCTCTGTGCAGAGAGCTGCAGCATCAGAGTCCACCTGGGAGGAACTGACTGTGTGAGACAAGGTGGAGAAGCTGAGTAGTGTCTGATGCTGCAGAGACACAGTGATACCCCACATAAACTCAGTATTCTTTTTGCTAGATTTTATAATGTTTTGGTGAGTCATGAGAAAGTTATAGGACTGTTGAAACTCCTCTGAGTACACAGACCTGTATACTAAGCAGATAACCTACATCTGAGTTTTTGGACACAGGTGTCCAGTATTCCTCTGTATTCTAACAAATATTGTAGCACTGTGATAATGTATTCAATGATTCATGTTCTTTTTTAACAATAACTTTCTAATTATTTACTGCTGTCTTGTGAAGTTACAGTGTGATTAACATTTGTTTCTGAGATGGTATTGAATACATTTGCTGTATAATTATTTGTATATACTCTCTTTTGATCCATACTTTCTATAAAGACATATCCATAATTAATGTCACAGGTCTCTATTTATTTCCAGAGATAAAAAAAAGTATTAATTCCCATAGCTCATTTGGACCTGCAGGGGAATAGCAATTTTTAGATCTAAATAAGTTATTCAGCATTTCCCTTTGGTATTATTAATTTTGTTTTTTCAGAGCAACTGTACCAAATGAATATACTTAGCACTAAAATTAACTACATTCAGATAACTCATCTGTTTAAAAAAACCCTGAGAAACACATGCACATAGATCTTTGCAATTCTGAATGTAAGCAAAAACAAGGGAAATACAATCACAGAGAATAATATTGTAATAAAACATCAGAACACGTAAAAACCTCAGTCACCAAGTTATTGGCTTCATATGGACTCATAATTAATTCATAGTCTGCCTCAAATGTGTCTGGGAGAAAGGACATAAACCAGGAATGTGGGGTTTTGTTGTTTTCCCCTCTGTGACTTCTTTTCTGCCAGATTCCAAATGAAATGAAACCAAGGCTGGCATTACACAAAATTTAATTCAGATGAAACTTCAGACACTAAAGTCATTAAGCATATATTGCCTAAATAAAAAATGAGATGTTTGCAAGCTGCCTTGACATGGTCTGCAAAGTCTAGTACATAAAAAAGCAGCCCAGCAAATTGTCAAATGTTACTGAAGTAAATAAAAAGAAACCTCCTCTGCCCCTTTGTTCCTTCTTTATTCTCTTACAATTACTTTGCAGATACAATACTCCTGATAGACAGTTATACACCAGCATGCTGAAGCAGAATGGTTTCCTATATCACTAAGTCACTGCAATACAATTTGAAAAGAAAAGACAAGCAATAATTTACTATTTTAGAGGTGTTTACATAATTCCAATTGCTCATCCAGCAAATGAAGAACTATGACTCTCATCTCTTCCCTGCAGATGGCAGTAGTAATCATAACTTCTTGGAGGTTAAGTCTCTTCATTATATCCAAGGTGTCCAAACTATGACACTGAGAAAGTAACAGTGACTGATTTAGGCATTAGTTGTGTTTTTTAACTGGCATCAGACACCATGTATAAAAGCATGTAAAGGGAAACTTATGGAGCAAGACAATTGTCAATTCATTTCAATTTGCCATACTTCAGCCTGCATATCTACTGAAAATGATTGGATATATATAAATCAAAGCTCTGGAGACATACTGATATGACTGTGACTACTGCTAGTATGACTGTGCTCATCTTGTTGGAGTGAATTTCCACTGTTCTTACTCAGCTGTAGATTTATTCTCAGATCCCACAGTATGTATGTGGGGCTAGTGATACAAATAAACATCTAGTTATTATTATGTTGTAGCCTGAACTCAACCAAAACTCACTGCAGCTGTGCAAATTCCTAAAAATTAGTTTAACTGGCACTGTCATGAAATCCATTGCAGTGCCTGAGGGTAGCTGCAATAACACCCATGAATCTGCCTGTGTTTCCTCATCTATATGTAACCCATGAAGAATGTTAGTAAAGCAAGTGGCTAGTGGACAGACCTTCTCTTAGAAAGTTTTCACTGGCAGAAATGACTCAGTTATGATATTCCTTCTTTCTCAAAGATGATGTGCACCAGAAATGGCTCATTGTGAATGAAATAAAATATAATATGAAAATAAAAAAGAAGAGAATGTCTTTATCTAAGTAGAAGACAAATCCAACTCTTTGGATCTCTAGGGCGGTGTTATTATTGTTATGTAGAAGATGTTTGGATGATGAGAAGGGAAGATACAGAATGATACCTTGAATAGCAAGGAATACAAGTGCTGTATTATAAAATCTGGTGTTATTTTCAACTACTCCTATTTGTGTACTGACCACTTAAAAACTAGACAAAAGCAGTCTTCTCAATGCAGCAGTGGTAAAAAGTCTTTAAATGTTACTTCATTAAGGAAATCTTTAAAAAGAATTAATGTTCTTGCTGTTAAACCTCTATAATTTTGATCTTGTACATATAAAGAGAGAATCTTTTGTCTGTGTTATTTGTTCCATATGAGAAGTTCTGTGTACTATGCATAAAAATAAGAGATTTGCATGTCAGACCAAGAATTAGAAAAAAATAGAAATGAAGAGTCACAGCATAACCTGAGTTGGAAGAGACCCATCAGGATCATCGAGTCCAGCTCCTGGCCCTGCACAGGACACCCCAAGAATCACATCATGTGCCTGAGAGCATTTCCCAAACAGTTCTTGAAAGCAAATCTTGTAACCCAGTCTTAATTGCTTTGACTTAAATTGAATTAAGTCTATTGATTTTATAAGGTGTATATAATAGATATATTTAACTTATATAGATCCATATCTTACTGAAAAGTGAGGACAAAAATCTTTGTGTTTAGTTTTGTGTTTGTTTTATAAAAAACTGAGGAGGCTACAGCTTTAGGTCTGAGACAGAATGATTAGGCTGGTGAATTTACTCACAAAGGCATTGTTTAATCCTACAGGTATTGCTAGCAGTATTCTTATATCATTGTCAGTCTTTGACAAATTATCTTTTGTTTGTCTGCTACTTGTCTGATTTACATTACTTCTTCTGGAAATGTTTTAGGGGGCAGAAAAAAAGTGATTCACAGACTTATCCAGCTTCAGAATTGGAAAGATTAATATTGGAGAGAGGTAGAAAATGTAAAAATGTAAGGAGAGGAAGTTTACATTCACACACTAAAATATATATTGTGTGTAGACACAGAAAATCCTGGATATTGAAAAGGTTTATCAAAGTCAATGAGAATAGCCAAATATTGTAACCTTAAGCATGTACATAAATCTTTGCAGGATCCAGGGCTTTGTTAATAAGTTTTGTTTCATGATGAAATGATATGTTTGAACAAAATAAACCACAAGACTTTGAGAATCAATCAATTTCAAAATTAGTTGAAAACAAAAGGAAGCAATCTATTTTTTAATGTTTTTTTTTAAAAACCTTAAACCTGCTTGGTTTATTTTTCCTTGAAAATGTAATGTTTACTGCAAAAAATAACCACTTGTTTTTCCTCCCTTCCTGCTTCCCTCTTCATCTAAATGAGTGAAAAATATATTCTTAAAATGACGTTTTTTTAATAAAGTACTTTTAAATTAGGATTATGTGTTTCTCTTTTAAAATCTGTGAATAATATAATTTCAATTAGACTTTAAATGTTTCAAACAATCATAAATTCTAATGCTACATACACATCTGCAAGTTTAAGTGTATCATTTTTAGTAGTTCTCAGTACTACAATTAGGAAAACATGTAGGGATGGAGTTAAATGTCAGCAAATTAAGGACCTAGGGATCAATATTTTACCTTTACTCTCTCATAGCAGATAATTTCCCTTTCACTAGGGCAAGAAAATTCAACAGAAGATTTAGTTAACAGAAAACATCACATTAATTTTATAAAATGTGTCCTGGGAATATGTCAGGTGATTTCAAATTTAGGCAACTCTTGTCCTTTTGTCTTCATTTGCAACCCAGTAACTATCCATCTGGGTGTTTAAATTTTGACAGAAACGGATTATTAGCAAGAAAATGGAAGCATGTTCTTCCTCTGTCTGACACAGGCACATCTTTTTAATGGCTGACTGCAGAATTTTCTCCTCTGGATATGAATATCTGCTTTGGCCAACCTGATATTTCTAATCCTCACCTAATAAAGCATTTCTGTATCAGTTTGATAATCTTCCACTGGTCTGCATTTACAAAAACTTCCTTGAGATAGCATCTTTTGTTAGGAGTTTTCATTTTCTACTCCCAGGTTGCACTGTTGAGAGTAGTTTTCTGTGACCCTACCTATTCTCCCACAACGTGCTTAAATCAGAGGGATCTTAGTGCACATTCACTACTTCTTGCCTGAAATAATACTCCTCTATCTTTGCACATTCGCTTTCTGCAGCTTGCATCCCAGCCTTTTCCATACCTGCACAGTGCCAGGAGGAAAAGGTGCTATAAGAAGACAACGTGCCACACAGGCATACAGACTTGTAGGTTGATGGATATCAGATATTTGCTGATTAGAAGAGATCTGTGTTGGTGGGAAAAAGGAAGCCAGAAACTGATGGCTGGGCCCTGGTTGACATAAATCCTGAGAAAACTTTCAACACTTATTTTAAGATCACATAGATAAACCTTGCTGAGTCTGAAGCACAATTCAAAATGGGGCAGGCTGATTGTGCACACTGCATAACTCAGCCCATAAAGGAAAGTATAGAGACTGAAATGCCAGCTCATCTTCAGGCTGTAGATTGTTTATATCTCTGTTAATTATGTTAATTGTTTAATGATAATTGATTTAAATGGCAAGGCTGCGATCAATTTTTGGCAGATGTTTAGGTAAGGTGAGTGACAGCTGGAACTAGGCTCCCCTATCTCTGAGTTAATGGACCCTCTAAGAGGAAATATTAAGCTTGTTCAGACAATGGTAAAAGTCAGTAGCTGAGTGATGATGAAACCACAGCTAGCCAGGCAGTCTGCACAGCAGCTTTGTTTGTCAGGGACAGGAGGAAGAACTCCTCGAAGTACAGGTGAACTCAGGGAGTTCATACCTCCTGGGAGCACAGGATGATTCTTTGGCAGCACTCCTACACTTTGGAAGAGCAGGTGCAAGTTTGCTAGAGGTAAATATCTGAAGGCTTGCTGTGTGCCTGCCTCTCAAGGCTGTGCAATAAAGGTGTGAACAGGCTTAGAAAGATCTTTATAAAGGGATGAAGCCTTCCCATGCCCAGGTGAGAACAAAGATCCACAAAATGGGCAGTTTGCACTAGGAACAAGTATTGGTGAAGGTTCAGAACAACTCAGATCAGCCTATTCCTGCTGTCTTGATATGATCAGATATGTCCCATGTATTAGTAGCTAACTCTAATCAGTGTGGAGCTGGATAAGACCATAGCAATCCTAAGCATAGCTTCAAAAGAGAAATTAAATTAATAAGAAGTTCCAAAACCTAATACATTTTTAGCTCAGTAAGCAGTTAAAAGTCCCCCATCAGAATGAAGGCTGCTAGATTTATTGTACAAAATGCAGTAGATGCTTTGCTGTGTCAGTGGCAAGGGCTTCAAGTAAGATATTACAAAACAGAGAAACTGGGCAAAATGTGGCAGCTAAGGTTCATTTTGTACTACTTTAAGGTAAGTAATATAAAGAATGCATCCAGCTTGACACAATATCAAATTTTGAATTGATGCTTACAATTAAGGAAAATTATCTTACAGTCATTTTGGACAGTTATCTGAAATAATTGTCTTAAAATGCAGCAGCAATCAAAATTGTCAGCAAGGTATTGAGTATCATCAAGGAATATATGAAGATCAAGACAAAATTGAAAGGCAATGAGGAAAGACAGGGACCTCTCAGTTTAGAGAAGGCTGAGGAGGAGGTTGGATTTGGAGTTGTGATTCCTTAAGACTCACATAAAGAATTAGAGGACATTTAAACCAGAAAAGGTTTATTTGAACAGGTAGAAGAAAGCAATTCTTTATAAATGAGGAAATGATCTTCTGAATGTTGCTACTACAGAAGGATGTGGAAGCAGAGGGTATCATCAGCTTAAAAAAAATAAGGCGATTTATAGAAAAGAGTTATTCTAATGGAAAATAAGAGTTTAGGTCAGGGTGCACCCTCTAGTATCAGAAATATACTAGTTGTAGGTTCTGGTAAAGTAGAGGGGAAGCAGACATAAGAAAGTTTTCAGGCTTGTCTCCTTCTCTGAAATCTCCTGCTGCCATTGTCTGAGACAGAATAATGTGCTAGGTGGAAAAATTCCCTGAATCTGGAGAGTACTTATTATGTTCTGAAATGGGTGAACTTAGATGGACTTTCTGGAATAACAATAAATATAGATAACTGTTCATGAAAGAAAAGTGAAGTTCTATCATCTGTTTGAAGGCATTTTAGGACATGACCTGGTCCATGTGTGAATGAATGCTCCAGAATAACTCCTCAGTGCTGAAAATAAGTCATACAAGAATGCCTTCTTGATCTGTGGTCTTCAAAAATTATGGTATCCTAGTTTTAGATGATGAAAGTCAACTTTATCTTGTATGCTTTCTGTATTGACATGATAAGATTGTAGCATGAGGACAATACAGAGGGTATATAGGAGATACATCACTTAAAAAGAGAAAAAATATCTAGATAGGGACAAATAAAGCTGAAAAGATGACATTGACAAAACACTTATTAGCAATACTGTGGATAGCAACCCTGTGGATACATTTGAAATTTCTGTGATACGTCAGTAAATTTTCCAAGTTTGTTCATCTGTTGTATAATTTTCATTTCCTGTGATTTTCCACACTTGCACATCATAATAGGTAAAAATAATACTTCCCTTTTCTGTTGCCATTGTGAAAGGACATTCCTCTGATTCAAAAATCTGGGAAAGAGTTAATTCTAACATTTTAACTGTACAGCAAGTATTTTTCAGGTCGCTTTGAGAGTGATGCTATCTTTTCAACACTGTAATAGTGACACAATGAAAACAGTTTAATTACCACAGATGAGGCAATGTAATGTCTTTATATATATAAACTATAACAAAATCTTCACACAAATATTTGTATTTTGCACATTTATGACCATCCCTCACTGGCTGAGCATATCTTAGTTATTTCATCCATGCATGGAAATTACTGCCTTACAGCTGTATAAACACTGAAAATCAGGTTGACTAGTTGAATAACCTCTTCCTGTGTTTGTTTATGTTAATAGGTTTAATCACTTATGGTCTCCTAATGTGGGTTGAAAAAGACTGACTTTGATTTTAAGTTGTCTTGAGTGCGGTTAGTTTTTCTAGAAAAATCCTAGATAAAGTTGTAAGATCATCCACCAGAGATTCAGAGGGCAGTTCACTTTGTGCTATTTTATTCCTACTTTATAATGCTTCATTGTAATGGTGAGAGATAGTTTTGATAGAATAATTTGTACAAAAGAATCCATTTCTGTCCCTAACAAAAAATTTTGCTAGCTTAAGTGAGACATGTCAAAATGTGTGGTTCTATGGAGAGAGAAACTTACAATACAGCAATGGAGTTGCACAGCATTTCTGTATCCTGACAAAAAGATGAACAAGTGATTCCTATCTGCTATCTATAATGAGTTCAGTGAACTTTCTCTGTAGCTGATAATGAGATCTGGCTGATAAGAGTTGTTAGCCAAAATGATGTTGGTGACTGAGCTACGTGAGGTCATTGAGGATAGTGGGATCAGTGGTCTCTCTTTCTTTTGAGGAGCAGGTTGAACAGTCAGAACTCTGTGGCTGCTGGGAGGTGGTTACTGAGTCCTGGGGAAGGATCTGACTTCTGGAGGTGGACCCCATGAGGCAGGGGGTGTGCAGGATCAAAACAGAGATATGTATTTGGATTTAGACTGTAAATTTACCTTGTCTTTTTTTTCCTAAGCATGATAAAACTGTGTTGTAGTCCCATGGAAAAATCTGCTTTTTTTTTTGTTTCTCCAATTCTCTAGAGAGGAGCTGCACTGCTTAATACCAGCCTTGAGGACTCTGCTCAGGATCTGCACAGCCCCATGGAGATGACATGGAGATATTGCTTGCTGCTGGATATATCTAGGTTAATAAAAAAGGCAAAAAAAAAAAACCCAAATCAACTCAGCCCTAAAACCTGGCTAAAGCTGGCATTTGTGAATTAGTGCTGTAATGACAAGGCTGGAACATAAGGCTTCTGAATAGTACAGTATTAATAATCAAAATGTCAGTGTCTTTGGCATCCAGAATGTGCCATCAAATTGTAGGACATCAAAGTGTAGGACAAAACTTAGTGCCAAGGATTCTGTGAGGAGCAAGTAGAACTTCCTTGTATGGTACATCTCTGGGAACAGTGGGATTTTGCTCTGTAGAAGGGAGGCTTAGGCAGACTGTTTGCCTGTTTTAGTTTGTACGGGCCTTGGACAGAAACAAGGAAAGGAAAAACAATTCGACAGATGAATCTGCTCAACAGATCAGGGAGAATACCTTAAGGAAGACATCTGAGGAAGCTTATTGGAAAGGTGCATGTGGAATTTGAATAGATGAAACAAACCATAAAATTTTCAGAGAGGCATTCACTGTTCATATAATTTCTTTTTTTTTTTCTCTTTGCTTACAATCAAGGTATCCAATTTTAGGAAACTTATGCAAATGAAAAACTTCTCCTGATCTTTGTACCTATTGCATATATTATGTTGCATGTCTTGGGATGAAAGAGAGAAAGCTGTTTGTTTTTAGGTGATCTCCTCGTGGTATCTGAGCACGGCTTTGACATATTTGACAATCTGCCCCTGCACGGTCTCCTCCTGCTGGAGGCAAGGAAAGGAGATGGTGGTGTGATTGAACAACAATCATGCTGCTGTGGAAGACTGCTCAGATGAGGTGGGTGCAGGCAAATGGCTCATGTAGCTCAGGGCAGACAGTGAGGAGTGCCATCAGCTATTTCAAAGAAAGCTGATTTTAGGTCAGCACAAGGAGGACTGGAGGGTAGACTGTGGTTTAGGTCAGCTGGCTATGCCTGTCGAGAGGATCACCTGGTTGTGTAATTGATTTTTTAATTTTATTTCTTTCCTAAGTTGATGAAGAATGTGAGTGCTTTTCTGAGCTAGCCTGTGTAGTGTGGAGGACGGGTGTACGTTGCTCAACAGAGTATAAAAACAGACAGGGAACAGAATGAACTTAGATAGAAACAGGCTTGAGCTGGATTCAGTATAAATATTCCCTCCTGGTGACTGGGGATACCCAGAGCCATCATAACAAACATATAAGGACCAGTAATAGAAATCATATTTGCTTTGTGATCCTACTGTATGTTGAATTGCTATGTTCTGCTTGTATTGTGATTTCACTGCTCTGTCATATCCCTCTGCTAAATCAAAATCCAGTGTAGCATGAAATATCTTCCAATAAGTAAGTTTAGCATTAAACATTAAACCCTTCTCATGTGAAATGTCTAAAAGAAGCTGCTCAGAGAGTAATGAATTCTGACAGGGCATACAGGATAAAAAGGGATTTTATTTTCAAAGTCTATTTTTCAGCTCCTATAGACACATATCAGACAGCAGGAGGGAAAAGGAGGGAGAGTCAGTGAAATTGCCAATGTATTATGTCCAGCTGTTATTTCTTGATGTTACTTTGTGTTGAAGTTAATCTTACACAAAAATTGTTTTTTTATCCAAGTAAGAGAATAGTCCTCTGAAAATAAAACACGTTTCTTATAATTGATGATCAGCTACTTTATTTATAAACACGTTTGGTTTGCCACTAGGTGCCCCCACAACCATAGGAATGTTGATCGTAAAAACCTGATACAATAAAATGTTTTGAAGAAAGTGTAGGCAGTTAGAAGTCTCTGACAAGTATTATTTATGCTATACCCTATATCAAAGATCCAATAATATTATAAAATTGTTGGGTTTTACATGGTATATTGCTTTAAGTGGTTTTTAAATGTAGTTAAACTAAGTGTTCCTTCCCTACTCCCCATTCTGCATCTTGAACTCGTCCACTTATCACCATATTTCTATTTTTTTTCCCAAATGAAAATGGAGTAGTGTGTGTAAATGGTTTGCAATTAATTTTGTATGTCAGCCATAGCTCTGCTTGGGATCAATTACCAAAAAGAATTATTCTTCTAAAATGGAAATTTCTATCCGAGTATTTATTCAAGGTCATATGTGTAATTTTTTGGCTGGGACAGGATAGCTGAAGACCAGGAATATTAAGTTTTGGCTTCAATGCAGCTAGCAGTATTTGTGACAGCTCAGAAGGGTTCAAGTCACTACTGACTGGGTGTTTAGATCTCTAAATAAAATTGCATGTTGACTCAGTAGAAATGCTTATTACATTTTATATTTTGCTGAGTGGTGGACTATGCTATAGTGTAGCACAAAAAGGATTTAGACAAGGAAGAATTATTTGGATTTGTCCCTGTGTTTACACTTTGCCTTTTTTTAGCTAAAGATAAATAAAATCAATATTTTACCACTGTATTTTCTTAATACAGGAGGGAATAATAAAATTTCACATGACCATGAGATGAGAGATTTCAGGAGAAGACTAGAAACATTTGATTTTGGGTAAGCATCGCTTGTAGACTTCAGCTGTAAAGGCTAGAAATCATAGTAATTGCAAAATTAACATTTCTATTTCCAGAAACAGAGAATAGACTGTTATTCCATGTAGCACATCAATCAAGGGTACTGCTTAAGAAAACAGCTACTTAACTATTCTTTGTGTTTGAAAAAGTGAATGGTTAAGATGGTTGCTGCACTTTGACTTGTATACCTTAGATTTTCACTTCATGGTAGTTTAAGGAAAAAAAGCTCTCACTTGGTGCTCTATACAAGCATTGTATGTCAGCTAGGGAGTTAATTTGACAACAGGACACCTGGAATAACACATCTGTAATTAGTATATTTCTTCCCAGAACGAAGTGGTTCTTGACACTCTCAAAATTGTACTTTGATCTTCCATCCTCCTTGTCTGCAATCCCACTAAGCAGCTCCCTCCTTCTTCCAGCATCTTGAGACCCCACTGTAGCCATGTCTGGCCCCTCTGTGGTGGGGCAAATGTATCAGTGATGGGCTGTGGTGATGGCAGGAGGAAGGGTTGGCACCAGTGCCAGGGACAGAGGTGGAGTGCAGAAGATGGTACAGAGGTGATGTTGTGGGGCTACAGGTTCAGTAACTGAGCTCTTTTTGAGTGACTGAACTGTTCCTGGCTTCTTGCTGGCTTCAAGGAATGGATGATGTCCATGGGAGGAGAGGTCCAGCCTGGCTGGCTGAGTGGGATAGTCACAGTCAGCCTTGGTGTGGTGTTATGGCACTGCCTTTGATCTGTTTAGGGATCAGTGTGTTCTGGGTGTCTGTCTATAAGGACCGGGGGGGGAGCTGCCAGAGCTGAGCTGAACCCCTCACTAATGGAGGCAGACTTAAGTTGAAACCTCTCAGTTCAGTTTGCTGTTCAACTCTGTTATTACTTCTACTTTGGATTATTTTTTTAAAGTAGAAAATTAAAATTATTAACCTAGTTCTAAGGACAGAAATTGTGGATGCTCTACCCCTGGAAGTGTTTAAGGCTGAGTGGATGGAGCTATGAGCAATGTGGTTTAGTGAAAGGTGTCCCTGCTCATGGCAAGGGGTTTAGAGCTAGATGATCTTTGAGGTTTCTTCCAGCTCAGGCCATTCTATAATTCTGTGACATTGGGTACTCTTTTCCTCCTTCAAGAAACATTTCTACAGACTTTCTCCTGACTATCCAATGTTGCTTCTCCTTTTGCAAGCTCTGGAAAATTTGAAGGGATGTTAAAAACTAAAATTGAAAATAATAGTTATTTGGTTGAAAATATGTTGTCCAAAATAAGAGTTTAAAGTTCATAAAAATTAAAACTAATATTATTTTCCTAAACCTGCTTGTGCATTCTTTAAAGGTGTTATATTCATTTCATGGGGGATGGGGTAGGGGGAAAACAGCTTCTTTTGTGATAGGACTGTGACAGAAAGATTAGAGATTACCATTCAGAAAATTATTCTTCTTTCAGGTGTTTCAGAGATACAGATTATCTTATTACATGTATTTTATGAATCCTATCCTTCCACTCATAATGTAAAAAAGAAGTGAAAATACTAGAGGAAAGGCATAGTCTGCCTTGTCATCTCTATATTTAACCTTCATATTAGTGGTGTAAGGAGGTAGAAAGCAGATGCTTTTGCCTTTGTACTTCCATTCTAACTACATGGAAATTCCACAAGTGAAATATTTAACATCTGGGTAGTTATTTCAGAACACAGCAATGAGTAGTACAAATAATTACCTGTGTTTCAAAAATGTATGTAAATTAACTGATATTAGCAGATCTGAGAGCAAAAAAAGACAGTTGGATGGCTGAAACAGACAGATGATCATCTGCTGTGTCATTACAATTTGAATTTTAAGTGTAATATTTCTTTCAATGCAGCTCTAGTTGTGGTTTTCTTTTGTGACTTATTTTCTTGCTGTGAGGGTTATGGAGGGTTTTGTGATGAGAAGATTGATAAGATGGGACGCCTCTGTGAAATTTTTCATCCATGTCCTAAAGTCACATCTGTTATGTATTTATAAAGAATTAATGAACTAAGTGTTACCAGTTCAATTTATCATGCTGCTTAGAAATGGACTGAGTGTGTTCAGAAATGGCTGGAAATATTTCATCCAGCTGTAGTGCAACTACAGTCAAATGTAATGAAATCTGTTTGTACCTCAAGGCTGGAGATGGCTTGTTCTCTTGCTGTGATGTCTAAAATTGCCCCCTTTAGACTGATGAGTGAGAGGCATTGTAGGGCAGGAATACCTAACTTCAGAATCTTTGGAAATGTAGCTATTCCTTGTTCCTTATTTCCCACATCTCCCACACCTAGCTCTGTATGAAGAAAGGCACTGATCCTGCATCTGCACTTGTCTCTCCTTCCTACAAGGTAATTGTTTGAACTGGGAATCACTAAAAGCATGAAACATCGTTTTTAAAATGTTTTCACTGGAAATCTAATAAAGGAATTTTATCTTTAAGGCTGCATTACAATGATGATTTCCAGATAATTAGTATATGTCTGTGCCCAGTAGAGAGGGAAGTAAACATGGGGTAAACAGGAAAATGAAGAACAGGTGATCTGCTATGTAACTTACTATTGCTTTTCTAGTAAAACATTCTGTATTTTCTCTGAAAGATTTATTGGCCAATTTTCCATGGCTACTAAAATTAAACAATTATTTCTTGACATGGTTGGACCTGCCATCTGACAATATTAGTATGGGTGGATATTATATGTCATGATGTTTTGCACTGTGGAAATGTCAGTATATATTAAGCAGAATAAAATCAATGTTTTATTAGTTGTAACAATATTTATATATATATAAAGTCCATTCAATTTCCCTAAATTATATAGATAATGCCTTAGAGAAAAAGTCCTCATCCTTCAAGGATCACTTTCTGGACAAAAGTGTCTTCTCCTGAAGAGATTCTCTTGTATTTCAGTCCTTAGTTCAACTACTTATCTACCTGAGTATAACTAAAATGCTGAATATGTTAGCACTAAAAGCCTATTCCTTATCCCTTTTGCTTTCTTCTCTTCAGTTTTTTAGGCTTTGTTCTTTGAGTCACTGCTGACTTGCATGTTAGGACTTCTAAAGAAAGCTGCATCTTACCTTGGGAACACAGGTGAGATAAATTTTCCACCTAATGCTACAGTGAAATACATTACCTTTTACTAAGTATTTCTTGTTTTGATTTCCTTGAAACATGAGTAAGTAATGAATACAATTTCTTTTGTAACGGGTCTGACCAATACCCTTAATCAGCAGAGAAAATAGATGGAGTAAAAAGGAGTCAGAGTCCATCAGATCGTGTTGTACTAAATATCACTAGAGAGAATATATGTTGAGAGCCTGGCTGCAATCTCCTGTGAGCTGTTCCTCTTTGCCCAGCATCCTGTAATTTAGACCTGAGGAGCTAAATCAATTTCGCTTGTAGGTCTGCTGATTGCACAAAACAGCAACGTCGGTACAAAGTGAATTTTCTCTGCACTCATTAGACTGTCATTGGACTGTGGTGCTGCAGGATCCTGCATGTCTGACGCTAGAAAAGGAGGGGTAGAGAAGCAGGTGACTTTTTTTGTAGTTCTTTAAGCTGACTCCTGCAACTAAGAGGAGCCCAGAGGACCAGTGCCAGCCCTTCCAGGACTTTATAAACTGACACTTCTCCTGGCTCTGCCTTGTAGCTGGCTGACTCATAGTCTTCCTTACAAAGAGCCCCTGCAGACCTGAGTGGCTGCTCCGAGACAATTCATCCAACAGGGAAAACTACGGAACAAAGTCATAAGCAGTGCAGAAACTGCAGTGGTGAAATGAGCATTTAGTATCCTTCTCTGGTCATAATATTGTGAGGGGGGGAGAAGAGGTCATTATTTTCTATTTCAGTTCTTGACTGTTTCGATTCTTATTTCAATTTAGAGTTTGCACTGTTAGTATCTCTTCCTACCTTTGTCTGATTTCTGGGTGTTCCTGCAAGCCTGATTTGAATTGCACTTGCAGGCTGTTTTATTGGATCATGCATTAAGTGAAGATAAACCAATAACTATGGTTTTCTGTGGAGCTGCAGCTTAAAAATCTAGCTTTCTTATCTAAACAGAAATATCTCAGTCTTAAAAGTGACTAGTGTCTGTTATGTTTGTTAAGGTTCATAAGAGATAGGAAATGTGAAAACTGAACACAGACTTATTTATTTTTTCCCCTTCTTATTGTATGAGAGGTGTATTGCTTCAGTAACCAGTATATCTCTTGATATCATCATATTCATACAGTATCCTGAAGGATTTAGGGAAATGAGTAGTTTGAATCATTCATTGAAGGGTAAACAGAAATATTGTAAATGGCATATTTATAGGAAAACACCTGAGTTTTTTATTCTCCTGTGAATTACTACTGTTTTCTCTATGGTTGGTTTTAATCAATAAGTCTCTATATGTATCTTGAAAAATGCATTTATAAGAAGTTGAAGCATCTCTGATTAATTATCACATTCCTTTTTCATGGTGCATTATGGTTTTTGTATGTTCTTGAGTCTGTCTCATGATAATGAAAAGACTTGTTCTGAGCAGTGATGATTGGGAGGTCTTCAAAAGCTCACTCCTAATCTGAGCTAAAGCACTAAGTTTTGGGTACTTGTTTGTCATCTGAATAAGGCATTGGAGGAAATGAGCTGTTCTTCAGTTCTTGGTGTCATCAAATTAAGTCTCAAACTTTTGGCTAAAATGTTCTTTCTGGAAAAGGTGAAATACAAAAAAGCTTAATAGAGGGAAACATAAAGTGAAACTTGATTACTTATTGAACATACAGGGGACCAGATCTTCGAGACATATTCAGTCTTTGGAGCAGAGTTGTGTCTAGGAAAAGCAAAATAGGTGTAGCAATTCTAATGGCTGAGGAACTTGAAAACCAGTGAAGTGACATTGGCATTTATGGGACAAAACTCAACTGCTGATAATGCTGAGCCAGTTCAATGGAAGTCTTAGAACTTTAATTTAATAGAGTTGCTCTCTGGGCAGCTCCTGGGGGCAGTATTGTGATCTTTAGTTGCCCTTCAGAACCCTACAACACCTGTGACTCTGCAGTTTAGTCCTCACCAAGCCCGTTCCCTAACCCAAAAGGCACATGTGCTCTTTTACACTAGCCTCTCAAGGAAAGGCTGGACAGCTGCAAACATGTCATGCTGTTTCTTGCCCACCCCAATATTATACTTTACTAGAAAATCCTTTTCCCAGAGCAGAGATTTAGGTTGGATGTACTAAACAGTCCCTGAGGCCTTCTACTTAAGTAATGGCTAGGCTCTGACTGGAGCTTGTCAGGTTTAGTGGCTTCTAAACTCCAGTGGTGGAAGCACTCATTTGTCTCTTTTTCTTCTAATATGATTGTTGCAGTTTCTGCTGTTTTGCTTGATTAGAACATGCAGGTCTATGTTTTGTCTTGTAAACTCACTTTACTCTTCCAAATAAACATTTTACTTTCTTTTCCAAATTACCAATTTTTAGATATTTGTCTTCTTAATAAATCCTCTGTGAAACTTCCAAATGGCTTATACAAGTGTTTAAAAATAAATTTTCTTTGTGGTGAACTTAACCATTCATGCCTTTGGTAGATGAGGTTATTTCTGGACCAGTGATGGCTGATGGTATATTTTCCTGCTCCTTCCCAAGAGCAATTAAATTCCAGAACCTTACATGTCAGAGCCAGAAGCAAGCTGTCTACATGATTACAGCTGAAAACTCAGCTCAGTATCAGAGGCACAGAACAGGTTAAACATGTGCATAGGTGGTGCTGAGCCCTGTATGTGACATACTGCATTCACTTGCCTATCATACATTTGCTAAGTTTTTGTAACTATTCACTGACTTCTTTTTTTTAACATCTCTTTGTCTTTACTATATCTGCTGGGCTGTTTTATCTTTTAATTTTACTTCATTTTGTAATTAAATGTGTTGCAATATAACAAGATCTGAAATACAAAAATCTGGAGTTTGCACTGTTAGTATCTGTTAGTAATTTCAGTAAGTTATAAAGCAGTCCTAGACACATTGCTTAAAGATGTATCCATATGGATTTTTTTTAAGGAAACTAAGGAAAAGGTATTGAAAGGAAATACACCAAAAAGTCTTAGTCTGTGTGTCTCATGGTATATCCTCACTGTACAAAACTGCTCGATGAAAGAAACATTTATTAAGGAGCTGCCACTTCTCATTTCATTATGCAGGTTTATAAAAATGCTTGACAGTGCCCTTCAGACTGTTAGTATTGGTCCTCATTTTCTGTGGGAAATTTCAGATTAGATTTATTAGTTTAACACTTACTTGTTCCAGTGCTTCATGTTCATTTAGATTAATCTGTAAGCTGGAAAGTTTCTTACTGGAGGCCAACTCCATCGTGGGCTGCATGGAAAGCAGTGTGGCCAGCAGGGCAAGGGAGGGGATTCTGCCTCTCTGCTCTGCTATTGTGAGATTCCACCTGGAGTGCTGCATCCAGCTCTGGGATCCACAACACAAGAAAGACGTAGACCTGCCTGAATGAGTCCAAGGAGGACCAGTAAGGTGATCACAGGGCTGGAGCACCTTTCCTGTGAGGACAGGCTAAGAGAGTTGGAGTTGTTCATCCTGAAGAAGAGAAGGCTTGAGGAAGACCTTATAGCACCTTCCAGGACCTAAAGGGGGCTACAAGAGAGCTGGAAAGGAACTTTTTACAAGAGCATGTAGTGATAGGATAAGGGGGAATGGCCTTCAGCTGAAGGAGAATAGGTTTAGACTGGATATTAGAAGAAATTCTTTACTCTGAGGGTGGTGAGGCACTGAAACAGGTTGCCAAAGGAGATTGTGGACTCCCTGTCCCTGGAGCTGTTCAGGACCAGGCTGGATGGGGGTCTGAGCAACCTGGTCTAGTGAAGGTTCCCATGATGAGGGATGGATCTAGATGATCTTTAAAGTTCCTTCCAAGCCAAATCTTTCTCTGATTCTATGAAATCAGCTAGTCAGTGGAGCCAATCTGACTGGAAAATGGAACTCTCAAGAGTCCCCTCAAGAGTCANTGAAGGAGAATAGGTTTAGACTGGATATTAGAAGAAATTCTTTACTCTGAGGGTGGTGAGGCACTGAAACAGGTTGCCAAAGGAGATTGTGGACTCCCTGTCCCTGGAGCTGTTCAGGACCAGGCTGGATGGGGGTCTGAGCAACCTGGTCTAGTGAAGGTTCCCATGATGAGGGATGGATCTAGATGATCTTTAAAGTTCCTTCCAAGCCAAATCTTTCTCTGATTCTATGAAATCAGCTAGTCAGTGGAGCCAATCTGACTGGAAAATGGAACTCTCAAGAGTCCCCTCAAGAGTCAGCCTTGAAGGAAGGAATGTGGAAGCAATGGGCAGGTTAGAGGTTATATTTGTATTTTCAAAGGGATTACTTTGAGCTTTTGGGCTGTGATTAAAAAAAATCATGGGGACTTTTTTAAACCATTTAACAATTACATGGGGCTCTTGGATATCCAGTGGGCTAAAACTCTTGCCTATCTTCAGTGAGCAGGAAGACTAACGCTTGTGAGAGGTTCTGAAGTGATCTTGGATCTTCAGGATAGGTCATGCTGTCAGTGTTTTAACTCTTCTTTAGCATTCTGCTTGCCTTGTCTGAAAATTATTGATCTTTAATAGTAGCTAGGGGAGAAAAGATGAACAGTATAAAATAAGTACACATAACTGACTTTCCATTTATATATCCAAGGTACAGACCAAATAGCAGAGCGCTGAAGAAGAACAGAAAATTAATGTCCATAGATCCATAGAAAACTGTGGGATGTGACACCCTTCAAAAAAAATATTACTGCATCCAGTAGCAAGGCTTTGGTTTGCTTTTCTATAGATTACTTGTATTATTTATAAAAGACCTAATTACAGGTCATCACCCATAGTTGCAGCTGTAATTATTAATTATGTTGACCCTCTACAGGATAATTCAAAACTCCAACTATTCCTGGGGTTACAAACACATCTTGTGTAGTCAATAAATTTTTTTCAGTTAGTATTGAGAATTCTACATATTGAACAAAATATACTTTTGGTCTCTCTCTGCATATTTATCCTGTCTTTTCAAATAACTGTATTAAAATTCTACTTAACAATACTTTGTAATACAAAGTCAATACTGCTCATAGTTTGTCAAAGTGCTGGACTATATGAAGGCTTTCAAATCCAATGCAATAATTTTGAGGTGGGTGTATTTCAGGTAGTTTTATATATTTGGTTCACGCCATTGTCTTTGGACAAAATCTCCCTATACACCTCCAGAAGCAAGTTCTGGTGTACAGGACTCCTGCAGGGCTCAGCTGAGATCCTCAGCTGACATGATGGTGCCCCTGGGCAAACTCATTTAAGACAGGGCAAAACTACTGGATAGAGGGGGAAGAGTGCGGAAAAAAACTGCCTGAATGCAGTTTCAGGTTTCCCTTTGGTATTTAACTTCAAATATTGGTCCCAAAGCATGTTTTTTAATATTCCATTAGAGCATCAGACTGATGGAAATTTCAGTTTAATTATTACCTAGCAGATAATTTGCTAAGGTTAAGTTCTTGCATGCATTTGTTTTGCAAAAGGAGCACTTTAGATGAACAATTATATAAATGATATAAAAGCCAATTTCAGTTCTGTGAGAGAAAAAAGATGCTTTTGAATTTTCCTCAATTTTCCTCTTCTGTACAGAAATATTTTCTGAGAATACAGCATCTCCAGCTAATGTTTTTTATCATCATGTGTCTGTCTTAAAAAGTAGTATTTCTTTTCAAATCTATCCTTTTTTCACATCGTATACTGAGATTTGTTCAGTTTCTGACAGGCAGTGCTGGCAGAGGTTCATTATCTCCTGCCCAGAGGATGCCCCACTGAACCATTAAGAAAAGGTTTGTCATAATTTGATCACTACCTCAGCTGGACAGAAATCTTGGACAGTAGCTCCTGGCTCTTGTTTTCACTAACATAGCAGGGGAATCTATTATCCCTGTATGGAGCAGAACAGTGAGGTGAAAAGGCTAAATTCAAGTCTCACTTTTGGTCTTCTGAGAAAAGACAATTTTCATTTTAGAGATACTGTTATTGTAAGATACCTAAGAAGAAGAAGAGTCTTTATTCGAAAGTGTGTGGGGAGGGTTTCTTTGGTTTTGTTTTGTTTAACTTTTACTGTCTTGTCTGGCATAAGCCCATCATCAGAAATACAGGCTCTTTTTCCTTTTTCTTTAATGGTGTGTTTGATTTGGTGAACAGTAATTCTGAATATTAACACTGTTATTTAAACTCAGTATGACATGAATTACATTAGAGTGTTTCTGAACTGAAAGAACTATGAAATGTGAATTCTGGATAATAGTCTTTCTATATGAACATACAAAAGGCAGATAGCTATGTACCCATTATTTTATCTGAAAAGATATTCAAAAAGCTCTGCAGTGGAGGATGAACTCAACAGCTAACTATATATAATTTTTTTTGCCTGACTATTCAAAAATATCTTCCAGGAGTAGTAGGCAAAATAGCTGATGAAGTATTTTTTAAGAAAATAACCAGATGTGTTGCTGATACTTATCTGTAAATTCTGTTTAAATCAAAGAGCCAAAGGGGGAAAATAAAATTTATTTATAATTTTCATAAAGTTGATTCCTGTGACTGTTTCACTAAGGAAAAACATCGTTTTATCAACTAGGCAATATCAAAAAGCACTAAAAAATTACTTGGAAAAGGGACAGAAAAAATTAATCTAGTTGAAAGCAGTTTTGTGTCAGTTCTGGAGTTTCAGAAAGCAAATCGATGAATAAGACCTCAGCTATGGTCCATTAACTTAGGTCTATTAAGGGAAAAACTGAACAAGATCAGGTGCTGAGATATTGAACTTTAGTCTTGATTTTTAATATATGATACTAGGCAAAGTTAAATGTCTAACTGCCTGTTGCTAAGAAGCTAATATAAAATACAGGCTTACTAATTGAAGCACTGGAAGAGACTTGTTCACTTGATTGACTGCAGTGACATCCAAAGGATTTGAAACATGTAGGAAGTGAATAATTATGGACAACTGATAGCAAAAAAATTTAAAAAAAAGTCAAGCATTCTCTTGATGAAGATGATCCTCAAAATATTCACAGCACAGAGGGTTTGATCGTGCTCTGAGAACTGTAACAAATATTTATTCTTCTTTATTTCTCTGTTTCTCTCTAAACAGAATTTGTAAATATGTTACCACTGTTAAAAATTTTATGGTTTAGAATATTTTTTTCTTGAGAATTATACAACCAGTACAAGCTTTCTTGCTGTAAATCAAAGTAATAACACCTAATTATTTGAACTAAAATAAGTCTAGATATCTTGCAATATCTTTCCTATAATTTAATTTCTAATACTTTACCTGCTTTAAATATTTTTATTGTTTATTCATCACTAGTACTTCCCATCTGACATTCTCTGAAGTCAATGAAGTTTGGCGAATTTCATGAATACTTGATTCAGATCTGCAAACACTATAGGACATACAAGATTATATTTAGTGAAATCTGAAATCCAGTTTTAAGTTTGCAGTAAGTTTCAGAAATAAATAAAAGAAACGTACATTCTAGGTAAAATTTATCCTAGCCCTGAAGTGGTGAAACATGTATTCTAGAAAGGAGTTGCAAGATAATAAATTTACTTAGTATCTATATTTCTTTTTGGCTTTTTTTTCCTCTTTGAGACTTCCCATACACAATTAGCACAGCTTCAAATATAAGAGTGAGTTATCCTAACACTTAGAAGGATGTGCAAATGTCTATCAGGAGAGTAGCCTGGCTGAACAGGCTCCAGCCCATAAAGGACATAGACTGGAGATTCAAAGGAGGACAGGCTGCACAGCAGGAATTTGGAAACATTGCTGGGGCCTGCACGAGTGGTGTCAGAAAAGACAAAGCTAATTTAGAATTGAAGTGGCAAGGGAAGTTGCAGGCAATTAAAAGATCTTCTACTGCTTCAAGAGCAGTGAGAGAATAAATGAAAATGTGGGTTTGTGACGAAATGGGTCAGTCACTCAGTGATGGAGGATGCAGATAAGGCAGAGACATCAAGGCCTTTGCCTTCATATTCACTATAAGGTCCCACAAATTTTTGTGCCTACAAAGAGTCCAGCAGGACTAGACACAGAGGAACAACAATCAGTGGAAGCTGATCAAGCCAGAGATCCCTGTTACTTTTAGAATGATGTGCAGATTGAGGGAATCCCCAATGAATGCAAATTTTCAAATGTTGGATTCATTTTCCAAAAAGGGAAAGTAGTGATATGGAGAACTACTAGCTAATCAGCTTCACCTTTTGTCCAGGAAAAGATCTTAAAAATTATTTAAGAGAAGTGTAAAGTTCTTTGTAAGAAAAAGGGCTACATCTATGTGTGAATTTTCTATTAGCACAATGTTCCTGCAGTTTCTTTGCATCTTTAAATAAATCTTGTTGCCTTTTAACACCCTATATTGAAATATTTAAGAATAGTGGATTTCTGATAAAAGTAGCTTTGATGCAACCATTTACTTTAAGAAGTTGTGGCAGCTTGGAGTTTTCCACACTTGCCTCATCACAAACTGAATGCCAGGCTATTTATAGAATATGTCACACATCATTTTTCCCTTTGATATGTGTGGAAAATATAACATGGGAGAAGAAAGTTGAAAAAAATTTTGATTTTATTTTTGCCAGTGAATAGAGGAGATACTTCAGGAGAATCTGTGGAACTTGTTAATTTCATCACTTCAGATTCACTCACATTCTTGTGAAACAGGATCAAATATCATACTAATTGTGAAATGCAGTGCATTATATCCATTTAGAGTAGCAATTTTTATTCCACACATAAGTGTTTTAACCAACTATTGTATCTTGCCAGGAGATTAGAGATTAGAACACGGACAAATACTGGTAAACTAAGAAAAAGAAGGCTCCATCTCAGTGTGAGGTGGGTGAATGTACACTTTGAATTGAAAATTCCCTTAGACTCCTTCTGGAGCTGGTCTCCCACTTATAGGGACAGATATACTTTGAGAGAAAAGCCATGTGCAGTAATTTAGCCTGATAACAGGTTCTATTAGAGAAAAATGAAAGATCTGCATATGAAGTTTCTTTGAATAGACCTTAGTTGTTAGGCATTAAAGCCTGTATTTGCTGAGAAGTGATAACCACTCTTAATAGAAAAATAGAACTGTAATAGCTAATAAAAACTGATAACAATTTATATGTCTTTAGTAAGTCAAGTCTTTTCAGCTATGATCTTCCTTCATATCAATTGACTGGTTGGCAGACCCTCTTTTTGTAATGTATAAATTAATAAATGAGTAGATATTGAGGCAAGACAAGGGGAATGACTCGTGCTTGCAGAACAGCAAATGTAACTTGATATTATACCTCATAATAGTACTTTCCTTCATAAACTGCATTTAATCTTCTTTTTTTCTTCTTTGAGAATTACTGTTTTTCACATATTCCAGGTGATCAGGTTAGATATTTTCCTAACCCCCTCTGATGTTTTTACCTTCAACTTAAATTAGTCGCAATAGATCAAGTAACACAATGTGACTATTAATGTTGGATGAGATGAGCAAGCTTCCATAGGGACTACAGAAAGGTGGTGTGGGGGTGTGATTCAACAGCTATGGTGACAGATTGTTTTTTTCATCTGCATTCAGATAGCTGCTATCTTCAAAAAAGCTTAGCTAGCTGACATTTGCATATATTATGAAAATACTGTTTATTTGTTCCTCCACCTTCGCTCCATTCAGTCAGATGTTTAATCAGTCAGGCTGTTTGTGCATTTCCATGCCGTATGTAACAGGAAAGGGAAAGCAAAAGGACAACTTCTGTTGTAGCAATCTCAAGAAAGAATGCACTTCTGAAGCTGTCAGAATTCAGAAATTAAATAGGACAGCTAGATATGCTTAAGAGACTGATACTGGTAATACAATGTAACTTTGCAGCCACATGGACTGCAATGAGCTGCATTTCCAGAAAAGAGAAAAACAAGTGCATGGGAATGGGTCAGCATGGATTTACCAGGAATAAATCAAACCTGACCAGTTTGATTGCTTTCTCTGAAGAGACTTCTAGGTCTGTAGACCTAGGGTGACCAGTGCATGCAAGAAAGCATCAATTATTTCAAAGATATGCAAAAGTCAGCATTTCATCAGTCTCAATATGAATTTCTAAATCCATGTTGTTTATCTCTCTTCTCTGCATTCCAGTTACTCTTAAAATTTCTATTCTTCAAGGCTGTCATAGTACAAAAAACCATGTGTATTTACACACATGAGTATAAATTCACATGACAGTGAATAATGGGTGATTGTATTTTCTGTGCAGTTTATTGTGCTTTCTGTAATGTCAGTCATTATTCTATCTGACATGGATAGCATTTTCAGATTGATGTGTTTAAAATTAATGAGGCATTTCTTTCCTCAGAGAAGAAGTTAATAAAGAACATTTTTCCCCATGAATTAGGTAGATGAATTAATACAAATCAGCTCAATTTTTAGGGCTTTGTGATTTTCTTCTTTCTAGCAATGCATCTTAACAGTTACAGGCTGAAGGAGCTGCAGGGACAGGAATATAGAATTTCAATGTAAAAATTGTTGGAAAATAAAAAGAATATGTCCTTCTTCAAGGATGAAAAAGGAAGTGTTTAAAGATATTCATCAGCTTTTCAGTGTAGGAAAAACAAATTTTAAAGTCATACAACCACATATATTTATCTTATCTTCATATGTATAGCAGTTGCTGGTTGGAGAGAATCATATATAAAATGAGAATATACAGATTCTTGAATTGCTTGAGATGAAACTTGGCATTCACCCTGAAGTCTAACTGGTTTCTAATGCAGCTCTTTTTAAGTGGATCACATGAGAAGGGGAGAAAAATCTGAGGCAGAAAAACCTTAAGTATGAAATCCATTTTGTGTAAATAATTTTACTAGCTTACTGTTCATTATAGTAAAATTTTTATATAAAAAAGAGTCAGAGTCCTCAAATCCTCTCTCTGAATGTCAGTCTTGGAACTGAAATGCACCCTATGATCTCCTAGTGAGCTCTATGTCTGTAACAGATACACTAGAATATTTTAACTTTGTCAAGTCTTTGGATGTAAACACAATATTTTGATGCAATGACACCTATTTGTATGCGTTCTTTAGTTCATTTTTCTAACAAAATTAGTCTCTGAACATTATATACTTCATTATATATATATTTCTGAAAATCTGTGACTTTCCCTCTTTTGTTGTTTTCAGCTGATGATCCTAAGAATCTTCTTTACTGTCCTGTCTTCTTGAGTTCAGTAAAGTGGGGCTTTAAGTTTACACCAGCTTAATCTATGAGTGTTATTTGGTATTTTGGGGAGATTTGAGTCAATTGTATGGCAATCTGTGGCACTAGTTTTGAGCATAGCACCTTCACTCTAAAAAGTGCCTGCAAAATTTTTTCCAGGAAATAAAACAAGCTCAGACTGGCCATGTGTAAAGCAGCTTGCTCCTACCTGCAAGCACTCCGTGGGCTCATTAGCTTGGAGACAGTGTTAGCTACAGCTTGGGTCTCTGGCCAGCAGCTGGCTTAGGGCAATAGTGTGCCCAACAGGTATGGCTTTATTTAGCCACATACATATTCTTATGTGTACCAATTTTGCTAAAGTATTTGGTTAAGGAGAGCTCCATTCTTGTAAAATATTTCATTCACTGTGCACGTTTGTATGTGGCTCTATATGCATTGCAAGTATGTATTGGGCTGTTCTGACCTGGTGTTTATTTCAGTGTTTTAGGCAATAATGTCACTGTTCTGAAGTGAAAGGGTGAACTGTTTAGGCAACAGTATATTTGCATTTTAAATTATTATGCACCATGTATGCATATGTGCATATTCAATTACATGTGCATCATATAAGGCCATGCCATAGACTGAAGGTGCAGCAGAGATGTATAAGATGTTGTTTAAATGTTTACACACATGGGTAACTCAGTCTTGCTGTTGATAAGACAAGCTAAATTACTTCAGTTCTCATCTTCTTCCATCACCTTCCAAAGTGTCCAGAAATACTGACAAGTTATTTCACAGTTTATTGGAAAGGAACTGGAACAAACCATGCAAAAAAGAAATCACAGGATATACTTCTAGAAGAGTCTGCAACAACAAGGTGCAGTATCTGTGAGGAAATGTTTGCTCTCAGCTATGGCTTTTCATTTTGATGACTTACACCAGGTAGCCCAGAGCAATCTAATCTTCTGAGCTGACTTTGAAGTGAAACGTCGTCCAAAAACATTACATGCTTAACTTCCATCAGGTGTCTGACTGGATTTCTTTGTAGACTTTAGAAAGAGAATTGTTTTAAAGTATTTTTATAACACTGTATTGTTTTAGTTCTTCCCTTAAATCACGTAAAGTTTTTCAACACTTACGCTACCTAGAACCTACATACCATCCCTTTTTTTCTCATCTTTCTTGTTCTAAATGTCATCTCATACAGCTGCCAGCTATACTAAAGTAAGTGCAGAAGAACTCCTATAACTGTTGCCTATTAAATTTACAATGAATTTAGACAGCCCTGTCATTCCTACAACATCTGGGGTACTACATTCCTATTTAGTTCTGCCAAACAGTTTAGAGCAGCAGTGGGAGTAGAGAACGCTTCTGCTAGATATGCAGTAATTTATCTTTGTTGCTCTGCATGTGTAATTATGCAAATATCACCTTTGGAAATTTATTTCATTTGATCATGGAAGAGAATACAGGTGATACAAGGTTCTGACTAAAACATAAAACAGACAATGGTGGAAGCAAGAGTAGCATTTATACTGTTAGTGTTTCTGCATATTTTTAATCTTCCTAGGAATACACAATATTAGCAAAGCATAACAGAACCAGCTGGAAGTATCTTATATTTTTACTATAAGCATCATCATTACTTTTTCTGTCTTTTCATACTCTTTGAGTGTTTTGATTTCAAATGAAGGCCAGCTTGAAAAGGGAGGCTGTCTCCTCCATACCTGAAATTCTTCCTGTTTAGGATCTCCTAATGCTTCTCAATAAGAAACTTGATTTTACCTGAAATTAAAAATTTCAGCTCCCAGAAATTAATTAATCTGTTGCAGAAATTATGATATTTAGAAATACTGCTCTCATCCAGGAGAGATACCTTTACCAGAGATTCTTTGAGTGACCTAAAACATTTATTCCTGACATCTCTCTGGTAGCTGAGACTTTTGCATGTCTGGGTGGGTTAAGTGATGCCCAACTCTTCTTCAACTCTATTCTGCCTTCTGCTGCTGATGCACACACCTCTCCTCCAGGTTTTCTTCTTTTCTCTTGTTAATTTCAGTTTCAGCTGACCTTTGGCTCTCCTGGCTCAGTTCCTACACGTGCAGACAATGCCTTTCTGCTGCTGCTTTCACTTTAAGTCACATGTGATTTTCTCTGAGCAGGTGCAGACAGGCGTGCTATGTTCACCCATGCTGACCTTCTGCCATGCTTGCTTGCCTTCCTGCCCACTGGAAAGGACCACTCTGCTCTGAGGAGACTGTGAAAATCAGTCAGATCTCCTGCAATCTTTGCCTCCTGAGGCAGTTTCCTGTGTGATGCTGAAAAGCAGGTATGTGAAGAGGCTAAAAATTGATTTTCTGAAGTCCAGGATTATAATCCTTCTGTCAATCTTGCTCACTTCCCTTGAATTCCAGTCTCAGAATCAGTACTGCAGATGATGTTCTAAGGATATTATGATTGGAAATATCTATAACAAGGTTAGCTGTTGCTGAGAGCTACAGCTATGAAAATATTATAGAGAGTATAAACTACTTTACTAGGAAAATATTTCTTACTAAAATATTATGAAAGGTGGTGTTCAGATGCACAAGAAGGAAAGCTGAAATTATTGTCCCAGTCTATTTATGACATCCACTTAATATATAATGTTAATTTTACTATCCTGAAATTGTATGAACAAGCCAAATAAGTAGGAACTGGGTTTAATTAGTGGTAAAATGGTCTCTGCATCCAGAAATGAAAAAGCAAGTAGTACACAGGTTAAACTATTTCAAGATGAAATTGTTCTAAGCATGTCAGATAACAGGCTAGGAGCTTATTAATAAGGATCTTACAAAGATACAGTCTTTTGCATGATAAAAGACTAATTTTAGTTCTGAATTTTAGAAATGAGTGTCTAGAATGACATGGAATAGCTGATCCCAGCTTGAGTTATGAAGATGAAATACCCAATTTAAAAAAATTTCTTATGAATGACAACTCAGATTTCCCTTCTCAGCGCTCCTTTACCAGGATGCAGTAGAAATGATTGCTTCTTCCTTGCTTTATCCACTCTTTCTCCTGTGGAATATATTAATGCAGTTAGAAGAATTACTGTTTTTCAATATGTTCATTCAAAACACCCTCTTCAGATTCATATGTGATTTGTACTATTTTCCTCTTGTGCCCTTATAGTTACTTTTTTTTTAATTTGTCATTCCTAATTTGCATTCATTAAAGTTATAGTTTCTGCCATTCATTGTAAGCTTTGAATTTGGCTACATTTTTAATGCTGTGTGATTTTTGAAAATTTTGTGTTTGTTTTACTAGTCAAGTGTAATCTCATCTTTTTAATATCTTGTAAAAAAAATCTTAAAGTGATTTCTATATATCAGAGCATTTATTTCCTTTTTTATTCAGATGATGCCTAATGAATAACAAAGGTAGTTGTTCTTAATGCACCATGTTCTCCTCAGTAAGAGACTTTGGTTTGTTTGGATTTTTTGACCAAGTTTCATTCGAGATGACTTGTTTCTAAAATCTCACATATTATCTTAAGGGAGGTATTTTCTCCATTCCCTGTGAAAATAGAGAAAACAGATATCGATGTTTCACCTCTTGCTGAGTGTGAGTCAGGTGTGAGAGCAATACTATGAATGCTTCACCTATAAAAATGTTCAGTCAGAACTCACATCATTGTATACATTAGAGATCTGTTTATGAGACATAAATCTGTAGAAGCCTTGATTTTGGTTCTGTTGCTCCAAGATTCACTTGTCAGTGCTATGATAATTTTCTCTTAGTAAGGAAAGGTGTGTGATGTAGAATGCTACACCCAACAGGGGAAATTTGTGATGAGATCTGTCTGTCAAAGACTTAGTAGAATTTTATCCCTAACTACCCTTAGCATTGACTAACCAGCAGTAACAAATCAGGATGTATCATAGCGAATTTCCTTGTGGCAGCACTTTTTGTGCTTTCCAGATAAAGGTTAAAGCACAGTGCATTTCCTGCCTTGCACCCTGCCTGCAGCTGCAGAGGAGAGCAGCACTTCTGAGTGGCACTGGCCTTATGGCAGCGCTGTGATGTGAGATGGCACCTTGGAGAGGGGATGCGCTGGCCAGAGCGCCGGCACGCGCGGCGCTGATGAGGCCGCTCGAGCTTAGATCGACTCGGGCTGTCCCAGCAGGCTGACGTTTTTCTCCCTGCTGAATTCCAGATTCTGACTGCTCAGGCCTGGAACTTTGATTCAAGCACAGATGTGGGCTGACAATTGCTGCCTGTAGGAGACCTGCTTTTAGGAGGAGGCCTACTGTGTCTTCAGTGGGAACTAGTTATCCTTTGGATAAATTACCAGAATTGGATTCAAACCTCTAGTTGGGGCCTAAACTCTTTCTGAATTTTCCAAAGAAGATTCATACTTATAAGCAAACCAAAACATTTTTCATGTATGTTTTTCCCATTCCTCTCCCCCATTTTCATTCTCAAATTCTGATAAAATGTGCAATTGGTCAATAAAATAGAGAATTTGATGTGCAAGTTTGTGTAATTTATACTAAATGTGGTAATTGAATATTATGAAATCAAAACACAATTGAATGTACATTATCTCTTCCCTACCTTGGGAATTTTAATGCCCTTCGTTTTGCTCTCAGACGTCGAGGTTAACACTTCAATACCCCTTCTCATAACCCCAAGATTTACTGTTGCTGCCTAAAGTGAGGGTTAAAATGAGAAACTTTTGCTTGATTTTGTTAATATTTCCACTATCGCTTCACAAGTAAATGTGTCACATTATTGTTTCATAGTAAGAATAATACACACTTTATTTTCTAGAATAAGATTAAGAACATAATAAAAAAGAAAAATGTGAAACTTTTGCTCACTGGCAGAGCATGGAAAACTGAAAAGTCCTTGACTTAGGATGAGCATTGCTGAGTAACAGCTAAAGATCAGTGTGTCATGAGCAGTGTGTCATCAGCATTTTTCTCGTGCTAAGTTTGCACCACAGCATTGTACTGGCTACTGGGAAGAATATTAACTCTACCCCAGCTGAAACCAGTTCAACAGATCTGCTACATCACCTAACTTTTATGTTAACGCCCAGCCTTATAAATTGTGGCAACTGTGTGGCCAGGTATCATCACCACAGAATGAGGGAGAATTACAACAGCGTTCACTGATGAACTTTCTTCCTAAATGATATGCAAATGTCCAAGTTCATCAGGCTATTTTCTTGCTCTATAGCACAGTAATAGTGCTCAAAATATTTTGAAAAGGCATTAAATTTGCGCTATTTACTCTGTTGAGATACTTCTGACGGAATGTATCTGTGAAAGAGAGTAGGTTTCATCACCTGAAATAGATTCTTACCTCTTAGTCTCATAAAACTTTGCAAAGGTGGATACCTGCGCTAATTATGGATACTTTCAGTTGTGGTGTCTGGGGAACATTCTGCTTTATCCATTACCAAACCTACCATCATGAAATCTGTGCAAACAAAGTACTTGATAAAAAGCAAAACATATTTCTGTGTCTTGCCATTGTGTGTATTAAGAAGAAAACACATTTTGAGTGTGATTTTCACAGGCTGTAAATCTATTAGACATGTGTTCTGGCTTTTCCCACCTGGTTGCTGAAGAGGTTCACCAGCAATAGATAATTTGGGGCTGAGAAGCCCAGATGCTACCAGTAGGTCTGCAGAAATGACAATTTCTGAAGGGCTATGGGCTATGGGGAGTGACAGACCTCACTCGTATGTGACTGCTTCCCAGTTTGATGTCTGAGATATGGTTGGATTGAGGTGGAGAGAAGTTACAAGAGCTCAGCTTACCATAAACTTAGATTTTTGTCTGATAGATGAAAAAATCATTCTCTGGATCTCCAAGTAGGGCTTGCTTATATTGATATTGACTCCTACTGTAATAATGCAGAAAGAAACAACTAATATTTATTTTGTATTATCAAGTTGATTATGAATGCAAACATTGAGTCTTCTTTTTTTTTTTTTTGCTATTAATATATTTTCTAGCTCATTATGGAGAACATGCTACAAATATAGCCTAGGTGTTAGAACTACAGATGTTCATATTATTAATTAATATTATCAAGTTGTTATTTGTAATTTTAAATGTTAGATCATTTTTCATTGCACTGAAGAACGCTGACAACTTTCCCAGTTGCAGATTGTTCTGAAGAGCTGACAGATTTGTGATCATTCTTGTTTCTAAATATTACAGACAATTGCAAACCTGTACCAGAAATATGCTAGGGAAACAACCTCAGGCAATATTTCATGTTTAACATTTGAAAGTCATTAGAACAGTGGAAATTCATTATATATCTTGATACATATTTGTTTCTAATGGAAAGACAGGTGTAAATTGATCTTGAAATTTTGCATGTTTTTAATATTAAAATGGAGGTACCCTCTGCATGATACTGATATGTTTAATATTTCAGAACACTGAGCTGACAGCAGTTGTCAGAAAAGAATGCCTGGCTGCCATGTGATGTACACAATACCTGCTAGCAGGCTAACCTGGAATTCCAGCTCAGCAATGTACTCAAAGCCCGTGCTGAACTTTAAATGTCACTGAAAGTAATAGGTTTTAGAAATGAGTTTAACCTGAAGCAAATAATTTTTTTACTATGTTGAATCATTACCTATGTAGGTGTTATTTCATTGAGTGAAAAAAAATAGCTAGGAAGACTGATTCTGTAAGTATTTCTGTAAGCTCAAGGTCCAAACTTTGCTGGGTGGCAGATAGGGTGGATATCAATGACACTTCTTCCTGTTGACTGTAGCAAGTAATAATGGAATTTTGAGAATAGTCATGATTTTAGAAATTTAATTCTATATACTCTGAAACAAGATTTTGTAGTCCAGCTTTTCCCTTCTGCAAGCATATTGGTGTTATCTGGTGTTGCTGATTAACTCAACAGTCCTTGTTTTTAGGTGCTACCACCTTAAGAGCTTTTCCTATAGGATGTCTAGAATATGCATGTTCAGATTTTTCTTTTGCTCAGCAATTTTTCATCTGAAAGAAATAAAATTTCATGTGCAGTTTTTCAGTCATACTAGGGGTGTTTTCTTAGAAAAATATTTGGAACTCTGGAACAGAAGTGTATATTTATTAACATACAATGTGCTCCAAAATTATTGAAGGTGCCAGTGACAGGGAGAGCATTGCTTCTATTATATCATGGAATAATATCTCCCAGTTTGGAAATGGAAACAATTATCCTGAGAGCATGGCAAATGAAGATTCCAAGAGTTAAATATCTCTAAATATCTTCATAGTAATTTCTGCTAATGTTACTTGCATTAATTCTAATACTAAGAAATACATATTTCAAAGTGTAAGGAGATGGCTGTTTGCATTTTATTTGTTATAAGCATTAAACCACAAGATGTTTTATGGTTGTTCTTTTATAACCAGTCTTAAAGATTATAATTTGCTCATTCTCTCTTGTTGTAGGTTGTTAGGGCTTCATCTTCAAATTATCTCAATACTTTTCTTAGATGAATACATAATTCTGCTTATATATAAATACATTTACAGTTTATCATTGACTTTTAAATTTCATTGCATTCATTAGTCCTGTACATTGTTTAAGCAATGATGTGTTTTGAATATTAATAAAGGAAGATTTTAAGGTTCAGTATCTCTATACACATATTTTGATGGCTGTTTGTTTATGATTTAAATTATATTTCAGAAGTCAAAATTGTCATGGTTTTGGTAGTTCTGTGTAAGGGATTAATTTTCAAGAGGAACATTTATATTCAATGGAAAGCCACAGTTTATAAAGGAGAGATGGAAAACCATCACTATGGTAATGGGATTGAGTTGTCATATGTCTCATTTTCAAATTACTTTGCGCTGGCATGGGTTAGAATGTAGATAGCTGCAGCAAGCAAGCATTGATACTAATGACCTTCCACTTAATAGAATGGCTCCTGAGCCACCCACTGCAAGTAGGGAGACCATGCTGCCAGTGCCCAGCCTTGTCAAATGTGACTGAGAATGTTAGGGCAAAATACTGATGAATAGAGGCTATCCATCCTTTCACACTGAGGGGAACTATCTATGGAAGGAATTAATGCAGAAAATTCTTTTAAAGTGTCACAAAAACATGCTATAGACAGAATTAAGACAGTCTTTGCTGATAGATCTTCACTTATCAACTCATTCCAGCTGAAACCTTTCAAATTCAAAGCTTTTGGAAAAACATCATGAGTTATCTGTGCTATGGCTAGAGTGTGTTTGGTCGAGTAATTATTTTTGATATTCCTACTAACAGAAGAAAATCATGATTCAAATCATTTTAATCATCCTATGTTTCATGCACATTCAGAAGTTAAAATACACAGTCAGGTTTTGGAATAAGATACAAAGTTGGTACTCCTGGAAATAAGTTCTAATCTGTGTGAGCTTTAAGATCCTCTGTGGTTGCACTTAAATACCTGCCCTTTTGGTACTTATTTGGTATAACATTTCATTATACTGGAAAAATACTGAAAGTTATGGAGTTTCTCAGGCCAGGATAATTGGCCTGTCATGCGTTCTTATTTTGGCATTCACCCTTAGCTAACAAGCCAGTGCAACAGGGCATGATGTGCTGTCAAGATGATTTGACAAGCCTGGGAAATTTCAAAGACAGTACCTTGTTGCATGAGATTTTTTATTTATTAGTACACTCCGAAGGAATTTTTAAAATATGCTCATTACCCTGTTTGCATAGTCCATTTGAGACAGTGAGCACAGCAACATTGCAATATTTGTTTCCAGCAGCCTGGAGCTGGCAGCACACAGGGAACAACTGGGAGCAAATAGCACAGGATCCATGGCTGGTTTCTCTTTACTTCCTTGACACTCTGTATTTTTAGTTTGTTTAATAATGCCTCATGGCCTTGATCTTTATTAGGGCATCTGTTACAAAAATAAACTAAAAATGCTAATTATGGAGATTTTTTTTTCAGTTTGAAACTTGATTTTTTTTGTAAACTTTGGCAAAGAACTCAGAGACAGCTCCTATCTCTTCGTCATGCTAAATCACAAATTTGAAAGTCCAAATACATTTCTTTGCTGCTAAATGTCCTTCCTGCAAGATTAAATGACAGCAACAAATACAAGTAAATATATTCCTCTATCCCTTGACAGACAGAACAAAAAAATATCCCACTAGGCTTGTATTTAGTTATAGATCATGTTGGAAGGATATGCAAGTTCTCATACTATTAGCCAAACAAAAATGCATTATACAGTTCCCACAATTTGTGCTGAAGCAATCTGTATGTTACTGTTGAAGGAGGAATTACAATGCATACAGAATTTTAGGAATGTATCTATACCTAATTGCAGGCCTTTCCAGTCTATTGATGTAGTAGGGTAGTAATAGGGCTCCTTATATGGACTGGGAATCTCCTAGATGAGCATAACATGGTGTTTATCATGCAGAAGGAGTCTGATGCTGTCTTGAACATCAGACCTAGTCTGTATCCACTAGGTTGGAAAAGATTCGGAGATCTTAGAGTCCAGCCAATGACCAAACATCACCTTGTCAACCAAATCATGGCACTGAGTGCCACATCCAGTCTTTTCTTAAACACCTCCAGGGACAGTGACTCCACCACCCCACTGGGCAGCCCATTCCAATGCCCATCACCATTTCCATGAAGAACTTCTTCCTAATGTCCAACCTAAACCTCCCCTGGCGCAGCTCAAACCTGTGTCCTCTTGTCCTATTGCTGGCTGCCTGGGAGAAGACTCTTCTCAAGGAGTTGCAGAGAGTTATAGGGTCTCCCCTGAACCTTCTTTCCTCCAGGCTAAACATCCCCAGCTCCTTCAGCTGCTCCTCATAGGACTTTTGTTCCAGACCCTTCAGTATGGCTACAACAGGCAGACACAATTAGTCCAATGTTGTTTCAGTAGTTGATCTGGGTTCATCTCAGGTTGGAAGTGACCCATAAGAATCACCATAAGTCTAACTTCTGTTCCTCACACAGCCACCTAAAATTGAATCATATGACTAAAAGCATTGCCCAGGTGCTTCTTGAACTGTAACCTCATGGGTGCAGTGACCACTTTCCTGGGAGGCCTGTTCTAATGATGGATCACCCTGTCAGTGAAAGATTTCTTGTTAACATGGAATCTGGACGTCCCCTGGTGCAGCATCATGTGAAGCCATGTTGGCTCCCCGTTCAGGTTCTGACAAGTAAGACAGTGCAGGGATGTTTTTTAACCTATATTTTTGGCTGGATATGAGCTGAAATGAGCTGATCTCAGGACTGAGCTGCTTACAATAGAGCTGCTCTGACGATGGCTTTGTCAGAAGTTCTGTCTTCCCCTGAAGTTTTCCCTGAACTGTTCAGGCAATGAGAGGTCTGCATGTGTCAGAAAATGGTTGTCCATGAACCTGAGTTTCAGTTGAAGACAAAATTCTCATCTCTAAACATCTTTAAGCTTTGCTGTCACAGTGGTGACAGATTGTGCTTGATAAGGTAGGATTAGGAGGTTGTGTGTTACTAGTTCTGGATAATTGCATGCTGTGTTTTGAACTCATTTTAAATTCACTTCATGCCAGCATAACTTTGCAAAATGCGGCAGAGTGGAACCAATCTGTCCTAGCTAATACCAAGTCTCTAGATGTGTATCCATGTTTTAATGCATGTTCTAGGATTGCATCAATAGTTATCTTATTTTTATTTACCGGTGTAATAGTTTATTTAAATTTTCATAATCTGGTGCTCTTGCTTTCATAGGACTAAAGTAAGAGAGAGAGGTACCTATTAATAGAAAAACCACGAAGATTCTTTGTTAGAAAAAATGGAACTACTTTTAAAAACTCAGAAAATTGTTCATTTTCCTAGTGGCTTTATTGCTCAACTGGAAACGAACTCTGAAGCCCTTTGGAATTTTATTTTTCCTCAGGAACTTTTTATTTCTATTACAATAAAGTATCTGTCAATAAAGAATCAGATGAATTGCTATTTTTCTTACCAAATGAGAGTGAAAGAAGGTCAAAGAATAACCAAAATATTTTATTTTGTTAGATATTTTCACATATCATTACTTTCCATTTCCTTCCATATCTTTTATATGTAGATGTTTTTCTTTAATATCACTAGATATCAGCTGCTTCTGATATTATAAATCTCCTTAACAAGTGATGATAATCATGTTCACAGTGGTACACAAATACATCGGGACATATTAATTTTAATACTGATGAAAAATCCTCTGGAATCTTTGCAAAGTGTTTTGTTTTGTTTTGTTTTTTAATCCTCTTAGGTTCATGGGAGATTTTGTTCAGGCCTAATGATCTCAGCTGCTTTGGTCATTTCAGTTGTGTTTTTGGGAGGGAGTGGGAAAGATTAAAACCCTTATTCCCAACTTTTAATTATGTTTGAATTTTTTTAATCAGTCTTTTCTAAAAATTTTTATACATGATGAATGAAAAGTGGCAAGGATAATGGAAATTTCTGATTACCTTATTTTATTTGTCAAAAATAAATGAAAAACAAAAGAATTCTATTCTGCTGATAAATATCTTTGATCTCAGTAGTAGCTCAAGCTAATTAGGAAAATACATTTCCAGAAAAATCAGTTTTCTTTTTTCCTTTGCATTGTCTGGTTGTACTCTGGTAAAAGCATATTATGCTATTAAATTTTGAATTTGGTCCTGCTGCTCTAGGTGATACTATATCTATCACTTCATTAATTTTACTGTAAATTTCATTAATGAGGTCAAGGGAGAGTCTTATGTTATTGTTTGAGTGTCTCTTTTTATGAATTAATTTTGGTAGGAATCTATTCTAATAATTTGCTATTCCTTGTGTGAGTATTTTGCGGACTGAATTAATTAAGAAAATTGGCCTATAATTACTGCCGTTACCCATATCCTACCAGGTTTCAAAATTACAGAAATAATTACAGTCCGAAGAGAGTCAGGCAACTTTTCAAATGTTGCATTATACATTCTATACTAAATGCCATGGAAGACTTGACTAAAATATTAATGCACCTCAGCTGGAAATCCTAGTGTGTCTTTCTGCTAAGAGCTTTGCTTATAGATAGAATTATTTTGCTTGATTTTTCAGAAAAGTCTGCAGCTCTGAAGGTCTGTGGGTTTGTTTTTTGCTGCTAAATTAAACCAGTTGTTACCCACATAATGCTGTTTTCCATAGTAAATACCTAATATCAGTTTCATTTGTGTTTTATTCTGTATAAGCTTCAAATACTGGAGGGAAACATCTGTGGAGACATTTAAGTCAGTGAAAAGAGGAGAAAAGAACCACTTCTTCAGAAATGGTGTTTCTTAGAACAATAATTTCTTCAGCAATGATGTAAATTTTAAGTGCTTTTAATAGTCTGTACTCTACCATATTTACTATCCTTTTTTCATATTTTCTTTCTTTCTTTCTTTATAATTCCTATATTAAAAGAAAGCAACTAACAACTGAAAAAATTATATAAAGGCTCCTGAGCTACCTTTAGACTTGCTATTGCTGTGTTTGAGCCTTTGGATGCTGATGGTGACTTCTGTGGGGTGCAATCAACTTGTACTGCATTGATGGTACAGGTTCAGGTCCCACTGGACCAGGTTGATCAGGAAGGGCTCTGGGAAGCATAAAACTGGCTTCTCTCCTGCTTCTGAAGGAAGTGAAGTGGAGAGGGAGACTGAAAAGAAAGCAGCCATAGAAAGTGCATACCCAGCCCCAAAGCAGTGCAGTGCCCAGGCTGTTAGACTTCTGCCTTTTTGTAGTTTCTAAAGTCAAACATTATATAGAGCCTCTGAGTTCCTCTGCTGCAATGATTTTTTCTCTGTAAAACCCAAAGGTGATCCTGGAACTTGATTCCTAATTAAGCCCTTTTACCTGAGTGATAGAAAAATTGATAATAGAGTCACGCCCGTTGTGGATCTCATGCATCTTATGAGAAGTCTGCTAGTGCAATTTTTCTCTCCATTTCTTTAATTTTCAGTCTTCACATGTTGTTTTATTTCTGTTTTTCATCTTTACCTGTTCCATTTTCAGAGACTTTGTGATAGACTCTCTTTGCCACCTGGCTTCTGATGAGTGCAGTCACCCATAGCCTGTCTGACAGCCTGGTGTCTCAATGCATTTCAGGGGGAAAAAGAGTAGACAAGCTGAAAACAGTTTTTACCCTGCTACCTTATGGCAGCTTCATGTGTCAGTGGTTCAGAAAGGAGATGATGGAGGTTTTAGTGACAGTTCCAGTGGGCAAGGGTCAAACTCTGCCCTCTAAAAGCAGGCTGAACCTTCTCTGTGTCTGTCTGTGACACAGTCCTGCCTCGCAAATAACTGAGGTTACTGCTGAAACATGACAACGTGTAACAAATGGTCAGAATCTCTTATCCCCTGTGAACATCTATTTTTTGGAGTCACCTGAGGCAAGGATCAACTATCTCTCCAGATAATAGAGGTGAACAAGAAAAAAAAAAAAGAAACATGAAACAACTTAATAAAAACCTAAATACAGAGAGAAACCAAAGTAGGAAATATATAGAGAGATCCCATTTCAGAAACCCTTTTCTTTAATTTACTCAATACTGCAAAGAGAAAGACTTAATATGCAATTCATCCCTTATGCTCCTGGATGGATTTACAAGAAGAATGGATCTTTGACCTAAATAAATTTACATTATTAGTTTTTCTGAGTTGCCCAAAGACCAATCTTATTTTCTCCTCTAAGAAGCAATGAGATAATATAACAAACTTTCATTCCCATCCATGTGATGTCTTCTAGAATTGTGAGTAATCATTGTTCTTTCTGCTAATAAAAAGCATACATAGTAGATATGAGCCTGTTTCCAGACATGATATAGTCTTTTTTTGTATACTGACTCTTAGAACTTGGCATTTTTCTGGCATAATCTTATCAAAATGGCACATCTTATGTAATAATCTGTATTGAAATTTTGAATATTACATTTGAATTAAACTTGCACATTGCTGAAAACCCAGAGTCCTAAATTCAGGTATTTAAAAATGGTAGGATACACTGCCAGCAACATCAGCAGCTTTGTTTTCCTAGAGTGACTGCATCTGTTCCTTTTCAGTAAACCACTCCTATGGCTTGGTATTGGACATGCTTGGAATTGGATTCTTCCAGCTCTTTTAAGCATTTTTCCACCTCGTCTTGGGTCCCACTTAGGTGTAGACACAGAGCTGCTCAGATCTAGAAAATTATGAACTAAAAAAATAAACACATTTTTCCAAGGTTAAATAAAAAAGGATGCTCATAATTTTTGTCATTTTCTGATGCTTTCACTGGATGATTTCAGAGGAGTTTCTTTGGTTTCAAAACCTTCTTCAAAAGTCTTCCTGGAGGATCACTTTACAGAAACTTCAAATTCTGTGAGAATGCACTAAAACTGCAACATAGCACCTCTGAGTGGTAACACTTCATCTTTCAGAAAGTTGTCCCATCATAAAGTTGCTTTTCAATTCTCATCCATTTTTTATTTCCAATTTTTCACATTTTCACCATTTTTTATGTTTCTGACTGCTTTTTTATGTCTTTATCAATGCTTATTAAGAAGTGGCAGATCTTCCTTACCTTTTGTTTTTTCTCAAGCATGTAAAAATTTTTAGGAGTGCCCCAGAATTCCTTTGTGAGTGGGAGTTCTACTACCCACACTGAATAGTTTCACCACACTCATAGTTTTAAAATCCTGCCAAGAGATGCTGACATAAGAGAGCTCTAAGACACTGGCAGAGTTTGCATTATAAAAAAGGAGCTACAATATAAGCAATGGAAGTCATCATATTGCATGAAATATGCTGAATTTGAAGTATAGGAATGTTAAACTAAATATTTTTAATCATGAAAAAGGAAAACAAATAGAATCTCTTAAACCTCAGAGATTAAGTACTAAGAAAATTAATCAAGGTGGAAAAAGACCCCACATGTTTGCAGTTCCTATTTTGTCTAGCTAATAACTTGAGTAACCTAAATAATGCTGGCATTATCAAAATGGATTAGCAAATATTTATGCTAGCCTGACTGTTCAGCATGTCTGCACAGATGAATACAAACATCTTGTGGGAAAAGGCTGAATTTGCAAAGGCTTCAACCTGCATTGTGTAACAGGATATAGCTTCTTAATATTTCTGATTGCCTAAGATGAATTCTAATGAGCATATTTTTATAACCTAGAGCATTAGATGGACATAAAATATTCCTCCAGTAAGTGTTTGTGGAAAGGATTCTTAACAAATGAATTGCTAAACCTTTGAGAGTTTCTTCATGCATTCATTTACATGCTTTTGTAATAAAACAACTGCAGTTTGCTGGAAAATAAATATGAAACCTAGAATTCAACCAAATGAAGGAATGTCTTCTGCCTTCACTTACTATTTGAGTAAAGTATCACTTTTCATGGAATGAGATAGCTATCTCTAGAACTGACTGAATTCAAAATTAAAGAAGAATTGTATCTTTCACATATCTACTTCCCACAGAAGTGTCCCTAAGGAGGTGTTTGTGGACTCAGATGAGAGTAAATTATAGCATGTTGGATGGGGCAGCCACTAAGAGTTGGAAATATGTATGATGGAAAGCTATGTCATGCACAAGGGTTTGTGCACTTGATTCAAAGCTGAATCATGAGCAAAGTTCTTCACCATCTGAAGTGAATGGTTTGCATAGCAGGATATAGAATTAATATCTGTTGAGACAAAGGTAAACAACTGATATATGCCAGCTAAAACAACTATATGAACTCAAAAATCAAAGTTTGAAACCTTAATATTTTACTATATGTTGTCTTGCACTCCAAAAACAATCTACACTCAGTGATAACGCAGCTCTTGTATTTTCTACCTGAAACATTCCCAACACTGACATGGACAATGTAGTGACATGGTGTTTTGCACCGTTTGCAAAGCTCCATAAATTCATCAGCTTTGTTCTGTTCAATAGGGCAGTCCCACCAAATATAGCAGACAAGAGCTCTCAGAGCTCATCTGCTTAGGGCACCTCTACAGAATCTCTGCAATATAATACATTAAATAGTTTTTCTTTCCTATATCCATCTCTGTTTTCATAATAATTAGAGATCAAGATACATTGCATTACACCGTCTAAATTATTCCTTTCTATGGATTCCTGTGTGTTTGTGAATTTCTAGTATAACAAAACAAAACAGATATAGGTCTGGGGCTTCTGTGCTTTCTGATATTATGGAATAAACAAGAGCTAGGGATGGCTGATAACAGAAGAAGTAACACTGCTTAAGGTAAGGCACACAAAAACTGGGAGACCGAGAGGATACTAAGCACAAGCTCTAGAAAAGAAATGTGGTAAAAAGCTGAGCCAAAAGGCTAGATTGGGAGCCTGGCCCACAATCAGGCTAAAGATCATTACCTGTACTACAAGACAGAGAAAGGGGAACAAAGGGAAAGACTAAGGCCAGTTAGAGGATGGTAACAAAAAGAAAGGTAGGACGTTAGAGTAAGGTAACCTTTGGCCAGTCAGACTAGAACACAAAATCAGAGAGAGGGTTGCTGGAGTGTGTCTGCATTTGAATGATACTTTTCGTGGGTTGTAGCTGCTTCGATTGTGTCATGTACCTGATGGAACAAAATTTTGGGTGTGGCCAAAAGGTCAATCTGAAACTTTCACCTAGACCCAGCAAGTAAAATGTCTCAGATCTTAAAATCAGGGGACTGAACTCTGCAACACAGAGAGGTCCAGCACAGATCAATGCATCTCCTAGAAAGATGGTTACTTAACACTGTGTTTTTCTTTTCATAATTTGCATCACTAGGATCTTTTTCTAGCTATGTTTGAAATAAATACAGTATTTGCACTTATTTCCCTTTTATTTTTAATTTAAAATTCCATTATCCATCTTATTTTTCCCATGATAAAATTTTGATTAGGCAGGCCACATGTCAAGTTTCTTTCCAAGATGGATGAATTCCAAATACTTCAGCTGAAACAAGAGGTGCTAAAATGGCATGGGGTTTTTTAGGATTGCTCTAATGTATATCAATTTCCCTATTTAATAGGGTCAGAGGTAAGCAATTATAATTTTTTTCTTTCTACTGAAAATGAGTATCCCTACTGTGACTGTTGAGAAGAAAATCACATTCTGAGCGTTAGAAAGCATTGTGTTGTATCTACATAGATTTTTGTAGTGAGAATGTTACTTGTTTGCTTTAACAATAAGCATGACATATCTAATAATTAATCTGCAAAAGCAAGTTAAGGGCTCTTTTTCAGCTATTCTTTAATCTCTTAATAACCCAACTTTGTTCAATGACTTGAACTTGGAAGGTATGAATAGTGCAGAATGATTCTATACTTCCTTTGAAAACCCTACTGAAATCTTGAGCTATGTCTTCTTTTTTTCTTTTTTTGTGGAGTCAGGGAACCAAGAGGAAAGAATACTTGGAGGAAGAGAGGAAATAGAGTTACTTTTCACTTGTAGACATCTAGAGAAATCTTGGACTAAGAAATATCTATTAACTGTAGAAACAGCAGGTGATGACAATCCATTTTCCCCTTTAATGAATAAGACCCTTAGAAAAATTTTGCTTGAAGATATTAATAAATCTATTCTATACAAAATCTGTCATGATACAATACCTTACCTCACTAAGGAAAAGTTTTTCTTTTTTCCTTCACTCATTCATTACTTATCTAGGCTTTAACCTTTCCAACATCCCCTGAGCTAGCTTAGAGTACAGGCTTTTCTACAATGATTTATGTATCATATAATGAAAGATTCATAATAAGCTACACTTTTTCTAAAAAAACCCCTAAGTCATTTTGATTTGCCCTTTAAAAATATTTTTTACAGTAGTTGATGCCATTTTATTCACTGATTAAACAAAACTGCTTTTGCAGCACATTATTTTATTAATGCTTCTTTTTATAAGTAAGTTGAACTTGGCTTATAATTATGGATAAGTAAAAAGTTGGTAAGCTTAGCAAGAATGAAATGTATTTTTCAACACCACATGAGTTAACCTTACTGGTCTCAAGAAATAATACAATCTTTGTAGGTGTAACCCACACACTTTCTGAACTGAGACACACATGGCCAAGAACCTGGTGGTAGATTGTGCCTGGAGGCTGAAGGACTTCAGCTGCACTGGGTCCTGTGAGGTCCAGGTCTCCTTTCTGCCAGACACTGTATGATTTCATCTCTGCTTCTGCCTGCCTTCAAACTGTGAACCTACTTTTTATAGTTTGCCAGAAAATCTCACAGGCAAATTGAAGTGAAATGAAAAATCAGTCATTTTAAATACAGACCATCTATCTAGTGTACACTGGTTTGCTTTCAGGGACATACTGTTACTGAGTTAGACCTGATCAGAAAAGTTCTCTTAAAATATTTTGCTGCAGTCAGATTCTTGGCTAGAAAAAAAAAATTGATTTTGGTGAGTTCACTAAGAAAAATGTAAGAAATGTCCTGAATTAAAAGAGCTTATTATATGTTTTTATTTATTTTTACAGTCTTCAACTATGACAGTGACAATGAATACAGGAATTATAATTTCCATTGGAAATGATATTTTCTTTAATTTCATTCATTTACAGAAAATATTGAAAACTTTGAAATGTTGAAATTTTCTATTAAATTAATGTCTTCAGGATTTTTAAAATATACTCAGTAATAAAAAGACTAGTTACATTTAAGACAAAGATACTAAAACAAAAAATCAAACATGTGGTATCTGACAATGTCTAAATGAAATGATACACAGAACAAACTACTGGAATCATAATTAGAAAAATTATTTCAGATTGCCAATTACTGCACATAAGCACTTAAAAGCAGAGGTAAACCATAATGAGCTAATTATTACTGAACTAATATTTAGCTGTAATTAATGATTATTTCTACTCTTTTGAGGTTCTAATTTTTTAATCAATATTCTATCCATCGAAACAAAATATTTCTCTAATGAGAGGTGTTGTTTATTGTCATCAGAAGATACTCCTAGAAATAAAATGGGAGATAAGTTCATCTGTAGAAAAAATTCACCCCAAAAAATTGAAAAGGAACTGGTAGACTACAACTTTCCAAAACTGTAGTTTCTAACAAAGAAAATATGGACTAAAACACTTGGAGTACAGAGAAATATTTATGCTTAACTAGAAAAAACATGTGAATGAGACAAGTAGACACATCCAAACTAGTTTATTTCAAACTTTGGTTTTAGGTATTGCCTTGATTAAACCACAACACCAGGGTCTATACATAACAAACAATCTCGGAGGCAGAAAATCCAGTTTGTTTGTTTTTTTTTAAATCTTAGGCTACTGGAAATAATTAAAAGTTTGACAGTTATAGAATCACAAAAGGGTTTGTGTTGGAGGGGACTTCAAAGATTCCAACCCCACTGCCATGGGCAGGGACACCTTTCAGCTAAAGACACTTTTAGCAGACATCTTGTCTCACTGATAGAGATCTGTTACCCTAGATCTGTTATCCTCATGTAATCTGACTGTTCTAGTCAGAATTCTTATGGTTTTGGAGAAAGAATAGTCCTCTTTGTTTATCTTTTCATTTGTGAAGAAACTATATGCACTATTAATACTTTGAATGGAATAGTTACTTGCATTAGAAGCTAGAATTTAAGGAATCAAGTGAAACTCCTCATTGATGTACAGCCTGTTAACTAAAAATGATGGTTATTACCCTAGGAGGACAATGCTGGATTACTGCAGTTATGGGTGTGAAATACATTGTGGATTTTGAAGTTTTAATGAAACAGTATTGTTGTCTGCTGTTTTATTTCCTGAAAAAAATAATGGTGAGACTGTCATCCATTTGTCTTATATCTTCTGGGGATTTATTGTTTGCTTGTCTTTTGTTGTGGGCCTTTTTGTTTTTTCTTATCTGAAGTATTTTAGCTGATGAATGGGAGAGATCTGATCCTGTTGTATGCCTTAACCCTTTCCAGCATAGAATCCTACTCTTGAATATTTTAAAATACTCTCTTTTGAGCCTTTCTAACTGTGATGCAGGAAAAGCAGAATTCAATTAGAGTTAACTTTTAAAAAATTAATCACAGAGCAAGACAACTGAATTAAATGTCCACCTCTCAATTACATACTATTTCAGGAAAAGGTGCAGTTAAAACACTTAACCATTTTTAACATAACAAATGAGATGATGTTTCTGTTGTCACTGCTGTTTTTACTGAGATGCATCCAAACAAGTGAGGGCAAAAATGTCTAGCTGTGTCTGTGGATATCTATGGATGCTTTGATATTTAAAGTAAAACAATGATATGATCTGTTATGTTATCTATTGTTCTTCAATAGATTCTATTTTAATCTATTTTTCAGTTGTTAGTGTTTGTCCTGGAACCCATTCTGCTTCCCTGGTAGTCAGAAAGCACAGATTCTAAGGAGCATATTTCTAGGAAATTGTAATGGTCATAGTATAATGAGGTATAAGATGGGATTCATATTTATTTTGTTTTCTCATCCAATATATCTTTTTTTTGAAGTGGAGTGGAGAGATACTCAGTAGAGGAAAAATGTGTTATCATTTGAAATGAAGGAGAGAGGCATCTCAGGTACAGCTCCTAATCAGTATTCACCATGGAAAAGGGAGTTACTCCCTTAAACTTTTCTGCTGAGGAAGTAAGAACATGCATGTACATGCTTATTCCCTTTAGCCTATGCATGCAAATCTGTGTTAGACAATTTTTCCTTCCTTTTTTTTTTATTAAATTTCTTTTCTGTGATCCTTTTGCAAATATATCCAATATAGATATAAATTTGAGATCTTTAAATTGTGTTGAAAACTTAGACCTTTCTTATATGCACAGAAAGCAAAATCCTAGAGAAAACTGCGTGGTAAATACTCGTAGTTCTCTAGGCATGTCTGTCTTCTGTGCCTCCAGAGATAAGAACCAGACTATAAACACAAACTCAGCTCATCATCATTGTCCTGAAAGGGAACAAGAAACATAAAAAGTTAGTATGATTCTGCATCACACTAACATGCAGAATCAGATGAGAATATAACCTTAGTATTCTGCTAAAGCATTTTGCTTCAAGCATGCTCTTCTGCTTTCCTTTTTCCTATGTACACTAGAATCTTCACATTCTCAATTTTTTAACCTTTGTACTTGAATTAGCCTTCAGAAACTTCTTAAGATGTTGTCAGATAAAGCTGAAACATTTTTTTACCATCTCGTCTTTTGGGAGAAGTATTTCAAAATATCTTTCTGGAAACATACTAATTTCTGTAGCACCAGCAAACCCATCAGTTGTATTTATAATGCCCTGTAATTTAGCTTCTAAAATATGGTAATTCCTATTGCAATAAGTCCATTAAGTTTTTATAACTAAATAAGTATTTGGATGAATGCATTATTGCATAAGGCAAATTAATCATTCAGACCCACTGCTAGGAAAGTTCCAATTCTCCTTATGTTTGAGCCAGGAAAATGCTGCTTCAGGATGAGAACGGGACCAATCATAAAATACATTTTACCTATTTGAAACTGTACTGAATTGACTGTAGAATCCTTAAAAGACAAGAAAATGTTCTCCAAAATGTGCTCATACATTCAAGGTAATTATTACTCATCCCTAGCCCAATTGCTATAGTATAGGTTTTTCTCCAGTGGTTGATTTTATAGTGAAGAGCTGTTCAGTAGAAGATTTTTGTGTAGAAGGAAGCTTTAATCTAATGAATTACTATTTCTTTGGAGTTTGTTTTGGGGATTTATTTTAATATCTCTGTTGAAAATGTCTTTGATTTGCTTGTTTGGACTATAGTTGTAGCTTCTGTGCTAGACTGCTTGAAAAACAAGTGGAAATGCACTTGAAAACGAAATTATTTTATTGAAGCTCTTCTTCATGCACATTTTTATGTTTCTTCACATGTAAAGCTGTCAATCATTTTAATATGAATTGCAATTTTCTATGTAAGAGCATAGTTTTGCTTAGGAAGGAGCAGAGAAACTTGTGAATCTACACATAATAGAAGTTCCAGCTTAGAGAAAAAAAATCAAAGTCTTGTTTAAAGAAAATATTCTTTTCCTTAGTAGAATTCTATTCAGGAATAAAATATCTATATTTATTGGTCCAAATATGAGCAGTAGGTCCAAGAGAAATATTCAGCTTATACTACAGGTCACTCATGGCAGAATTTAGTTGTTTTATATCAGTGCTATTTGAGGGAGACTTGATAGCCATGACTGCAGGACATGACATGAACAGGACTGTTGAGTTCTCACAGATTTCTAATTAAGGATAGAGATTAAAACGCCTTTTCTACTTTGACATTTTTTTTTTCTCTTTTTTTGGAATTATTTTTTCAGGGAAATAGTCTGCTAACTTTAGTTTAGCCTAAGTATAAATATTTATTCTTAGTTTTCAGTGTATCCATTGTTTTTCTTTTTCAGTAAAGGAATTAGTTTCTTTATTCTTTCTAAGTACCTATTGCTATTTCTCCATAAATCTCTACTGAGAAATCTGTCCTAATGCAGTATGACAGAGCTCATTTGTCCTCATATGTCCATGTTTGTGTAGCAGGTGTTACAATGACTTATCAGCACTTGGAGGTCTTCACTTGGTTCATGTTGATGTCTCCTTCTTTCTCAGTCTGGGATCTGCTTCTATGTTTTCTAGAATGCTCTTATAACTTTGTTCTTTTTTTCATTGGCCTGCATCTGCAATTTACATCTGAACTTACCATGTACAGTGACATCTACATTTGTCAGTAGTTATTTCTTTTTCTTTTAATTAATCTAAAGATCAGTTTTGTCCAGCTTAAAGTTTTGAAGCCATTAGCTGACCATGGGTGAGCATTTACAGCCATGATGTGTCCAGTGCCACCCTGTGCCTCAACTCATCATCCTGTGCAGGAGCACCTCTGTGCCACATCCCATGTCTCCCCTTCCTAAGGTCTCAGCTCTGATACCAGGCCTGTCTGTCCAACCTCACTCCTGAGGGCATAAATCTTGCAACCTCTTTATTAACAGTCTCAATAGTGTATTAGGGGGCTGTGAGGTTATGATGCATATATAATTAATACTGATGAAAGAAAACTTTTTACCAACCTTGCCTTTCTACATATTCTGCAGGGAAATGCAATAGGAGTAACATCCAGGCTGACTCAACAGAAGTCATTCTGGTTAGTACATTGGATAATGCAAGAGGTTGACAACACCAGATAGTATTTACTAAAGAAGGATGACGTACTTGTGCTGGGAAAACAACACCATCTGCTTTAAACTTGTTCAAAAATTTCTGACCTAACATTTCATGCAGTGGAAGAGATGAGTAGGAGAAAGGTTTCAGGGCATTTGTGAGAAGCAGGATGACTTATAGAGGAAATTTTTTTAATGGTAGCACTTTAACTGCTGTTTCACTTCTTCGTATTCTTCCTCTCTAGGCTGCTAGAGTTACCTGCTCTTCAGGAGTAATTCAGCAGTAATTCAGCAGTTACTTTAGTCTGCCTTATACGTCTTTTCCTTTTAGGAAATAGCTAGGATTTTCATTGTTCAATTGCAATGCTGTCAAAGAGTGTTTTAAAGTGCTGAAAAAGTGTTCCCTTATTCCTTCCTATATAGAGGAATCTAATTATATTCTACCTTTTGCAGAAGAGTACTGCATTAGAAGATACTCCTTGTTGCCCTGGAACTCAAAAATGAATACGACCAAGAATGGTTTTCAGGAGAAAAATTATAGGTTTTGTTTGGAAATCATAACTATCCTTTAAAGTACTTACTGGCCTTTTGTTTTCCCCAAGACTATAGTCTTGGGGATAAAAGTTCATTCCCAGTTAGATATTTACATCTGTGGGAATCCTCTTTGTCTACCCTTAGTTTTGTTTTTCTGTACCATGCCTTTGGTTTCTTCAGGAAGGATTCTTGGCAAGTACAATGATAACATTCTGAGAATGAGTATAATCACTGTTAATACAATTGTCATTACAGTGTGTTTCCTACTTTAATCTTTATGTGTACTCTAAACACTCAGGCTTAGGAATTGCTGAAAGCGGAATATGTATTTAAGGGACAAAAAGTCTTACTTTTAATATAAATGGGATGTGCATATGCTTCTACCTCTTCTGTTCCCTGTACACCCTGGCACATGCACAGACACATTTCTGAGCACAACTTCAGTGATTTGGGTGCAAAAGAACTAAGATGGGAATGAACCCTCATCTTTAGTCCTTTTCTTGAATGAGGTGCTCACACTGCAGTCCAATGACTTCCAATCTGAATACTTTACGAAGCCTAATAAACATCTGTGTATATAAGTAGACATCTACACTGACACAAAGAAAAGAAAACATGTTTCCTACAAGAAATAATTCCCAGAAAATTAACTGTAAAACATACTGAAAACAGATCTTACTGAATCTTTCTGTGGGACAGGGTCAACTCCAGGGGTTTTGTAGAGTTAAGTCTCCAGGATCGACACTCAAGAACAAAAATTTTCTCCAAGATAAGTCATTGTAAAAGCATCTTAGCTTTTCCCCCCCCCACTGGAACATCATTTAGAAACCAGGACTAAAATCCTACCAATGCTTCCAAATTCGAGGAAAACTGGTAACCTGGTAATCTGACCAGTGATTGTGAATACCTTTTCTATTGACGTGTTTAAACTATAAGGTTCTAACTTATTTTAAAACCTTGAAAATCAAATGACATACAAATGATATTAGGAAGTACTTGATGCTTCTGTGAAGCCATATAGTTCACATACATAAGCTTGATGGGCATCATATTACTACCAGGCAGTCTTAGTGCTGTCGTTTTAAACGAGTGCAGCTTTTGTTAAGATGCCATTAATTTTTATTTAATTAATGCCTTGGTTTTAAAGATTGGGATCATTCTGAAGCCACATTATTATTCTATGCAGCAGCTTACTCCAGGCTAATTTATTTTCATGTCTGCATTCTTTGGAAACGTCAGATCTGTTTATTCAGAGCAGATAAATCTGCCATGTGGTAAATGATAAGAAGGAGATGGTCAAGTATGTTATGTTTCTAACTCTCTGAGTTCTGTCAAAATTATTGTAAAAATGTGTGATGTGTTTTGAAAGGAAAAGAATAATGTGTTGTTTTATTCTGTGGAACACTTATGAATTCCATATAGAACACTATTAGGCTAGAAATTGGATATGCCACTGTACTATAGAGAAATGAGTTTTTGAATATAATGTTCTGCATAAAATGAAGAATGCTATTTATCATAATATTTGGCATTTAAATAGAACTTCTCTGAGACTCTAAGCATTTTATTAACATTTATTAAGTGTGGCACATTCTTTGAGGTAAGCAATTCTCCCATTAAATTAAGAAAAAAAAAGCAGCATAAAGAGTTGGTGGTTAGTCAGAGCCATCATCATCTGCTTTCCAGGGCTTCTTGCTTCTATGAGACCATAGTCCTTCATTCCTTGAAAAGGAATAGCATACCAAGGAGCCAAAGCAAATTTAAGATTAAGTTTATATTATCTTATTTCAATAAGTAAAACATTAAAGTGTATTATTTTATATCAGTTGTTTGTTTGTTGTTATGCTATTGCTGTCCTAAGATATGGAATAAAATTCTCTATTAACTCTTGATAGTCTGGTGGGTGATGGTTTTTTAAACTTATACTACCACTGATAATGAACCATTCAAAAGTAATATTTTATTTAAAGATATTTCTTACTACAGGAAATATAACATCCCATTGTACTTATCCATATTTTCATTTAGAAAATATATCTTTAATTAAATCTATTATTTGCTATAATTTTCTAATGACTTGTAGATGTTTCAGATAGAGGTTTTCATAAATTAGTGGTCATTATCCTCATGATTTTTTTGATATAAAGGATTTTTTATGACAGAACTTTAAAAATAAAAAGGAGACTGTTCATTGTGATATCTTAAGACTGAATCTATCTTTGAACTCTTAAGTACTTGTGGTTGACCAGGTGCCATTTTTCCCTGTTATATTTTTTATAAAGTACAGATTTACTAACAGAAATGTGTTAATAACAAAAATCTATTTGCTGCTGTCATAAGTCATGTCATATCCCAAACCATTCTGGGATGACATTATGTTTGGAAGATCAGTAACTGGCTGTATCTCTGTAGTTTGCCCTGAAGTTCTTACTAGTAATGAGAGTTTAAGAGCCTTCAGGACCCTCAAGGAAAAAAGTAAAATGAAGCCACTAAATTTTATATTGTGGTGAGGAACAAATCCAGATGAACTTGTAAAAGTGTCTCATAAATTTGGTATTGCACAGAAAATATATTTTTCAATTGACTGATAAAAAACATATTAAAAAAGTTTGAACTAGTGTATAAAATGTTCAATAAGAACAAAAAGCAGCTAACTATTTCTTTCACTAAGAAAAGTGATGTGGGTTTCACCTCTGTATGGGCCATTCATTTAAGAGTTGGACTTGATGATCCTTGTGGGTCCCTTCCAACTCAGAATATTCTGTGATTTACATGCACAGGTTTCTAGACTAGAGCACAGAAATAAATCAAACTGTGTGTTTCTGCTTTCAAAAGGTATTGCACAGCCCTAGACATTATGGAATATTTCTGCACGGAAATGTTATGTAAGTATGAACTGAGAAACGGGTGGTTTTTCCTTGAGAACACCTGCAAGAGAGATTTGGAATAGGAACTGCTTAATTATCTGTCTTTCTCATTCATAGTCCCATGTAATGTGGACCACTGTGCACTGAATTTTGCCTTGTGAATATTGAGATCTGATATTGAGATTCTGTCTGTGAAGACAGAATAACCTACAACATAAGAACAAGGTTCCTTTGCCTCTTTCTAGTGGAAATATTCTTCAGGCAAACCTTCTTAAAGTATACATGAATACTTCAGGTTCTCTTATAAAACCTGTAATGAATAGGAAATCCAACATGGCATTCTTTGCTAGTTCTTCTGTCTTACCTACTTCCCCCTGTGGTTTTTTTTGTTCATTTATTTGTTTTTGTTGTTGATTGTTTTTTGGTTTTTTTAGAGACTTTAGGAATCCTCTTTGATTTTTCTTGTTATAAGCCATAATATCAAAGGATTGGAGGATTTTTCTAAACCTAAAAGCTTAATGAACACTCATCTAGACTAGAGAGGGTGATACACTTTGTCTTAAACACCAATTCCCCATGCCAAAAACCAAAAAAACAAAAAGGCAGTTTGACCACTGCTTGTTGTATCTGTTCATTCCTTCAAATACTGCAGTTTTGTGCTAAATCTAAAATCTCAAAGTATGTAATTTAAAAGATCATTATAAAGAGTAGAAAAACATTTTATTCTTTTTGAGATGCTTTTCCTATTTAAATAATAACAGAAAAACAGTTACTTATGCGATTTGACTTTCCCTCAAGTTTCTTTAAATGAAGCATGACAAATGTTCCTAGCATGCTATATATAAAGTAGGTATTTCAACACATCAGGGACCATGAAAGACTAAGGTGACTTTATCTGGAATCTGCAGCACAATAGAATTATCTATACTGTACATGAAAAGAGCAATAACAAATCCTATTCACTTTAAGGAAAGTATTTTTGTCCCTTTTTTTTTTAACTTTTATAGAAGTGATGAACTAAACCGATTTTAAAAATAAAAGTTTAAAAATGAGATAATTTTCTTTGTATTGTCATGCAAAGTCTGATACCTGGTTTATTTTTTTAAAGTTCTATAAAACTATCCTGGTAAAACGGATGAACATTTTCTCCTCTTTTCATTGCAGTGTTTTCAGTATTATTATTATTTTTTACTTATGTTATTAAATAACAAAATATTATCACAGAATCTTATGAGTTGCAAGGGACCCAGAAGGATCATCAAGTACAATTTTTAAATGGATGGTCCATGCAGTGATTGAACCCACGACCCTGGTGTTATTAGCACCAGGCTGTAATCAACTGAGCTAACCTCACGGTCAATGATGAAATCAGTTTAATTTGAATCCTATTTTCCAAAGTGAAATTATAAAAACTGTTAAGTATTTAAAAAACAGTCCTCCACCTCCTCCTTGCCAGTGTTGAGCAGACCAGAGGTGGATGGTGACTGCAGTCAGCTTATAAGTGTTCACCTCTGCCAATCCTTTCTCATACTTTTCCCCTGCTTGAGTGTGGGTCCTCCATGGGCTGAGTCCTTCATGAAGTATCCCAGTGTGGGACCCCTGAAGGAGAGAGTCCTTCAGAATAAACTCAATTCAGTGTGGGCTCTCCATGGGCCACAGTTCCTACATTGCTAATACAGGATGGCTGAGGTGGGAAGGGTCCTCTGGAAGTCATCTGGGCCACCCCAGTTACTCAAGCAGAGCCACATAGATCTGGTTGGCCAGGACCATAGAACCTCCCCAGGTGACTTGTGCCAGTGCTCAGTCACCCTCACAGTACAAAAGTGTTTCCTGATGTTCAGAGCTAACCCCCTGTGTTTCAGTTTGTGCCAATTCCCTCTGGTTCTGTCACTGGGCACTACTGAGAAGAGCCTGGCTCTGTCCTCTTTGTACCCTCCCTGTCTGTTTAATAAGATGCCTCTGAGTTTTCTCTTCTCCAGGCTGAGCAGTCCCAGCTCTCTCAGCTTTTCCCCATAGGAGAAATGCTCCAGTCCCTTAATCATGCCTGTAGCCCTTTGTTGGACTCTGCCCAGTATGCCCATATCTCTCTTGTACCAGGGAGCTGAAAACTGCAGGGCTTCCATTACTATCCCTTGCAGAATTCTCCTGGGTGTGTTATCCAGCTGTGGGATGAGTGAGTTCCCAGTGTGCTGGGTGGAAACCAGGCCCTGCAGGAGGGGATGTGGGGCTGCTGGCTGACATGAGGCAGCAGTGAGCTCTGCTAGCCCAGAGGGCAAACTGCAGCCTAGGATGCATCAAACATGGCAACACCAGTGGGAAAAAGAGGGGATTGTCCCGCTGTGCTCAGTGCTGGTGCACATGGAAGTGATTTGCTTTATTAATATACTGTGGATTTTTACTTTTAGCAGTCCCTACTATTGAAATGGATTAAAAACTCTCTAAGATCACATGAAATCTATAGAGTTTAGCCAGTTGGACTGCCTTTACAGCTTTCTTTTTTTTTAATTGCTCTGTGTAGTACATTCATTATGCCTAGTTTTCCCAACTAGAAAATAAACCACCATGTGTTTCTGAGAGAATAGGAAAGATTAACTCATCCACTGGAGATTTTTCAAGTGTTTGTTTTCATAAAAGTAATTATATTTCTCCTTTTCCCACATTAGAAAATATCTCATCTAGAATCTCTAATCTAGCAGTGAAAGTTTACTTGGCCTTTCTATTGCCTAAATGTTGTGCTGATTGTGGTTAATGTTTTACTTTTCTAAAAGTGTTTTTTATCTGTGTTGGAGAGTAATATCCACCATAAAGGTCATGACTTGTGAAGATACATGAAGTGAAGTGAGTGGCACAGAACAGTAGGTAGCAAAGCATAGTACAATTCGGTGAACAATAAGGTCAATTACTTCATATCTACTTGTGGTTCAGCACAGCTGGACGGGAAAAATTGCAATATCTGACTGGCATTCTGTAGCAGTTTAATGCAGAATAATAATAGAGTTTAAATTGCCAGTTTACCAAAAGTGTCATTCTGAGTGGGCAAGCACAGAAATGAGAAGCAAGCTGTCTGTCAGAAAAGTGTTACAAAAAGAACTGAAAAGTATTAGCAGAACAGAAAAGAAAGAAAATAGTAGACCAGCACATTGCTTGTTAAACTAGGGGGTCTGACATCCTAGTTTTTCATACAATTTTTTGTCTTAAAACTAATTGGTCAGGCTGTTGCAGGAATTCTTTGATATTTAAACACTGTTAGTAGCTTTTTATAAAGCCAATTAACATCAGTAAAAGTTCCCAAATAATCAACATGTGAGCTCAAAAGTTCATTTGCACTAATAAAGTTCTTTAAAATAAACGAGTACTGAGATTATATACTTCACTTCAAGTACTGCACTTCAGTGGAAAATTTGAATAGTAATGATTAACTTCCTAAATGCATAAAAAACATGAGACAGTCATCTAGCAAGGAGAAGGAGAATTAAAAAGTAGTAGAGGACAGTCAAAGAGTGTAAATATGTAAATATGTAGTGAAGAGATAATTTTATATCCTTAAAATCATTAAAAGAGGATGAACTTGCCTGGGCAAGCCACATATACACTTTCACAAACTTTGTAATTTAAAAGAACAGACAGGAACTGTTAAAGAAGTACAGCGGTTTTGATGTGATCTTCCCAAATTTAATATCAACTCCACTGCTACAGACAGTTTAGTACTTGCATACAAATTCAGAAAGAAAGTAATTTTAGAACTCAGACAATATTTTTATAAGGATATTTTTGGCATTACATGAAATATATTAACTAACATGGGCTCTCCTCATAGGTATAAAGAAAGCTACTATATTTTAATGATTATTAGATTTTCTTACACAGTTTAAGATATTTGGTTCTGGTTTATTTTGTCCAGAAAATAAGTGATAAAATATTTTAATTTTTTTTTCATTATATAATATTTTATTATGTAGGTTAGACACGTTTTTAATGGTGACTCAGAAACATGAATGCAGTGATCAGATTTGTAAAACAATTATTCCTTTCAATATTGTTTGCTTCACTGTTCAGATAGCACGGGGCTCAAAACTGTAAGAAAAATCTTGATTATGAAATTTACTTTCTATATAGGATTTCTAATTTTGTTCAGGATATCCCTTACAACATCCTCTGTGGATTATCCTTCCATTGGAGTTTCCAGCAGTACCATATAATATGGGAGATTTGTATTGCAAGTTTAAACCTCATGTTCCTTACTAAAAGTCATACAGCATAGTACTTTTTCAGTTTTTCTCAACCTACCAATTTCTGCCTCTTTTGATGTTGCAGGTAAAGTCCCTACACAGAAGAGAGTCTTGTCACCCATATTTCTGTCTAACTCTTCACACCATTGTCATCCAGCTGTGAAGGAAAAACAGGAATCCCAGGTGATGGGAAGGATAGGGATGGAAGTCAAAACAGCAGCTGGTGGCAGAAAGCTTTTGTTGGTAATTGCTTATCTTGAATTTGAGTGGCAGCAGCAGCCACACAGCTTTGAAAGGCTAGGGTTCTGGCAATTTTCAATCAGAAATCTGGCAGTCAGATTTCCAGTTTATGCCTAACCTAGAACAGAGTTTTTCTTTAAAACAATGAAATAAGAAGTTTCTTTATATATTCTTTATATATTCTACGCATATATTCTATATATGCATCTATATATCTATATATATATC